>JACVEC010000189.1:27500-42500 GCA_025215565.1 Flaveria ramosissima | reverse complement strand
ATGATGATGATGATGATGATGATGATGATGATGATGATGATGATGATGATGATTGATGATGATGATGATGATGATGATGATGATGATGATGATGATGATGATGATGATGATGATGATGATGATGATGATGATGATGATGATGATGATGATGATGATGATGATGATGATGATGATGATGATGATGATGATGATGATGATGATGATGATGATGATGATGATGATGATGATGATGATGATGATGATGATGATGATGATGATGATGATGATGATGATGATGATGATGATGATGATGATGATGATGATGATGATGATGATGATGATGATGATGATGATGATGATGATGATGATGATGATGATGATGATGATGATGATGATGATGATGATGATGATGATGATGATGATGATGATGATGATGATGATGATGATGATGATGATGATGATGATGATGATGATGATGATGATGATGATGATGATGATGATGATGATGATGATGATGATGATGATGATGATGATGATGATGATGATGATGATGATGATGATGATGATGATGATGATGATGATGATGATGATGATGATGATGATGATGATGATGATGATGATGATGATGATGATGATGATGATGATGATGATGATGATGATGATGATGATGATGATGATGATGATGATGATGATGATGATGATGATGATGATGATGATGATGATGATGATGATGATGATGATGATGATGATGATGATGATGATGATGATGATGATGATGATGATGATGATGATGATGATGATGATGATGATGATGATGATGATGATGATGATGATGATGATGATGATGATGATGATGATGATGATGATGATGATGATGATGATGATGATGATGATGATGATGATGATGATGATGATGATGATGATGATGATGATGATGATGATGATGATGATGATGATGATGATGATGATGATGATGATGATGATGATGATGATGATGATGATGATGATGATGATGATGATGATGATGATGATGATGATGATGATGATGATGATGATGATGATGATGATGATGATGATGATGATGATGATGATGATGATGATGATGATGATGATGATGATGATGATGATGATGATGATGATGATGATGATGATGATGATGATGATGATGATGATGATGATGATGATGATGATGATGATGATGATGATGATGATGATGATGATGATGATGATGATGATGATGATGATGATGATGATGATGATGATGATGATGATGATGATGATGATGATGATGATGATGATGATGATGATGATGATGATGATGATGATGATGATGATGATGATGATGATGATGATGATGATGATGATGATGATGATGATGATGATGATGATGATGATGATGATGATGATGATGATGATGATGATGATGATGATGATGATGATGATGATGATGATGATGATGATGATGATGATGATGATGATGATGATTGATGATGATGATGATGATGATGATGATGATGATGATGATGATGATGATGATGATGATGATGATGATGATGATGATGATGATGATGATGATGATGATGATGATGATGATGATGATGATGATGATGATGATGATGATGATGATGATGATGATGATGATGATGATGATGATGATGATGATGATGATGATGATGATGATGATGATGATGATGATGATGATGATGATGATGATGATGATGATGATGATGATGATGATGATGATGATGATGATGATGATGATGATGATGATGATGATGATGATGATGATGATGATGATGATGATGATGATGATGATGATGATGATGATGATGATGATGATGATGATGATGATGATGATGATGATGATGATGATGATGATGATGATGATGATGATGATGATGATGATGATGATGATGATGATGATGATGATGATGATGATGATGATGATGATGATGATGATGATGATGATGATGATGATGATGATGATGATGATGATGATGATGATGATGATGATGATGATGATGATGATGATGATGATGATGATGATGATGATGATGATGATGATGATGATGATGATGATGATGATGATGATGATGATGATGATGATGATGATGATGATGATGATGATGATGATGATGATGATGATGATGATGATGATGATGATGATGATGATGATGATGATGATGATGATGATGATGATGATGATGATGATGATGATGATGATGATGATGATGATGATGATGATGATGATGATGATGATGATGATGATGATGATGATGATGATGATGATGATGATGATGATGATGATGATGATGATGATGATGATGATGATGATGATGATGATGATGATGATGATGATGATGATGATGATGATGATGATGATGATGATGATGATGATGATGATGATGATGATGATGATGATGATGATGATGATGATGATGATGATGATGATGATGATGATGATGATGATGATGATGATGATGATGATGATGATGATGATGATGATGATGATGATGATGATGATGATGATGATGATGATGATGATGATGATGATGATGATGATGATGATGATGATGATGATGATGATGATGATGATGATGATGATGATGATGATGATGATGATGATGATGATGATGATGATGATGATGATGATGATGATGATGATGATGATGATGATGATGATGATGATGATGATGATGATGATGATGATGATGATGATGATGATGATGATGATGATGATGATGATGATGATGATGATGATGATGATGATGATGATGATGATGATGATGATGATGATGATGATGATGATGATGATGATGATGATGATGATGATGATGATGATGATGATGATGATGATGATGATGATGATGATGATGATGATGATGATGATGATGATGATGATGATGATGATGATGATGATGATGATGATGATGATGATGATGATGATGATGATGATGATGATGATGATGATGATGATGATGATGATGATGATGATGATGATGATGATGATGATGATGATGATGATGATGATGATGATGATGATGATGATGATGATGATGATGATGATGATGATGATGATGATGATGATGATGATGATGATGATGATGATGATGATGATGATGATGATGATGATGATGATGATGATGATGATGATGATGATGATGATGATGATGATGATGATGATGATGATGATGATGATGATGATGATGATGATGATGATGATGATGATGATGATGATGATGATGATGATGATGATGATGATGATGATGATGATGATGATGATGATGATGATGATGATGATGATGATGATGATGATGATGATGATGATGATGATGATGATGATGATGATGATGATGATGATGATGATGATGATGATGATGATGATGATGATGATGATGATGATGATGATGATGATGATGATGATGATGATGATGATGATGATGATGATGATGATGATGATGATGATGATGATGATGATGATGATGATGATGATGATGATGATGATGATGATGATGATGATGATGATGATGATGATGATGATGATGATGATGATGATGATGATGATGATGATGATGATGATGATGATGATGATGATGATGATGATGATGATGATGATGATGATGATGATGATGATGATGATGATGATGATGATGATGATGATGATGATGATGATGATGATGATGATGATGATGATGATGATGATGATGATGATGATGATGATGATGATGATGATGATGATGATGATGATGATGATGATGATGATGATGATGATGATGATGATGATGATGATGATGATGATGATGATGATGATGATGATGATGATGATGATGATGATGATGATGATGATGATGATGATGATGATGATGATGATGATGATGATGATGATGATGATGATGATGATGATGATGATGATGATGATGATGATGATGATGTTGATGATGATGATGATGATGATGATGATGATGATGGATGAGTGGAAGAAGAGAGGAGATGATAATGATGAAGAAGGTGATGCTGTTGCATCAACTTCTACCCAGGCTCAGGAGAGGCGCTTTAAGAGAACTCAAGATCAAGGAGACTCATCCTCAGCTCCTCCAGCTGAAGAATTGACCAATCAAGATAAAAGTACTGATTAGATGTGTTGTATTTAAAAAATTTTGTACTTGATTCATATATTACATTAATGTAACATATGATTATCTATGTTAAATGTCTTGATTAACTACTAATGATTGTTGTGTTAAATGTTAAAATCAAGCAGATAAAACTTCACAGCAAGATGAATACGATATTGCTCCCCTTTAGAAAATCAAGTCTCAATTCACCATGATTCTTGATTTGCAAGGAATCGTGAGAAGGTCAGTGAGCTACACTCCCGAAGAAGTAGAAATTATACACGATGTGACCGACAAGCAACTTGCTGAGATGTTCAGACTGAATCCTTACGAGCTCGTCAAAGACGCTCCAAATGTCGATGTTATAAGTGATGATGAGCTGAACGATGTTGATGAAATAGAGATAGAGGATGTCACGTCTGATCACTATCCAGAGTACACTGACCAAGAGGGAAATGTGATCCCCAACTTGGGTGACACTCTCGGCAGTGCTACATTTGAAAAACTGGATGAAATGGAGAAAGAAAAAGAAAGGATGAAAGCCAAGCCCAAGCCTCGGATGAAGATGTTGATATAAAGAAGGCTGAATAAGCAGCTTGTTTTGCTAAAATAAGAGCCCAGCGCACAGCTCCAAAGCAAAATGCCTACACCAAACTCTACAAAGTCAAGAAACATTAGAAGGTGTCTGGCAAGATCTTAGCGTGGGCGTATTTTGAGGACTTAAATGTTTATGCTGTTAAAAGGGAGAAAGGAATAGAGTACTTTAGGTATCCTCATGATCTGAAGACTCTACCAGGCTTTGAGCTCAACCGACTAGCATGCTTAAACCTGCTGTATGCTGATCCCAGAAAGATGTTAGGTTGGTTTGAAGTTGCATTAAAGAAGGAATACCACACCAGGTGGGTAAACTTCAGACCTCAACAACCGAAGAGGTTTATTCGCAAGTCTGAGGTGGATCCCATATCTGGAAAGCCTAAAGTAGTGTTGAAGTAGAGTCCCCCACGCACGATGTCGAAGATTCCCTTACGGGAAATGCCTCAGGACTTCACTCCACATTTCAAATGGTGGTATTATGACTGGAAGACGGATGAAACGGTCATAACTCTAAACAGAGAGGGCAAAATGGAAACTATTAGGGTATTTGACCCAATTTGGCTTACCAACTTATCAGCTGAAGATGTCTACACTTTATACAAGTGGCCACTATTCTATGACGCAGGATATTGTACAAGCTCTCCAATTCCAGAATGTGATACGGCTCTGCTTTGCATATGAAATACACGCAAGAGTCACAACAGAGGAGAAGTACAAGAGGTTTGAAGAGCATATGAAGAATGTCAGACGTTAGAGTAAACTAGGTCCAAGGGGGAGTTTGTTGATACATATGTCCCTAGTTTATGTGCTTAATGTAAAAATCTGTCATGGCTTACATATGTGTAATGAAACAATGTAATAATATATGATTTGTTCTTTGATGTTTACTTATATCTGATTCATATATATAAACTTATTATATAGGTTTGAAGTTGTTATATGATATTCATGCTAATGGACCATACGCATGAATACATCATGCTAATGACCTAGTCGCACGACTGAACCAGACGACTGGATCAGTCGTACGAGGAGACATGAGATTGAATCAGTCGCACGACTGAACTTTCTGTCGTGCGTATGAATCAGTCACATGGGTTAGTCGCACGACTGAACCATGCTAATGGTTCAGTCGCAAGAATGAAGACTGCAAACCTATAAATACCATTTAATTCGTGGAAAAAACAGAACTTTTGATACATACTCATAACCTAGCTATCCAGAGCGTCCAGAAAGCCTATTCCAAGTTTATAGTTCGCATCTGATCGTTTTCTACTCATTCTTAATATTTCTTTAATCGTTAGATTGATCGGGATTGCGTTCTCACTGATTGGATCGCCAATCAAATAGGATTCCGCACTATTTGATATGGTTTCACGCATTATCAGTTAGTATTCCATACGTACACGGTCCTGACAGTAATGCAATTGACAATTATATGAACAAAGTAATCAAACTAAGCAAATATATCAAAAATCCATAGGAGTTTCAATTATATTAGCAAAGGACTACAATGTATAATATGAGAGAGTTCTAAGTACGTCTCAAAAGTCTATTTGAAAGTGTACCTACATACAAATACATAGAATCTATTTATACTAATCAAAGAAACTAAGAAACATATATTTACAAATAAGTCCCTACATTATAACAAAAACAAAAACTAAAGACTAAATGTTAATCTTCAAGGCTCCAACAATGTGACTATTAATATTTTTGGGGACAAATGATATCAAAATTATGATTTTTGACAAAATAAGTTGAAAACTTGCATTCTAGCATTTTGACAGATTATTAACCTCACTTTGTAACGGTTATAACTTAGTTATAACAAAACCAAAAAATCTGAATTTGACTCTAAATCTAAGCTCAAGATGTCTACTTTTCAACCCAAGTTATCTTATCAAAATCCGACAAGATTTGACCCTTAAACAACTGATGTAAAAATATTGGTCAAAATTAAATTTTCTGGCAGATTCTTAGTAAGAAATTGTGACTCATAAATCTCTCAAAATTTATCAAAATGGTTTGATTTTATCCAGTAACACAATTTCATATGTTAGCTTTGAAACTCAATTAATCTCGCATCATTTCGTTATTGTTCTAACCTTTAAACAGAATTTACAAAATTCGTGCGCGAAGAACAACGTATGCTAAAATGTTTTACAATAGTTACTAATTTTAGAATCATAATCAAGCAACTAAAATGGAATAATAATTTGAAATAGAGATTTATAATATGATGTTTAGTGGTACTAAATCTGTGAATGAATAACTTTTGTAAACCAAATAACAATGAGCATAAAATCAATCGCAATAATCAATCGCAATTATCTTATTTGACATAAATTTAGATGTTAGTCAACAAAACTCTAGATATATTAGTTATACAAGACTTTACAATACATATGATTTGACTTTGCAATATAAGACTATATGTTAAATGTTTATGTTTATTTGATAGTATGTATTTATAGATGGTTGTACTTTGTGTATACTTGATTTAGGCAATGTAATTAGTTGTATAGATATTCTGTAGTGAAAAATGTGTTCCTGCGATTCTGCTTTGGCAGGAGTGTGACACCATTTGTCAAACAGTTTTTATACACGATATGGTTCTATGTTTTTAGTATAGAGAAAGTACTCGGTTTACCAGTAGTTGTCAGTCAATCTATGTATTCACCTAAGACATTAATTTTGATTAAAAATTAAACCAAGAACAATAATTCGGCTAAGAATAAGTATTTCGCCATAATCTTCCAAACCTAAGAATTGAATGTACCAAGAACAAAGAGTATCATTAAACTGAAAGTACAAAGAACTATAAAACCCCCAAAACTATAAGCTTTATTCGAGAACCTAAAAATCCAAGAAGTTTGAGTGCCATGAAGTTCCACTCCAAGAACTTGTAGCTAAGAACTAAAGTACCTATGAACTCAAAGGTTACCGGTATTTACTTTCCAACTTGAACTCCTATATTTCATGGATAATTTTCTAAAATCCCATGATTCAAATTTCAAACTAGAAACAACGGAGAGGACGAAGAAAACCTATCTAACTCTTAGTTTGCAAGTACACCTATTCTATTATTCTTTTGCAAGTGACAATACCTCCAAAAACTCATTTGAAACCAACAATTAGGTCGTTAGTAACACAAAATAAGTGTAAACAGAAAAATGATACCTGTAATCGAGGGTACCAATTATAAAGTCCCAACTTACCAAATCTTCATAATAGTATCGATGTCAATGATACTAACATGTAGAATATGCGGAATCTAAGCTACATGACAATCAATATTAAGATCTTACAGAAAAAAATACTTCAAATATACATGTATTGCCTATGCTTTATAACACTGATGATCACAAATTAGTAGAGTTCAAAGTATTTAAGAGTTTAAAGTTTGACTATACATAGAAAAGCCCAGATCAAGGATCATTAAGCCCAACCGAGTACGAGCAAGTACTCAACCCATGTAGAGTATTCAACCTAGCCAACCTCAAGTACTCAAAGTACTCATTAACAACAAATATATTATGTTGTGTTTGATACGTTTGCCTCTTCGGATAGGGTCTCTAAAATTGTTGATTTTGGTACATTGCAATTATATAATAAAATAAAAATAAAAGAAGTACAAGAATAAAACTAAATTTGAAAGGAGTGTGGTTTTTATATTTATAAGGAGTATGGTTTTTTGTTAAATATAAAGGAAGAACATTTAATGGGTATCCATATGAAGATGATGACTTGATACTAAACATATACAATAAAACGTTAATATGCATTACTTATATATGGACAACATATTTAAACTTACACGGTGTATATTAGTTTACCGGTACAATCTACTATTATGACGGCATGAACATAAACCTAATTCTCATAAAACCTTCCATGCTTTTCCTCCGTTCATATTGAATTTCTTTAGCCTACCGAAAAACATAACCACAATTAGAACAAGTTTTCCTTCGTCGCTCCACTTTCCTGAGAACCCATACCACTTATTTTGACAATTACCATCTCGTTTCAATCGACGGTCACAACTATAGCATGTTGACAATCCAACATTTCCATATGCACTGCAATATGTTACATAAAATCTCATGTTACATAAAATCTCATGTTATTCTATGAGTGTTTATAATGCAATTTATGTTCACCACCCTACTATACCAAATATCTCTCTCTAAAAGTTTAAATATTAACATCTTTTAAGAAATAGAGTTCTAACGTTGAATAAAACGTCCAACAAATATACATAATATGTTTTCTTGATATGCAATGAAACTCAGTCTATCCTTGATAAATGGTGGCATATGCAAACACACCCGTCCTACGATTATATGAATCTTTATTTGCTAATATGGCCAAAAAATAATAAGTGATAAAAAATGGTTTATGTTTCTTACACCAAAATAGTGTTTATTTGTACATTTGAAAATATAGGGATATTAAATTAGACACTTATATGAGATACGAGTTCATGTTAATTAACTTAATCTTCTAATCCAAGTAGTTTGATCAAATAACATGTAAAGATAGTACTTATTATGATGTTTTGGTAAACAATTTGTTTATGAAATCAACTAAAATGAACTTTGTAAATGTAACTCATATATTATACATGGATGTTGGTTGCTTGAAAATAGTCTTTTGTTTTAAGTTCAAAATACATAATAAAATCCTGTAGAATAAAAATAAAAAGTCAATCTTGCCAATTCATATTTAATATCAACACCAAATATATAGAAAAAGCATTGTTATTTTCCGTACATGTTCATACTAATAACTAAAGGTTAGATGGGTGAAGTTAATACCTAATAACTTCAAAAGCGATGTTCAAAACATTAAAGTTGAGCGGATCGTCAGCCATTTGCTTCTTCTCCGTTATACAAATGAGTATAATGAAGATCACCAAGTATGTTTGTTGTGAGAAAATGAAATTCTCAATGATCTTTCTACTACTTTTTCTCCCTTGTTCATTACTCCCTTCTTCTGTCGGTAAAAATGAAGTATATGGTGGAAGATACCTGTGTATATATATATATATATAATTAATTGTTCAACTACTATTCTCATACGTCCATGGTTAGCTGTGTAATTAAGATACTTACATCATTAAGAGAAACATCACCAATACAGCAGCACTGATGGTGGAGAGATCGACAGTTGATTCACCGGCATGCCTTGTGTTTACCGTCAGAAACAAAATGGCAACAAGTTTTTGATACACATTCAGCCCTCTCAAAGATTCCGAGCTCCATTCGATTGTTGAAAACAAAACAAACTGAACCATGATAAAAGCTAACACGGTGATCAAAAGAAGGAACGATCGTCGTTTTGAAAGAAGATGATGATACCCAATGTTTTTTGAGTTTTGTAACAAGTACTTGGTTTCAGATTTCTTAGAGAATTTTCCTATGGCCCAAATAGAAAATCTCAAAACTGGAGGATACAAAGTATTGCCTAGTAGCGCCTGGGGGATGAGAATCAACAATAAACCGGAGTTTTTTGTGAAGATTAACATGTTTTCATTGGTTGGAACAAATCCACAGTTGGCAAAGGTAGAAACAACGGTGAAGATAGAGAAAGTGAGAGATTCTAGACCTTTGTGCTTTAGTATATTATATGCACTTGGTACAACATGTAGGTATATCAAAACGGAAACTACCCCCATAAAATGGACAAATACTAGGTAAAATGAAACTACGACACCCAAAAACCTAAAGGATTTGTACTTCAAATCCTCCGTATTGTTTTCAGATGATAAAGTAGTTCCGCTACAAAAATTGTTAGATTTTGAACTTCCAGATTCAAGTATCTTTATGTCCTTCAGCTCGATATTATCTAAAAAACTACTTGGCCTATCCTGGTAGCACATAGATGGATCAACTTTATTGCCATCTTTTGTAGAAACCCTTAAAAAGAAGATACGGATATAGTGTACAGCCATTGAAGTGAAGACCTCACCTCCAATGAACATAAGAATTGTCAAAAAGATGAGTTGGGTGTTGGAAAAAACCTCCATTTCTACAGTAGACATGCTTGAAACAGTTGTTGCAGAGACGGACGTGAAGAATAAGTCCAGGTTCCTTGGGGTGAAGGTAGTAGTTTTTCTATCTAGGGAATGGAGAATAAAAAACCCAAAGGCCGAAATAAAGAGAAAATATAACAACTCTAATGATAGTTTATTCTGACAAAACCATGTGAATTGAGACGTACGTGATGTACATAGTTGTTCAAGTTTTTTTCTAATATAGGAAAACATTTTCATTGTGTTTGGTTTTTTTTTGTAGTTACACAAGAGATGCTTTTGAGAACTTGAAAGAGTGCGTGAGTTATGCTAGCTTGATGATTGAGGATTTATAATGAGCTAGGTAGCTGAAGTATTCTTCGACTAGGAGTCTAGTTTACTAGTTGAACGTCACTCGTATTAAATTACAAATTATTAAAAAATTAACCGATCATTTCATTTATTATATTACAAGTTACTCAACTTTTTCAGAAAACAAATAGCACTTCAATTATATTATTATAGTATTGTCACATTTTTATGCCCATTATAAAACCTTTGTTTTTTAGTGATAATATTATAATAGTCTCTTAGTACGTTGCTGCTGCAGATTTTGTGTCAATGTCATTAGAACATGAACGTTTAACCGACTTTCTTATCATGTATGATTTTATAATCATATCATTTAATATGAGCACCTATCTCAATTCTTCTTTAAGAATGAAATCACAAACTTCTCTGCCTTTTCATTAAGTTATCATACCACTTAAGGAACCGGAACCAATCATATTTCCTATAGCCCACTTAACATAGTAAATCCCATTAACGTATAGCCTTTATTCATGTTTCCCAACACTCAACAAAAAAGCAAATCCTAGGGGTCAAACTACTCTAGCCACAATTCAACATGGGCATTATTCACCGTAAGTTTTAATACAACATTTAATGCTCTCTTACACATAAAACCACCAAAAAAGAAAATCAACAAACAAAAGTTGGAACATTTAGACCCATGACCCACAAACAAAATGGGAGTGGAAGTGCTTGGTGAACTCTAGAATGTGGCATTGTTGGTTCAAATGAGGATGCAACACTCACTAATTCACTGAATTGACACCAACTAAGAATATTTTGCTCAACTCAATCAACTTTTCATTCATATGTGAAACTAAACTACATATAAGTAAAAACAGTAGCACAACAATACTGAAAGAATAACAATGGACTCACAACTATCTCCTTTATTTATGGAACTACTCGAATGACTCAATAAACCGACACATGACAGCAACGGACATCTAAAGTAGATCGGTATGGGTCGGTCATCCTTATTCAGAAACATCTAAAATTCTTTATTGTCTTTTATCTTAAACCATTGAGGATACTTGAGGCATGTTCCAACAACCAGCCACGAAATGCACTTGGTCCTCAACCTCCCACTTTGATATAACCGGGCCCTTAGAAGATGTAGCTGGCACGTCAAGGAGACCCAAGCGAAAACTTCAGAGGACGGCCCGTTTCTTGGAGTGCTAACCTTTCTTTTGATTGTCACATGTTTAATTCTCATGGTGCTTTAGCGGTGTACTCGTTGCTATCATATTCATCAAAATACGGTAGTGGCATAGTGGTAAGTTAGGATTGTAAGAATTTGTTTTTATTACTTTTTTTAAACTGCAAATGTGAGGCCCTAATTCGGAAAATATGTTTTATGTTAATTGGGCTCATCTATCCGTGTCTCAGTCATGACCACACCCTTAACCTTCTAAGGAGAAAACTACAAGCTCATTTTAAAGATATTCCTAAAAGTGAAGCTTGAAACCATTAACTTCCGCATACTAGATAGAAATTATTTAAATATATGGTCTTCTCACTATTAGATAAGTTAGTTTAAGTATCATGTTTTAATAATTAACTACACGCCCTTATTGATAAGTTAATGCAATTATCAGTTTATTGATAATTGCACTTTAGTCCCTCCATGAAAATATTTTGATGGATGATATTGCATTTACGTATAACTTTTTTACTCTAATAAAAGAGTAAGTTAAAGTGTCACGTGGCAACGCCACAATCATAATCACCAAAATTTTCTCGCATCCTTCTCATTTTAAATAATTATCTTAAATAATATTATTTAACATTCTTCTACATTCAATAAATTAAAGAAGAGATCTATTTTAATGTTATTTTTAAATAAACAATTTAATATAAAATAATAAAATTTTCGAAAGCATGAAACTTTTCTAAAAATACGAAAATTTTAAAAGTGGTATTTTTAAAAGTTTAATTTTTTAAAACCTAAAATAATTAATTTGGGAGATAAAAGAATTTTTTTTCAAAATGACATTGTTATACGGTTTATTTTAAAACAAAATGTTTATTTTTTTTTGAAAAAAATTGAAAACAAATTTTTAAAAAGTTGATATCACTGTTTTATTAGTTATAATCATTTTTTCATACGTATTTTCAGTTATATCATATCTTAGAATATTATTTTATAATTAGTAAATTTTATTATATTAATATTTTATTTATTCAACTCGTATAATACACGGGTTTACTAAAGCTAGTTATAAATAAAAGGTTTATGGTTCTAATTCTTCTTAATATCCAATCACATAATTCAATTGCACATTCTCTAATCTAATTTAAAAGAGAATCAGGAACATGAAGAACGTTATTATAATGAAATCTCCATCATAACTTGGCCATTCAAAAAAGATCAGAGAATTTTCGCATATCGTTGTATCATTAAGAACATGATCAAATATTCTAACAAGTAAGTTTTGCGTTCATATATCTTGTTTATGTTAGAATTAATCAACGAGTTTGTAAGGATTCCTGAAGTCTGATGCAACCCAAAACAGCCTAAGTGTCTCAGCAACATACACTAAGTACTGAAGTGAAGAATGCTTCGGAAGTTTTACACAAAGCATTAGAAAATACTCTAAGTGTAAAATCTTCCGAAGCCAAGACCAATATCTTCCGAAGCCAAACATGAAGTCTTCCGAAGCTTCAGAGACAAAGTCTTCCGAAGCTTCAACCTATGAAGACAAATTCTTTTCGAAGACTTTCCTTAGATTCTTGAAAATTTTTGATACTTCGGAAGATAAAGACTTTATCTTCGGAAGAAAAACATGTCTTCAAAATACATAACTGTCTAAGAGATTTTACCTTCGGAAGAAGTCAAATTCATCTTCCGAAGCTTAAAATTCTTATCTCAGACACTTATTTATTTTTAAGAACCTTTTCCTTCCGAAGCAAAATTAACCTTCGGAAGCTTTGTTTATTTCTATACAAAGCATTCAAGGGTTTATTTCTCTTCCGAAGCATAAATCTTCAAGACTCTCAGGAAAATGTTCCGAAGCCATTTTAGCTTCGGAAGCTTTTTCAATCAAAACTTCCGAAGACAAATAAACTTCGGAAGCTTTTCGAATTCCAAGAAAACTACTTTTTGAGCAAAAGTAAACTACCTTTTCAGAGGTGGGACCGACTTTCGGATTTCAAAGTTTATCCTCTTTCATTAACTTTGGTTCAAATCCCTTTTCATATAAATACCCAACGGTTCCCCCTCTTTCCCACTATCTTCCTCAATTCTACTGTTTCTCTAACCTAATTCTCTAAACCGCCTTTGCTTTCTACCTTTCTTCACCCTTAAGCTTCTGAAATGGCCAACCTTAACGCAGAAGAACAACCCTGATTTCTCCATGCAACTACACAGGCAACATAATCAAGTTGCTCTGTTAAGCTCTGAGAAAGATGCAAGTTTCTCAGAGATTTGCCAATTCTTGACTCTGTCAAATTATTTCACCTCCCTGACCATTGATCCTACTCTATATGAGGATCACTTGCTTGAATTTGGAAGACCTGCCAAGAGGTCATTATGGATGGGGAGAAGGCACTGTCTGCCACAGTGCAAGGGAGGACAATCTTCATCACTCCGGCCATCATTAACCAACATCTACAGCTGGATGATGAAGAAGGTGAGGGTGTCCTTCCCAAAAGAAGCTGTTAATCATTCTTTTGAGCAGATGGGCTATGAGGGAGATTCTCTGTAAAGACCTTTAGGAAAGGGAAGGTCTCATCCCAATGGAAATTCCTGCTCCATGTGGTTATCCACAGCTTGCCAAACAAGCATGGTGGATGGGACCAGATTCCTGAGGATCTCTCCTTTATAGTTCATGGAATGGTTCAGGGGGTCAAGTTCAGGTATTCACAATTTGTCTATACTAATTTACTTGCAAACTTAGACTCCTTAGAGTATTACATGTTTCCTAGATATGTTCAACACATTCT
>JACVEC010000189.1:10000-22500 GCA_025215565.1 Flaveria ramosissima | reverse complement strand
GATGATGATGATGATGATGATGATGATGATGATGATGATGATGATGATGATGATGATGATTGATGATGATGATGATGATGATGATGATGATGATGATGATGTGATGATGATGATGATGATGATGATGATGATGGATTGAGTGGAAAGAAGAGAGGAGATGATAATGATGAGAGGTGATGCTGTTGCATCAACTTCTACCCAGGCTCAGGAGAGGCGCTTTAAGAGAACTCAAGATCAAGGAGACTCATCCTCAGCTCCTCCAGCTGAAGAATTGACCAATCAAGATAAAAGTACTGATTAGATGTGTTGTATTTAAAAAATTTTGTACTTGATTCATATATTACATTAATGTAACATATGATATCTATGTTTAAATGTCTTGATTAACTACTAATGATTGTTGTGTTAAATGTTAAAATCAAGCAGATAAAACTTCACAGCAAGATGAATACGATATTGCTCCCTTTAGAAAATCAAGTCTCAATTCACCATGATTCTTGATTTGCAAGGAATCGTGAGAAGGTCAGTGAGCTACACTCCCGAAGAAGTAGAAATTATACACGATGTGACCGACAAGCAACTTGCTGAGATGTTCAGACTGAATCCTTACGAGCTCGTCAAAGACGCTCCAAATGTCGATGTTATAAGTGATGATGAGCTGAACGATGTTGATGAAATAGAGATAGAGGATGTCACGTCTGATCACTATCCAGAGTACACTGACCAAGAGGGAAATGTGATCCCCAACTTGGGTGACACTCTCGGCAGTGCTACATTTGAAAAACTGGATAAAATGGAGAAAGAAAAAGAAAAGGATGAAAGCCAAGCCCAAGCCTCGGATGAAGATGTTGATATAAAGAAGGCTGAATAAGCAGCTTGTTTTGCTAAAATAAGAGCCCAGCGCACAGCTCCAAAGCAAAATGCCTACACCAAACTCTACAAAGTCAAGAAACATTAGAAGGTGTCTGGCAAGATCTTAGCGTGGGCGTATTTGAGGACTTAAATGTTTATGCTGTTAAAAGGGAGAAAGGAATAGAGTACTTTAGGTATCCTCATGATCTGAAGACTCTACCAGGCTTTGAGCTCAACCGACTAGCATGCTTAAACCTGCTGTATGCTGATCCCAGAAAGATGTTAGGTTGGTTTGAAGTTGCATTAAAGAAGGAATACCACACCAGGTGGGTAAACTTCAGACCTCAACAACCGAAGAGGTTTATTCGCAAGTCTGAGGTGGATCCCATATCTGGAAAGCCTAAAGTAGTGTTGAAGTAGAGTCCCCCACGCACGATGTCGAAGATTCCCTTACGGGAAATGCCTCAGGACTTCACTCCACATTTCAAATGGTGGTATTATGACTGGAAGACGGATGAAACGGTCATAACTCTAAACAGAGAGGGCAAAATGGAAACTATTAGGGTATTTGACCCAATTTGGCTTACCAACTTATCAGCTGAAGATGTCTACACTTTATACAAGTGGCCACTATTCTATGACACGCAGGATATTGTACAAGCTCTCCAATTCCAGAATGTGATACGGCTCTGCTTTGCATATGAAATACACGCAAGAGTCACAACAGAGGAGAAGTACAAGAGGTTTGAAGAGCATATGAAGAATGTCAGACGTTAGAGTAAACTAGGTCCAAGGGGGAGTTTGTTGATACATATGTCCCTAGTTTATGTGCTTAATGTAAAAATCTGTCATGGCTTACATATGTGTAATGAAACAATGTAATAATATATGATTTGTTCTTTGATGTTTACTTATATCTGATTCATATATATAAACTTATTATATAGGTTTGAAGTTGTTATATGATTATTCATGCTAATGGACCATACGCATGAATACATCATGCTAATGACCTAGTCGCACGACTGAACCAGACGACTGGATCAGTCGTACGAGGGAGACATGAGATTGAATCAGTCGCACGACTGAACTTTCTGTCGTGCGTATGAATCAGTCACATGGGTTAGTCGCACGACTGAACCATGCTAATGGTTCAGTCGCAAGAATGAAGACTGCAAACCTATAAATACCATTTAATTCGTGGAAAAACAGAACTTTTGATACATACTCATAACCTAGCTATCCAGAGCGTCCAGAAAGCCTATTCCAAGTTTATAGTTCGCATCTGATCGTTTTCTACTCATTCTTAATATTTCTTTAATCGTTAGATTGATCGGGATTGCGTTCTCACTGATTGGATCGCCAATCAAATAGGATTCCGCACTATTTGATATGGTTTCACGCATTATCAGTTAGTATTCCATACGTACACGGTCCTGACAGTAATGCAATTGACAATATATGAACAAAGTAATCAAACTAAGCAAATATATCAAAAATCCATAGGAGTTTCAATTATATTAGCAAAGGACTACAATGTATAATATGAGAGAGTTCTAAGTACGTCTCAAAAGTCTATTTGAAAGTGTACCTACATACAAATACATAGAATCCTATTTATACTAATCAAAGAAACTAAGAAACATATATTTACAAATAAGTCCCTACATTATAACAAAAACAAAAACTAAAGACTAAATGTTAATCTTCAAGGCTCCAACAATGTGACTATTAATATTTTTGGGGACAAATGATATCAAAATTATGATTTTTGACAAAATAAGTTGAAAACTTGCATTCTAGCATTTTGACAGATTATTAACCTCACTTTGTAACGGTTATAACTTAGTTATAACAAAACCAAAAAATCTGAATTTTGACTCTAAATCTAAGCTCAAGATGTCTACTTTTCAACCCAAGTTATCTTATCAAAATCCGACAAGATTTGACCCTTAAACAACTGATGTAAAAATATTGGTCAAAATTAAATTTTCTGGCAGATTCTTAGTAAGAAATTGTGACTCATAAATCTCTCAAAATTTATCAAAATGGTTTGATTTTATCCAGTAACACAATTTCATATGTTAGCTTTGAAACTCAATTAATCTCGCATCATTTCGTTATTGTTCTAACCTTTAAACAGAATTTACAAAATTCGTGCGCGAAGAACAACGTATGCTAAAATGTTTTACAATAGTTACTAATTTTAGAATCATAATCAAGCAACTAAAATGGAATAATAATTTGAAATAGAGATTTATAATATGATGTTTAGTGGTACTAAATCTGTGAATGAATAACTTTTGTAAACCAAATAACAATGAGCATAAAATCAATCGCAATAATCAATCGCAATTATCTTATTTGACATAAATTTAGATGTTAGTCAACAAAACTCTAGATATATTAGTTATACAAGACTTTACAATACATATGATTTGACTTTGCAATATAAGACTATATGTTAAATGTTTATGTTTATTTGATAGTATGTATTTATAGATGGTTGTACTTTGTGTATACTTGATTTAGGCAATGTAATTAGTTGTATAGATATTCTGTAGTGAAAAATGTGTTCCTGCGATTCTGCTTTGGCAGGAGTGTGACACCATTGTCAAACAGTTTTTATACACGATATGGTTCTATGTTTTTAGTATAGAGAAAGTACTCGGTTTACCAGTAGTTGTCAGTCAATCTATGTATTCACCTAAGACATTAATTTTGATTAAAAATTAAACCAAGAACAATAATTCGGCTAAGAATAAGTATTTCGCCATAATCTTCCAAACCTAAGAATTGAATGTACCAAGAACAAAGAGTATCATTAAACTGAAAGTACAAAGAACTATAAAACCCCCAAAACTATAAGCTTTATTCGAGAACCTAAAAATCCAAGAAGTTTGAGTGCCATGAAGTTCCACTCCAAGAACTTGTAGCTAAGAACTAAAGTACCTATGAACTCAAAGGTTACCGGTATTTACTTTCCAACTTGAACTCCTATATTTCATGGATAATTTTCTAAATCCCATGATTCAAATTTCAAACTAGAAACAACGGAGAGGACGAAGAAAACCTATCTAACTCTTAGTTTGCAAGTACACCTATTCTATTATTCTTTTGCAAGTGACAATACCTCCAAAAACTCATTTGAAACCAACAATTAGGTCGTTAGTAACACAAAATAAGTGTAAACAGAAAAATGATACCTGTAATCGAGGGTACCAATTATAAAGTCCCAACTTACCAAATCTTCATAATAGTATCGATGTCAATGATACTAACATGTAGAATATGCGGAATCTAAGCTACATGACAATCAATATTAAGATCTTACAGAAAAAAATACTTCAAATATACATGTATTGCCTATGCTTTATAACACTGATGATCACAAATTAGTAGAGTTCAAAGTATTTAAGAGTTTAAAGTTTGACTATACATAGAAAAGCCCAGATCAAGGATCATTAAGCCCAACCGAGTACGAGCAAGTACTCAACCCATGTAGAGTATTCAACCTAGCCAACCTCAAGTACTCAAAGTACTCATTAACAACAAATATATTATGTTGTGTTTGATACGTTTGCCTCTTCGGATAGGGTCTCTAAAATTGTTGATTTTGGTACATTGCAATTATATAATAAAATAAAAATAAAAGAAGTACAAGAATAAAACTAAATTTGAAAGGAGTGTGGTTTTTATATTTATAAGGAGTATGGTTTTTTGTTAAATATAAAGGAAGAACATTTAATGGGTATCCATATGAAGATGATGACTGATACTAAACATATACAATAAAACGTTAATATGCATTACTTATATATGGACAACATATTTAACTTACACGGTGTATATTAGTTTACCGGTACAATCTACTATTATGACGGCATGAACATAAACCTAATTCTCATAAAACCTTCCATGCTTTTCCTCCGTTCATATTGAATTTCTTTAGCCTACCGAAAAACATAACCACAATTAGAACAAGTTTTCCTTCGTCGCTCCACTTTCCTGAGAACCCATACCACTTATTTTGACAATTACCATCTCGTTTCAATCGACGGTCACAACTATAGCATGTTGACAATCCAACATTTCCATATGCACTGCAATATGTTACATAAAATCTCATGTTACATAAAATCTCATGTTATTCTATGAGTGTTTATAATGCAATTTATGTTCACCACCCTACTATACCAAATATCTCTCTCTAAAAGTTTAAATATTAACATCTTTTAAGAAATAGAGTTCTAACGTTGAATAAAACGTCCAACAAATATACATAATATGTTTTCTTGATATGCAATGAAACTCAGTCTATCCTTGATAAATGGTGGCATATGCAAACACACCCGTCCTACGATTATATGAATCTTTATTTGCTAATATGGCCAAAAAATAATAAGTGATAAAAAATGGTTTATGTTTCTTACACCAAAATAGTGTTTATTTGTACATTTGAAAATATAGGGATATTAAATTAGACACTTATATGAGATACGAGTTCATGTTAATTAACTTAATCTTCTAATCCAAGTAGTTTGATCAAATAACATGTAAAGATAGTACTTATTATGATGTTTTGGTAAACAATTTGTTTATGAAATCAACTAAAATGAACTTTGTAAATGTAACTCATATATTATACATGGATGTTGGTTGCTTGAAAAATAGTCTTTTGTTTTAAGTTCAAAATACATAATAAAATCCTGTAGAATAAAAATAAAAAGTCAATCTTGCCAATTCATATTTAATATCAACACCAAATATATAGAAAAAGCATTGTTATTTTCCGTACATGTTCATACTAATAACTAAAGGTTAGATGGGTGAAGTTAATACCTAATAACTTCAAAAGCGATGTTCAAAACATTAAAGTTGAGCGGATCGTCAGCCATTTGCTTCTTCTCCGTTATACAAATGAGTATAATGAAGATCACCAAGTATGTTTGTTGTGAGAAAATGAAATTCTCAATGATCTTTCTACTACTTTTTCTCCCTTGTTCATTACTCCCTTCTTCTGTCGGTAAAAATGAAGTATATGGTGGAAGATACCTGTGTATATATATATATATATATAATTAATTGTTCAACTACTATTCTCATACGTCCATGGTTAGCTGTGTAATTAAGATACTTACATCATTAAGAGAAACATCACCAATACAGCAGCACTGATGGTGGAGAGATCGACAGTTGATTCACCGGCATGCCTTGTGTTTACCGTCAGAAACAAAATGGCAACAAGTTTTTGATACACATTCAGCCCTCTCAAAGATTCCGAGCTCCATTCGATTGTTGAAAACAAAACAAACTGAACCATGATAAAAGCTAACACGGTGATCAAAAGAAGGAACGATCGTCGTTTTGAAAGAAGATGATGATACCCAATGTTTTTTGAGTTTTGTAACAAGTACTTGGTTTCAGATTTCTTAGAGAATTTTCCTATGGCCCAAATAGAAAATCTCAAAACTGGAGGATACAAAGTATTGCCTAGTAGCGCCTGGGGGATGAGAATCAACAATAAACCGGAGTTTTTTGTGAAGATTAACATGTTTTCATTGGTTGGAACAAATCCACAGTTGGCAAAGGTAGAAACAACGGTGAAGATAGAGAAAGTGAGAGATTCTAGACCTTTGTGCTTTAGTATATTATATGCACTTGGTACAACATGTAGGTATATCAAAACGGAAACTACCCCCATAAAATGGACAAATACTAGGTAAAATGAAACTACGACACCCAAAAACCTAAAGGATTTGTACTTCAAATCCTCCGTATTGTTTTCAGATGATAAAGTAGTTCCGCTACAAAATTGTTAGATTTTGAACTTCCAGATTCAAGTATCTTTATGTCCTTCAGCTCGATATTATCTAAAAAACTACTTGGCCTATCCTGGTAGCACATAGATGGATCAACTTTATTGCCATCTTTTGTAGAAACCCTTAAAAAGAAGATACGGATATAGTGTACAGCCATTGAAGTGAAGACCTCACCTCCAATGAACATAAGAATTGTCAAAAAGATGAGTTGGGTGTTGGAAAAAACCTCCATTTCTACAGTAGACATGCTTGAAACAGTTGTTGCAGAGACGGACGTGAAGAATAAGTCCAGGTTCCTTGGGGTGAAGGTAGTAGTTTTTCTATCTAGGGAATGGAGAATAAAAAACCCAAAGGCCGAAATAAAGAGAAAATATAACAACTCTAATGATAGTTTATTCTGACAAAACCATGTGAATTGAGACGTACGTGATGTACATAGTTGTTCAAGTTTTTTTCTAATATAGGAAAACATTTTCATTGTGTTTGGTTTTTTTTTTGTAGTTACACAAGAGATGCTTTTTGAGAACTTGAAAGAGTGCGTGAGTTATGCTAGCTTGATGATTGAGGATTTATAATGAGCTAGGTAGCTGAAGTATTCTTCGACTAGGAGTCTAGTTTACTAGTTGAACGTCACTCGTATTAAATTACAAATTATTAAAAAATTAACCGATCATTTCATTTATTATATTACAAGTTACTCAACTTTTTCAGAAAACAAATAGCACTTCAATTATATTATTATAGTATTGTCACATTTTTATGCCCATTATAAAACCTTTGTTTTTTAGTGATAATATTATAATAGTCTCTTAGTACGTTGCTGCTGCAGATTTTGTGTCAATGTCATTAGAACATGAACGTTTAACCGACTTTCTTATCATGTATGATTTTATAATCATATCATTTAATATGAGCACCTATCTCAATTCTTCTTTAAGAATGAAATCACAAACTTCTCTGCCTTTTCATTAAGTTATCATACCACTTAAGGAACCGGAACCAATCATATTTCCTATAGCCCACTTAACATAGTAAATCCCATTAACGTATAGCCTTTATTCATGTTTCCCAACACTCAACAAAAAGCAAATCCTAGGGGTCAAACTACTCTAGCCACCAATTCAACATGGGCATTATTCACCGTAAGTTTTAATACAACATTTAATGCTCTCTTACACATAAAACCACCAAAAAAGAAAATCAACAAACAAAAGTTGGAACATTTAGACCCATGACCCACAAACAAAATGGGAGTGGAAGTGCTTGGTGAACTCTAGAATGTGGCATTGTTGGTTCAAATGAGGATGCAAACACTCACTAATTCACTGAATTGACACCAACTAAGAATATTTTGCTCAACTCAATCAACTTTTCATTCATATGTGAAACTAAACTACATATAAGTAAAAACAGTAGCACAACAATACTGAAAGAATAACAATGGACTCACAACTATCTCCTTTATTTATGGAACTACTCGAATGACTCAATAAACCGACACATGACAGCAACGGACATCTAAAGTAGATCGGTATGGGTCGGTCATCCTTATTCAGAAACATCTAAAATTCTTTATTGTCTTTTATCTTAAACCATTGAGGATACTTGAGGCATGTTCCAACAACCAGCCACGAAATGCACTTGGTCCTCAACCTCCCACTTTGATATAACCGGGCCCTTAGAAGATGTAGCTGGCACGTCAAGGAGACCCAAGCGAAAACTTCAGAGGACGGCCCGTTTCTTGGAGTGCTAACCTTTTCTTTTGATTGTCACATGTTTAATTCTCATGGTGCTTTAGCGGTGTACTCGTTGCTATCATATTCATCAAAATACGGTAGTGGCATAGTGGTAAGTTAGGATTGTAAGAATTTGTTTTTATTACTTTTTTTAAACTGCAAATGTGAGGCCCTAATTCGGAAAATATGTTTTATGTTAATTGGGCTCATCTATCCGTGTCTCAGTCATGACCACACCCTTAACCTTCTAAGGAGAAAACTACAAGCTCATTTTAAAGATATTCCTAAAAGTGAAGCTTGAAACCATTAACTTCCGCATACTAGATAGAAATTATTTAAATATATGGTCTTCTCACTATTAGATAAGTTAGTTTAAGTATCATGTTTTAATAATTAACTACACGCCCTTATTGATAAGTTAATGCAATTATCAGTTTATTGATAATTGCACTTTAGTCCCTCCATGAAAATATTTTGATGGATGATATTGCATTTACGTATAACTTTTTTACTCTAATAAAAGAGTAAGTTAAAGTGTCACGTGGCAACGCCACAATCATAATCACCAAAATTTTCTCGCATCCTTCTCATTTTAAATAATTATCTTAAATAATATTATTTAACATTCTTCTACATTCAATAAATTAAAGAAGAGATCTATTTTAATGTTATTTTTAAATAAACAATTTAATATAAAATAATAAAATTTTCGAAAGCATGAAACTTTTCTAAAAATACGAAAATTTTAAAAGTGGTATTTTTAAAAGTTTAATTTTTTAAAACCTAAAATAATTAATTTGGGAGATAAAAGAATTTTTTTCAAAATGACATTGTTATACGGTTTATTTTAAAACAAAATGTTTATTTTTTTTGAAAAAAATTGAAAACAAATTTTTAAAAAGTTGATATCACTGTTTTATTAGTTATAATCATTTTTTCATACGTATTTTCAGTTATATCATATCTTAGAATATTATTTTATAATTAGTAAATTTTATTATATTAATATTTTATTTATTCAACTCGTATAATACACGGGTTTACTAAAGCTAGTTATAAATAAAAGGTTTATGGTTCTAATTCTTCTTAATATCCAATCACATAATTCAATTGCACATTCTCTAATCTAATTTAAAAGAGAATCAGGAACATGAAGAACGTTATTATAATGAAATCTCCATCATAACTTGGCCATTCAAAAAAGATCAGAGAATTTTCGCATATCGTTGTATCATTAAGAACATGATCAAATATTCTAACAAGTAAGTTTTGCGTTCATATATCTTGTTTATGTTAGAATTAATCAACGAGTATTTGTAAGGATTCCTGAAGTCTGATGCAACCCAAAACAGCCTAAGTGTCTCAGCAACATACACTAAGTACTGAAGTGAAGAATGCTTCGGAAGTTTTACACAAAGCATTAGAAAATACTCTAAGTGTAAAATCTTCCGAAGCCAAGACCAATATCTTCCGAAGCCAAACATGAAGTCTTCCGAAGCTTCAGAGACAAAGTCTTCCGAAGCTTCAACCTATGAAGACAAATTCTTTTCGAAGACTTTCCTTAGATTCTTGAAATTTTTGATACTTCGGAAGATAAAGACTTTATCTTCGGAAGAAAAACATGTCTTCAAAATACATAACTGTCTAAGAGATTTTACCTTCGGAAGAAGTCAAATTCATCTTCCGAAGCTTAAAATTCTTATCTCAGACACTTATTTATTTTTAAGAACCTTTTCCTTCCGAAGCAAAATTAACCTTCGGAAGCTTTGTTTATTTCTATACAAAGCATTCAAGGGTTTATTTCTCTTCCGAAGCATAAATCTTCAAGACTCTCAGGAAAATGTTCCGAAGCCATTTTAGCTTCGGAAGCTTTTTCAATCAAAACTTCCGAAGACAAATAAACTTCGGAAGCTTTTCGAATTCCAAGAAAACTACTTTTTGAGCAAAAGTAAACTACCTTTTCAGAGGTGGGACCGACTTTCGGATTTCAAAGTTTATCCTCTTTCATTAACTTTGGTTCAAATCCCTTTTCATATAAATACCCAACGGTTCCCCCTCTTTCCCACTATCTTCCTCAATTCTACTGTTTCTCTAACCTAATTCTCTAAACCGCCTTTGCTTTCTACCTTTCTTCACCCTTAAGCTTCTGAAATGGCCAACCTTAACCGCAGAAACAACCCTGATTTCTCCATGCAACTACACAGGCAACATAATCAAGTTGCTCTGTTAAGCTCTGAGAAAGATGCAAGTTTCTCAGAGATTTGCCAATTCTTGACTCTGTCAAATTATTTCACCTCCCTGACCATTGATCCTACTCTATATGAGGATCACTTGCTTGAATTTTGGAAGACCTGCCAAGAGGTCATTATGGATGGGGAGAAGGCACTGTCTGCCACAGTGCAAGGGAGGACAATCTTCATCACTCCGGCCATCATTAACCAACATCTACAGCTGGATGATGAAGAAGGTGAGGTGTCCTTCCCAAAAGAAGCTGTTAATCATTCTTTTGAGCAGATGGGCTATGAGGGAGATTTCTCTGTAAAGACCTTTAGGAAAGGGAAGGTCTCATCCCAATGGAAATTCCTGCTCCATGTGGTTATCCACAGCTTGCCAAACAAGCATGGTGGATGGGACCAGATTCCTGAGGATCTCTCCTTTATAGTTCATGGAATGGTTCAGGGGGTCAAGTTCAGGTATTCACAATTTGTCTATACTAATTTACTTGCAAACTTAGACTCCTTAGAGTATTACATGTTTCCTAGATATGTTCAACACATTCTCAACTGTGAACTGGGCTCACAGTTGAGGGAAACAGGTAATATTCTTAAATTGGGACAGATGAAGCCCGGCATCTTTAAAATAATGAAGAAGCCAACTGTAGGCTTCTCTGGGGTAGAAACAGCCCTAGTCCCAAAAATGTTAGAGCTTATTGCTCAAGGTGACAACCTAGCAACACAAGCTAGTGTTGAACCCACACCTCTTTTGTCATTACCATTAAAAAGACCAGATATTACCCTCACTTACCAAAGAAAATCCAAACGAACCCCTGCTCAGGCTATTGAGTCTATGCAGGCCCCCAAATACTCAACTGTGAATCCAAGGATCGTCGACAGGAATTATCAGTGAGAATTGATTTCAAGTCAACGTTAGCGGAATTAACGTTGATTTGGTTTAATTGTATTTGAACAACATTCAATGTTAATAAAATATCAAGAACACACGACACAAAACACAATTAAAGATTAATTAATGTTTTATTATAATGTATTGAAGATTACAAAAGAATGAAACAATGAATGCTATGATGTTTGTATATGTTATGATGATCGAAAGACTTTTGATGATTGCTGTAATGCTGTTGCTGTTCTCAATCAATCAATCGTCTGTTTTTCAATCGTCATTGAATCGAAACCTAGGATCCATATTTATAGACAGATGTTTCAGTTATAGGAAACACCGGATCTCTTGGGATTTGATTTGTTTCTGATAAGGAATCAACGGATTTCTCGGGATTCGTATAACCGCCTTGTTGACTTGTTGACTTGTTGACTTGTACCACTTGTATAACACAAGTGTTTGGTCTCCGCAGGAATATTGTCTTCAGTAGTAATTTCGTACTTCCGTAGATATTGTTCTTCCGAAGGTAACTTGTTCTTCCGAAGGTTATGTTCTGAAATCTTGTTCTTCCGAAGGTTATGTTCTGAAATCTTATTCTTCCGAAGGTTATGTTCTTAAATCTTGTTCTTCCGAAGGTAATGTTCTTCTGAAGACATCTTGTTGTTCATCCGCAGATGATCTTCGGATGTATTGTTACTTGTAAGATATACATCTACGGAAGACTAATTTGTTCATCCGTAGATGTTTCTTACACTTGGTCAATTTCAAAATTGATCAAGTATTATGTTTGTACCTGCAACCATACATACATCAACACATATATAAATGGGTTAACCTATATATTTAATGCATACATAATAATGAATTACAAAGGTTCATTACAAATATTGATTCAAGTACTAAGCCTATACAAAATGACTAGATCTACAGATTCTAGACCTAACAATACTCCCCCTTAGGCTTAGCTACTTGT
>JACVEC010000189.1:0-5000 GCA_025215565.1 Flaveria ramosissima | reverse complement strand
TCACTCCACATTTCAAATGGTGGTATTATGACTGGAAGACGGATGAAACGGTCATAACTCTAAACAGAGAGGGCAAAATGGAAACTATTAGGGTATTTGACCCAATTTGGCTTACCAACTTATCAGCTGAAGATGTCTACACTTTATACAAGTGGCCACTATTCTATGACACGCAGGATATTGTACAAGCTCTCCAATTCCAGAATGTGATACGGCTCTGCTTTGCATATGAAATACACGCAAGAGTCACAACAGAGGAGAAGTACAAGAGGTTTGAAGAGCATATGAAGAATGTCAGACGTTAGAGTAAACTAGGTCCAAGGGGAGTTTGTTGATACATATGTCCCTAGTTTATGTGCTTAATGTAAAATCTGTCATGGCTTACATATGTGTAATGAAACAATGTAATAATATATGATTTGTTCTTTGATGTTTACTTATATCTGATTCATATATATAAACTTATTATATAGGTTTGAAGTTGTTATATGATTATTCATGCTAATGGACCATACGCATGAATACATCATGCTAATGACCTAGTCGCACGACTGAACCAGACGACTGGATCAGTCGTACGAGGGAGACATGAGATTGAATCAGTCGCACGACTGAACTTTCTGTCGTGCGTATGAATCAGTCACATGGGTTAGTCGCACGACTGAACCATGCTAATGGTTCAGTCGCAAGAATGAAGACTGCAAACCTATAAATACCATTTAATTCGTGGAAAAACGGAACTTTTGATACATACTCATAACTAGCTATCCAGAGCGTCCAGAAAGCCTATTCCAAGTTCATAGTTCGCATCTGATCGTTTTCTACTCATTCTTAATATTTCTTTAATCGTTAGATTGATCGGGATTGCGTTCTCACTGATTGGATCGCCAATCAAATAGGATTCCGCACTATTTGATATGGTTTCACACGCATTATCAGTTAGTATTCCATACGTACACGGTCCTGACAGTAATGCAATTGACAATTATATGAACAAGTAATCAAACTAAGCAAATATATCAAAATCCATAGGAGTTTCAATTATATTAGCAAAGGACTACAATGTATAATATGAGAGAGTTCTAAGTACGTCTCAAAAGTCTATTTGAAAGTGTACCTACATACAAATACATAGAATCCTATTTATACTAATCAAAGAAACTAAGAAACATATATTTACAAATAAGTCCCTACATTATAACAAAAACAAAACTAAAGACTAAATGTTAATCTTCAAGGCTCCAACAATGTGACTATTAATATTTTTGGGGACAAATGATATCAAAATTATGATTTTTGACAAAATAAGTTGAAAACTTGCATTCTAGCATTTTGACAGATTATTAACCTCACTTTGTAACGGTTATAACTTAGTTATAACAAAACCAAAAAATCTGAATTTTGACTCTAAATCTAAGCTCAAGATGTCTACTTTTCAACCCAAGTTATCTTATCAAAATCCGACAAGATTTGACCCTTAAACAACTGATGTAAAAATATTGGTCAAAATTAAATTTTCTGGCAGATTCTTAGTAAGAAATTGTGACTCATAAATCTCTCAAAATTTATCAAAATGGTTTGATTTTATCCAGTAACACATTTCATATGTTAGCTTTGAAACTCAATTAATCTCGCATCATTTCGTTATTGTTCTAACCTTTAAACAGAATTTACAAAATTCGTGCACGAAGAACAACGTATGCTAAAATGTTTTACAATAGTTACTAATTTTAGAATCATAATCAAGCAACTAAAATGGAATAATAATTTGAAATAGAGATTTATAATATGATGTTTAGTGGTACTAAATCTGTGAATGAATAACTTTTGTAACCAAATAACAATGAGCATAAAATCAATCGCAATAATCAATCGCAATTATCTTATTTGACATAAATTTAGATGTTAGTCAACAAAACTCTAGATATATTAGTTATACAAGACTTTACAATACATATGATTTGACTTTGCAATATAAGACTATATGTTAAATGTTTATGTTTATTTGATAGTATGTATTTATAGATGGTTGTACTTTGTGTATACTTGATTTAGGCAATGTAATTAGTTGTATAGATATTCTGTAGTGAAAAATGTGTTCCTGCGATTCTGCTTTGGCAGGAGTGTGACACCATTTGTCAAACAGTTTTTATACACGATATGGTTCTATGTTTTTAGTATAGAGAAAGTACTCGGTTTACCAGTAGTTGTCAGTCAATCTATGTATTCACCTAAGACATTAATTTTGATTAAAAATTAAACCAAGAACAATAATTCGGCTAAGAATAAGTATTTCGCCATAATCTTCCAAACCTAAGAATTGAATGTACCAAGAACAAAGAGTATCATTAAACTGAAAGTACAAAGAACTATAAAACCCCCAAAACTATAAGCTTTATTCGAGAACCTAAAAATCCAAGAAGTTTGAGTGCCATGAAGTTCCACTCCAAGAACTTGTAGCTAAGAACTAAAGTACCTATGAACTCAAAGGTTACCGGTATTTACTTTCCAACTTGAACTCCTATATTTCATGGATAATTTTCTAAAATCCCATGATTCAAATTTCAAACTAGAAACAACGGAGAGGACGAAGAAAACCTATCTAACTCTTAGTTTGCAAGTACACCTATTCTATTATTCTTTTGCAAGTGACAATACCTCCAAAAACTCATTTGAAACCAACAATTAGGTCGTTAGTAACACAAAATAAGTGTAAACAGAAAAATGATACCTGTAATCGAGGGTACCAATTATAAATCCCAACTTACCAAATCTTCATAATAGTATCGATGTCAATGATACTAACATGTAGAATATGCGGAATCTAAGCTACATGACAATCAATATTAAGATCTTACAGAAAAAAATACTTCAATATACATGTATTGCCTATGCTTTATAACACTGATGATCACAAATTAGTAGAGTTCAAAGTATTTAAGAGTTTTAAAGTTTGACTATACATAGAAAAGCCCAGATCAAGGATCATTAAGCCCAACCGAGTACGAGCAAGTACTCAACCCATGTAGAGTATTCAACCTAGCCAACCTCAAGTACTCAAAGTACTCATTAACAACAATATATTATGTTTGTTTTGATACGTTTGCCTCTTCGGATAGGGTCTCTAAAATTGTTGATTTTGGTACATTGCAATTATATAATAAAATAAAATAAAAGAAGTACAAGAATAAAACTAAATTTTGAAAGGAGTGTGGTTTTTATATTTATAAGGAGTATGGTTTTTTGTTAAATATAAGGAAGAACGTTTAATGGGTATCCATATGAAGATGATGACTTGATACTAAACATATACAATAAAACGTTAATATGCATTACTTATATATGGACAACATATTTAACTTACACGGTGTAATTAGTTTACCGGTACAATCTACTATTATGACGGCAAACATAAACCTAATTCTCATAAAACCTTCCATGCTTTTCCTCCGTTCATATTGAATTTCTTTAGCCTACCGAAAACATAACCACAATTAGAACAAGTTTTCCTTCGTCGCTCCACTTTCCTGAGAACCCATACCACTTATTTTGACAATTACCATCTCGTTTCAATCGACGGTCACAACTATAGCATGTTGACAATCCAACATTTCCATATGCACTGCAATATGTTACATAAATCTCATGTTACATAAAATCTCATGTTATTCTATGGTGTTTATAATGCAATTTATGTTCACCACCCTACTATACCAAATATCTCTCTCTAAAAGTTTAAATATTACATCTTTTAAGAAATAGAGTTCTAACGTTGAATAAAACGTCCAACAATATACATAATATGTTTTCTTGATATGCAATGAAACTCAGTCTATCCTTAATAAATGGTGGCATATGCAAACACACCCGTCCTACGATTATATGAATCTTTATTTGCTAATATGGCCAAAAATAATAAGTGATAAAAAATGGTTTATGTTTCTTACACCAAAATAGTGTTTATTTGTACATTTGAAAATATAGGGATATTAAATTAGACACTTATATGAGATACGAGTTCATGTTAATTAACTTAATCTTCTAATCCAAGTAGTTTGATCAAATAACATGTAAAGATAGTACTTATTATGATGTTTGGTAAACAATTTGTTTATGAAATCAACTAAAATGAACTTTGTAAATGTAACTCATATATTATACATGGATGTTGGTTGCTTGAAAAGTAGTCTTTTGTTTTAAGTTCAAAATACATAATAAATCCTGTAGAATAAAATAAAAAGTCAATCTTGCCATTCATATTTAATATCAACACCAAATATATAGAAAAAGCATTGTTATTTTCCGTACATGTTCATACTAATAACTAAAGGTTAGATGGGTGAAGTTAATACCTAATAACTTCAAAAGCGATGTTCAAAACATTAAAGTTGAGCGGATCGTCAGCCATTTGCTTCTTCTCCGTTATACAAATGAGTATAATGAAGATCACCAAGTATTTTGTTGTGAGAAATGAAATTCTCAATGATCTTTCTACTACTTTTTCTCCCTTGTTCATTACTCCCTTCTTCTGTCGGTAAAAATGAAGTATATGGTGGAAGATACCTGTGTATATATATATATATATATAATTAATTGTTCAACTACTATTCTCATACGTCCATGGTTAGCTGTGTAATTAAGATACTTACATTATCATTAAGAAACATCACCAATACAGCAGCACTGATGGTGGAGAGATCGACAGTTGATTCACCGCATGCCTTGTGTTTACCGTCAGAAACAAAATGGCAACAAGTTTTTGATACACATTCAGCCCTCTCAAAGATTCCGAGCTCCATTCGATTGTTGAAAACAAAACAAACTGAACCATGATAAAAGCTAACACGGTGATCAAAAGAAGGAACGATCGTCGTTTTGAAAGAAGATGATGATACCCAATGTTTTTTGAGTTTTGTAACAAGTACTTGGTTTCAGATTTCTTAGAATTTTCCTATGGCCCAAATAGAAAATCTCAAAACTGGAGGATACAAAGTATTGCC
>JACVEC010000035.1:17500-108916 GCA_025215565.1 Flaveria ramosissima | reverse complement strand
CCAACCATAGGATCTATTACTGTTGCATTACCTTCTATTACTGTTAATGAGCCCAAGACAAGTAAGGCTTGGGTTTCAAATGTAACTAATCATCTTCTCTGTGCAGGAACAGCTCAAGACCAAACAGGAATGTCTGGATAATTGACAGTGGCTGTTCCAGGCACATGACAGGCAATAGGTCTCTACTCCATAATTTTGAGAGAATTGATGGAGGACCAGTTGCTTTTGGAGGAGATGAAGGTGGTTACATTTCTGGAAGGGGCAAGGTCACAAATGGTAAGCTCAGCATTGAGAAGGTAAACTTTGTTAAGGAGCTTGGGTACAATCTTCTGAGTGTATCCCAATTTTGTGATCAGAGTCATAACATGCTCTTTACTGAGCATGAGTGCATTGTTCTCAAACCTGGTGTGGTCATTCCTCATGAGCATATCCTGCTCAGAGCCCCCAGGAAAGGGAACATGTACAAGATGGATTTGCAAGAAACATCTCCCTCAGGAGAAGTTTCATGCTTTCTATCTAAAGCAAATAGTGATGAGTCTTTCCTATGGCATAAAAGAATGTGCCATGTAAACTTTAAGAACATGAATAAATTAATTAAACATGATCTGGTAACTGGAATGCCAAAGAAAGAGTTTACTAGTGATGATCATTGTGTTGCATGCCTGAAAGGGAAGCAACACAAAGTATCTCACAAGCCTAAGGAAAAGAACTCCATCACTACTCCCCTACACTTGTTACATATGGATCTCTTTGGCCCCACCAGTGTAATGAGTTTAGGAAGGACCTCTTACTGTCTGGTGATCACAGATGATTTTACAAGATTCACTTGGGTCTTCTTCCTTAGAACTAAGGATGAAACCCCTGAGATTCTGAAGAATTTCATCTTAAAAGTTGAGAATCAATGTGATCACAAGGTCAAAACCATAAGATGTGATCAAGGAACTGAATTCAAGAACCAAATCCTTGATGCATTTTGTGATGAAAAAGGTATTACAAGACAATATAGTGCTCCCAGGACTCCTCAGCAAAATGGAGTTGCTGAAAGGAGAAACAGGACACTTATTGAAGCTGCAAGAACTATGTTGTCTGACTCTAAACTGCCTATCACCTTCTGGGCAGAGGCAGTCAATACTGCTTGCTATGTGCAAAACAGAGTTTTAGTAGTTAAGACACATGGTAAGACTCCTTATGAACTTTGGCACAAGAGGAAACCTTTCATTGGTTTTCTCAGGTCATTTGGATGTCCCTGCACCATCTTGAATACCAAAGATCAAATTGCCAAGTTTGCTGAGAAATCAGATGATGGACATTTCATTGGATACTCTTCTCAAGCTAAAGCTTATAGAGTATACAATCTCAGAACTAGAATTGTTGAGGAGTCAGCCAATGTGACTTTCAATGAGCACACTCCCTGTGTGGCTGGTTCTGGTCCGGATTGGCTGTTTGATCTTGATTTAGTTACCAACTGTTTTAACAAATCTTGTGAGCATGTTTCAGGATCTGCAGAAAATCTAAATACAGGTGATCCTGATCCAAGATTTGAGCTAGGAAGATCTTCAACTCATACATCTTCAGCTCCAGTTGGAACTACTTCAGCAAATGAGGTTTCTATCAGCACAACAATGACAAATTCAGCTGATACATCTGGCATGCCTTCAAATTCCAGCTCAGAGGCCTCTCAACCAGATAAAGAAACCTCACTTGTAGAAGACAACAATGGTGATGGTGATAGTGATCAGGAATTCTTGATGCTAATAACCACACCATAGATGACAACATCAATGATGTCTCACACTCATTGGATCAAGTTAATCTTGATAAGTGTGATAATGTGGAGGGTGAATCTTCAGGACCAGATTTAAATTTCTCAAATTTAGATCTTTCTCAGCAACTTGCTGTGATCCCTCAGCTAAGGATCCACAAGTCTCACCCCACCACAAACATCATTGGAGATGTTGTCACAGGGGTAAGAACAAGAGGACAAACCCATGAAGCAAATGTTTGTCTTCACTCTTGTTTCTTATCTCAGATAGAGCCCAAGAAAGTTGATGAAGCTCTAAAGGATGGAAGTTGGGTTGAAGCTATGCAACAAGAGCTGCTTCAATTCAAAAGGCAGAAAGTTTGGAACCTTTGTCCTCTTCCTCATGGGAAGACTACCATTGGAACCAAATGGGTTTTTAGAAACAAGAAGGATGATAGGGGAATCATCATCAAGAACAAGGCAAGACTAGTTGTTCAAGGATACACACAAGAAGAAGGGATTGACTACACTGATGTCTTTGCTCCTGTAGCAAGACTAGAAGCTGTTAGGATATTCCTGGCATTTGCTGCATCCAAGAACTTCAAGGTCTACCAACTTGATGTAAAGTGTGCTTTCTTATATGGAGTGATTGATGAGGAGGTTTATGTCAAACAGCCACCTGGTTTTGTAGACCCTGATCATCCTGATTATGTCTGCAAGCTTGACAAAGCTCTTTATGGGCTGCATCAGGCACCCAGGAAGTGGTATGAGACACTATCTAAGTATCTCTGCAAGCATGGATACAGAAGAGGTACTATAGATGGAACCCTCTTCATCAAAGGACAGGGAAATGACTTATTGCTGGTTCAAGTATATGTTGATGACATCATCTTTGGTTCAACTAATCCAAAGCTCTGCAAAGACTTTGAGAAGCTGATGAAAGACAGATTTGAGATGAGTTCAATGGGAGAACTCAACTTCTTTCTGGGAATTCAAGTGAAGCAGTTGAAGATGGCATCTTCATAAGTCAGTCAAAGTATGTTCAAGACATACTCAAGAGGTTCAATATGACTGATTGTAAGATTGCTAAGACACCCATAGCCAGAAACCACTCCCTTGGTCCAGATCTTGAGGGGGAGTGTGTAGATGAACACTTATACAGGGCTATGATTGGGTCTCTTATGTATCTTACAGCTAGCAGGCCTGATATCATGTTTGCTACATGTATTTGTGCAAGATATCAAGCCAACCCTAAGATGTCTCACTTAATCACTGTGAAAAGGATTTTAAGATACCTCAAAGGTGCTTCAACACTTGGTCTATGGTATCCAAAGAATCCAAATTTCAATCTGTATGCCTATACAGATAGTGATTATGGTGGTTGCAATATGACTGCAAAGTCTACATCTGGGGGATGTCAATTCCTTGGTGGAAGGGTGGTCTCATGGCAATGCAAGAAACAATCCTGTGTGTCTGCATCAACTGCTGAGGCTGAATACATTGCTGCTGCAAGCTGCTGTGCTCAAGTGCTTTGGATTCAAAATCAGATGCTGGACTATGGATTTAACTTCAAAGAGACTCCTATCCACATAGACAACAATAGTGCTATCTCTATCACTGAGAACCCTGTGCAGCACTCAAGGACCAAACACATCAACATCAGGTATCATTTAATAAGGATAACTATGAAAAAGGATTAATTAAACTAGTCAAAGTTCATACAGATGAACAATATGCTGATCTGTTCACCAAAGCTTTTGATGAACAGAGATTTAAGTATCTGATATCAGCTATTGGGATGATTAACTTTGAGTAGACTTTTTATTAAAACTAATTCTAATTATTTCTTCTTAAAATATGTGTGTCCTAAGTTGTCTAGTTCATCACTTTCATAAGCTCATGTTTTCTTTGGATGTAAAATTCTTTTTGAAGACTTTCCTTAGATTCTTGAAAATTTCTGATACTTCGGAAGATAAAGATTTTATCTTCGGAAGAAAAACATGTCTTTAAAATAAATAACTGTCTAAGAGATTTTACCTTCGGAAGAAGTAAAGATTCATCTTCCGAAGCTTAAAATTCTTATCTCAGACACTTATCTATTTTCAAGAACCTTTTCCTTCCGAAGCAAAATTAACCTTCGGAAGCTTTGTTTATTTTCATACAAAGCATTCAAAGGTTTATTTCTCTTCCGAAGCATAAATTATCAAGACTCTCAGGAAAATCTTCCGAAGCCATTTTAGCTTCGGAAGCTTTTTAAATCAAAACTTCCGAAGACAAATAAACTTCGGAAGCTTTTCGAATTCCAAGAAAACTACTTTTTGAGCAAAAGTAAACTACTTTTTCAGAGGTGGGACCGACTTTCGGATTTCAAAGTTTATCCTCTTTCATTAACTTTGGTTCAAATCCCTTTTCATATAAATACCCAACGGTTCCCCCTCTTTCCCACTATCTTCCTCAATTCTACTGTTTCTCTAACCTAATTCTCTAAACCGCCTTTGCTTTCTACCTTTCTTCACCCTTAAGCTTCTAAAATGGCCAACCTTAACCGCAGAAACAACCCTGATTTCTCCATGCAACTACACAGGCAACATAATCAAGTTGCTCTGTTAAGCTCTGAGAAAGATGCAAGTTTCTCAGAGATTTGCCAATTCTTGACTCTATCAAACTACTTCACCTCCCTGACCATTGATCCTCCTCTATATGAGGATCAGTTGCTTGAATTCTGGAAGACCTGCCAAGAGGTCATTATGGATGGGGAGAAGGCACTGTCTGCCACAGTGCAAGGGAGGACAGTCTTCATCACTCCGGCCATCATTAACCAACATCTACAGCTGGATGATGAAGAAGGTGAGGTGTCCTTCCCAAAAGAAGCTGTAAATCATTCTTTTGAGCAGATGGGCTATGAAGGAGATTTCTCTGTAAAGACCTTTAGGAAAGGGAAGGTCTCATCCCAATGGAAATTCCTGCTCCATGTGGTTATCCACAGCTTGTCAAACAAGCATGGTGGATGGGACCAGATTCCTGAGGATCTCTCCTTCATAGTTCATGGAATGGTTCAGGGGTCAAGTTCAGGTATTCACAATTTGTATATACTAATTTACTTGCAAACTTAGACTCCTTAGAGTATTACATGTTTCCTAGATATGTTCAACACATTCTCAACTGTGAACTGGGCTCACAGTTGAGGGAAACAGGTAATATTCTTAAATTGGGACAGATGAAGCCCGGCATCTTTAAAATAATGAAGAAGCCAACTGTAGGCTTCTCTGGGGTAGAAACAGCCCTAGTCCCAAAAATGTTAGAGCTCATTGCTCAAGGTGACAACCTAGCAACACAAGCTAGTGTTGAACCCACACCTCTTTTGTCCCTACCATTAAAAAGACCAGAAATCACCCTCACCTACCAAAGAAAATCCAAACGAACCCCTGCTCAGACTATTGAGTCTGTGCAGGCCCCCAAATACTCAACCTTACAGGAAGAAGTGGACACTAGAGCTCCCACTTCTCCTGAGGAGCAAACCACTCCCATTACTTCACCTATCAGGGCTGAGGTTCCTCAAGCTCACCCTGATGAGCTCAATAGCCCAACAACCTTAAGCCTTCACTCTGAGTCTCAACACTCAAGTGGACAACCTTCAGGGGACAGCTACCATCCCCAGCCTTTGGATCTCAACCAACCAATTCCCAACCTATCCTTTTACACTGATGAAGACTTAGGATTCAGTGAGTACCATGAGTCTCTCTTCTCCTCCCCTACTCAAAGAGAGATGAGTACCTCTGACTCTCCTCAGTCTATCCCCCATCAGTCACCTGTTACTGAGGTGGACACTTCTGAACCTGTTCAGGATGTCCATATGGAAGAGGCTCTCACTTTTGAAAGTGATTACATCATTAAGACCTCAACCATGGCAACTCAGCCCATTGGCATCTCAACTGAGGCTGCCAGTGAGCAGAGGAAAACCAGCAGCCAAGAAACTCAAGCTGGTGGTGAGAGAGAGGACTTTGGTCCAATCATCTCATCCCCCAATGAATCTTCTGATGAAGATGAGGGGAATTTGAGACTAAAGGTGCAAAAACTGTCAAAAACATGCACCTACTTAGTCTCTAAGGTTAGTCACTTGGAATCTCAGTGACTACCTTACAAAACAGGGTCAATGATCAGCAACTCCAGATTTCATATCTGCAGGAAAAACTAGCTGGGAGACCTTTAAGGAGAGCTCAACCAGGAACACAAGAACCTGTGGAAGTGATTGACTTATCCTCCAGCTCACCTATGCAAGTGGGTGATGCTACCAAAAAGGGGAGAAAGTTGTTACAACCACAGAACCTGGGAGTTCTTCAGAGAGAATGGACATAGAGGACTCACCATCCTCACTTGCTGTTGTGCATTCTCAGCAACTTCCTCAAGTTCACATTAATGTGGACTCTATAGACTCTCTCATCAGGAGTCTCTTTGAGGAAGGCATACCAAGGGCTGTCTCATCTCCACCACTGGGAACTAGCAATCAAATCATAAGGTGGAGGTATGATGATGACAGAAGAGCCCTCATACTTCAAAGAGTTCAAGGCCAACAAGAAGTTTTTCAATTCCAAAGCCTGAGCTTTTATGAAAGACTGGATTTAGTCAACCTGCCACTTGTCAATCCAAGCAATTCAAGACAAGCTGACAGGCTGGCTCAAAGAATCCAAGACAGGATCATGGCAGAGTTCTCTCTAAGAAGGAGACTTAGGGAATCAGGCAATGTCATCGGTCAACTGGATGTTGAGGTGGACCCTAAGATTAGTTTCATAGGGGAAACCTTGACTGAAGGCCCAGTGACAGAACCTGAGACCCCTGTCTCATCATCAACAACTGCTGCTGAGGTCCAAACTCCATCTGAGACACCTGCTGGTGAAGGTGTTTCTCAGCCTCTCTCTGGCCAGAGCATGGAAGCTACTCCAAGCAATGAAGGCCAAGCTCAATCCTCCCTGAGTCACAAAGGTCTGTTGGTGACAAAGGGAAAAGGATAATGACTCCTGAGGAAATTGAGGAGGAAGAGAGAGAGAGGAAAAGGAGACTAAGGGGAGAAAGTTCCACTGGGTCATCTAGCTTCATGCAAGCTGCAATCAGGGCTGCCCCCAGACCAAATACTCAGGATGATGAGTTAAGGGCAGTCAGGATTACTTACTTACAGACCAGGAACTATGATATTGATGAGATCATCTCCCTCCCCTTAGAAGAACTGAATGAACTGGCTGACAGAGAAGTGTCAAGAGAGTTGAAGGAGAAAGAGGATGCAATGATACTTCTCCAACTCAAAGAGGAGAAGAGACAGAAAAGACTTTACAAGCATGCTCCTACTCTCTCACCAGTTCAAGAAAGTCCTGCACAGAAGATGTGGCTCCACAAGAACCTCAGGTAGATAAAGAGGAAGATAGGATCAAAATGATCAACTACCTGAGTGCCACAGGCTTCTATCAGGCAGATGCACTTCTCCCTTTATCCTATGACTTCATTGAGTTTGAGTATTTAAAGCAACTTGAACTTGAGTTAGTCAAGGAAAGAAAGACAACCAAAAGGAAACTAAGGGAAGAAGCTGCAAAGTCAAGGGCCACCATTCAAAAGAATGCAAAGAAGTCTGCTGACAGACAAAGAATGGTGAGCTTCTTGAAGCTGTATGGATTCTCCGGAAGGAGACTTGGCCCCATGTCTCTATCCACTATGGATGAGCATATTAGGGTGATCAAGCAGAAGATTAAGAGTGGAGAACTTATTGACTTGCACTCTCTTCCAAGTCAAGTCCCACCTGAAGTGGAGGTCAAGTTTGAACAACCAGAGACACCTCAACCAGCACCTCCAGCTGAGCCCCAGCAAGCTTCATCTTCTGATCCTAGGCAGGGTCAAACTCCCTCTCCTTCTGAACCTGTGAGGGAGGAACACCCAACTGAGAAAGACACTGATGATCAACATGGTGCTGCAGACCAGTCTTCTCAGTTAAAGACAACCAAGAGGAAGAAGAGGATGGCTTCTAAACCAAAGACAAAGAAGAAGAAGCCAAAGTCATCTACCTCTGCACCTCAGGGCTGAATCAGATCAACCTGAGGAAGTGCATGATGAGGCAGCCCAATCAACTCCTATTCAAGTGGCTCCTCTAACTAGTGAGACACCCATCTTATCCTGGACATACTCTACCAATCCAGAGAGATGGACTGTTATCAGAGATCAAGGTGTTGAGAATGTCTACTCATGGCAAGACATAATCAACTTACCTCTGCATGATCTCTTTGAGATGAGAAGATATTATGAAAGTCTTGATGATCCTGACCATCTCATGAAGAAAGGAATGGTCCTGATTGTACTGAAGACTACCAACATTTGAAGATCTTCCAAGTGTTTTGGTAGCATCAGCCTAGGGGGAGTTTGTAAGGATTCCTGAAGTCTGATGCAACCCAAAACAGCTTAAGTGTCTCAGCAAACATGCACTAAGTACTGAAGTGAAGAATGCTTCGGAAGTTTTACACAAAGCATTAGAAAATACTCTAAGTGTAAAATCTTCCGAAGCCAAGACCAATATCTTCCGAAGCCAAACATGAAGTCTTCCGAAGCTTCAGAGACAAAGTCTTCCGAAGCCTCATCCTATGAAGACAGATTTCTTCCGAAGACTTTTAGTACACATGCTTTATCTGATGTACTGTTCCATAAAGCACCTTTTCCGCTGCATCTCTGTAAAGTCACCAACTTACATGAGTTGGTGAAAAGGGTCATGCTTTTGGTAACTGTACATTGAGGTCTTGAGTCTGTAACTTTCCACTTTATGTACTTTATCCTTTTTGTATTGTAAAAGGATGTGAGCTATGGCATGTCATAGTCACAAGGTCAAAAGGCAGATATGCCTTTTGATCCTACAATTGATTTTGTTAGTGTCTAGTCAATTGTATCCAGCTGGCCTTCAAAGTATGGCCGGCTGTAGGTTGTAGTATAAGTATTTCAAGTTCTTGTATCTTTTCTTTATGCTTTGTAACACTTGTAAAAGAACTTGAGAAAGCAATATACTGCCTCCTTGAAACCCAACTCTCTTGTTCTGTCTCTTACTTTACTTGTGTTCTTAGTTTCACCTTGGTTATCCAGTTCACTGTTTGATTAGAGCTTAGTTATTCTCCTCATTGTGTTGTTGTGTTGTAATTGTGGTTAAGCCCTTAAACGGTCCTGCAATAGTGTTACAACCTTGAAACTCTGGAGCTTGAATCTATTTTAGGGAACATGTAGTCAACCATCCGAGCCTGAACTCTCTTGATAAGAGAGTTTTATGATCTTTTGATGCAAAAGATTTCTTATATGACATTAATACATATTGTATTTATAGTTGACTTTGGCCCATATTGTCTCTAGTTACATCCTATTATCACGTCATTATCTCAATCAGGTTTTGACTGGCATTTTTTGTCATCTTGTGTTCAGACCATATTCCCTGTCAACCAATGACATTCAATGAGTACTTATCTATTGAAATTTCCAAGTACAAGTCGTGCATTCCATCTTCTTCCTTACTAAGCCACGGCTTGGGGTTGTACCCTTATGTTAGTCAGGACTGAGAGTAAACTTGGCTTATACTTTATACTTGTACCCTTAACTTTTAAACATCGTTAGGGTTGTAGGAAAAACTCGGTTTTAGTTAGGGATATAGGGGTTCTCTGTCACTACGAATAGCTGTTGGGGAAAACCTCTGAAAATTTTTCAATATTGATTGCTTAGTTCCTATCTATCTCTATCTATCAAAATAGACCCTCTTTTATACGAAAAAAGATCAGTCCATATAACTAGATTCGGAAAATTCATTTATGAAGCCAAGTTGGAAGGATACTTGTTGAGCCGCAACTAAGGTCATCCCCTTGTGTCAGCCGAAGCTAAGGGTCTTCCCTTCGTGTCAGCCGAAGCTAAGGGTCTTCTCTTCGTGTCAACTGAAGTTAAGGGTGCTTCAGTCGCGTCAGCCGAAGCTAAGGGTCTTTTCTTCGTGTCAGCCGAAGCTAAGGGCCTTCCCTTCGTCTCAACCAAAGCTAAGGGTCTTCCCTTCGTGTAAGGTACACCCTCTTGAGCCAGATTTCCTTGTTTCACCTAGTTTCTTTTGGTCAAAAGTAATCATGATATCATACCACGCTCAATCTTTTTAATAATGATTTATGTTGTATTTGGGGTGGTACCGCATCAATGAACAAATGACGAGTTTTAATCATTTATTGTTTTTAACATTCAACAAATAATGGTGATGAGGATAATGGTTTCAAAATGAGAGAAAAGGTAGGGAGTGATGGGGGAGTTATGTGGAAGAGAAGTATTAAGTATAAAAGAAAAAAAAATAATATTTGGCAATGAAAAAGAACGTCTCAATTGGAACCAGTTTTAAAGTTTTGCATATTGCAAAGGGCTCGAAAATTATTGCAAGAAGAGTGGTGCGCGCAAACCCTTGTTTCAAAACCCTGGAAATTTGAGAGAGTAATGGAAATGGACGATTGGGAATTCAGTGCGGAGGAACTCGAATTTCTTGAAAAGGATGCCCTCAATCGGATCGCTCAACGAAATAACACTGCCACCACCACCACCACCAGCTCCGGCACCGGCAACAGTGCTCATTCCCCTTCAAAGTTCTATAATGGCGTTCATTCACACTCAATACCGTCTATCTACGAGTCTAATTTCGCCAACAAGGTCAATATTCTCTCTTGTTTTCCTTTTTTTTCCCTTAATTTTATGTTGAATTTCATATTCATCTCATCTGTTCGATGTTCTTGTTGGTTGATTCTCTTGTTCTTGTTCGCAGCATTTTGTTTGTTTCACTGGCACCCTAATCTGTATATGGGGGATTGTATTTCACAACGTTATTAGAGCAAGTGCATGTATCTCAATATCTTTTTGGTATTAGTCTGACTATGTTAATGATTGTGATAAAAAAGCATGCTAATCGATCAGTCATCTAGACAAAGTGCTGTTGAAGTACGAGATTTTGGTTTCACCTTCCTGGGGGTTTCCATCAGAATTGGCAAAGGACCTGATCCTGAAAAAGCTGTCACAAAAATAGAGAAGTTCCAGTTGAGGACTTGAGGTTGACGTTAACCTGAAAGAAGAAATACCTGAGTGTGAGCAAGGTCAAATGCACTCTGTAGAGAGTGATTTAAGTAGCAACTCATCCTGATTCCCGACTGTCCATAAACTTTATGGTTCTATATTCTATGCTTTGATACCATAATAAACCTTGAAAGATCTATATTCAAAACTAGGAGTTATATGGAAACTAGCTGAACCTTTTATAGGAGATGATATCAGTATTGATTAACAGAAAAAGTAGGATATGATCATATGTAATTTAGGGGTGTGCACAAAAATCAGTTAACTGAACAGTAACAGAAAAAGCCAAATATCCGAAGGAAATGAAAACTGATGGTTTGGTTTATAATATATTGATAACCGACTTTTTTTTGTTCGGTCTTGGTTTCACGCGTCCACAAACTGAACTAACTGAGTCCATCCTCTATTTTGAAGAAAAGCAACCAAATCAAGTTGCACTGACCCGAACCATTAGTTAACTTAACTGAACCAAACTATTTCGTATGTTTATGCTTTTGTTTGACTGTTTGCGATGTGAGAAAATCTTTAGCTAATGGTAAAATTTAAATCTAAGGCCCAAATATGTCTTAAAATTTGTTGAAATATTAACAAGTCCAAAACTGAAGCCATCTTGTCAAGCTGAACCGTTTCATATATATAACTGAAAACCAAAATAACCGAACCAATCCTTAGACATGTCAAATTACCGATTTGATTATTAGGTAAAACTGTACTATGCACATGCCTATTATGTATCCCTTTGGCTTGACATGACTCCCTTTGTGACTGAGCATGAGATTCATGAAGACATTATAGAAACTTGTAAATCAATCCAACTACACATACAATCTCAAGTTTTAGCTGTAGTGAGGTTATTTAAGTTTCATGAGTCATGGTTACCTTCAATAAGTGGAATTGACTTGGATTTCATCACCTTAAGGCATCTAAAATAATTAAAAAAACTTAAAGACCCTAATATTAATCTTAAGTCCTAAATTTAAGCTAGTTTGACGTCTAAAAACATGAAAGTCATGTAATCATTAAACTGTTTTCTCTCTGCATCTTTAATGTTCTTGGATATATTTTTTCTTTATATATTTAAAACCCTGATGTTTCTCAAATGTCTCTATTCATAGCTGTAATAGTTATAGATTGGGACTGGTAGCCAAAGTATGTATTTCGTTGAAAGAATGAATACAGGTCTAGAGCCTAGTAAGCACTTCCTATTGTGGTAGAATTCAATATGGAGGAGAACACCTACCCTTTTTGTTTTAACCCAACATTGTTGGTTTAACTTGCAAAAATTATAAAATGTGTTGAACTGAGTGTTTACATCATGAAGCAGCTGGAATTCCAAAAAAGTTGATTCAATAGAGTGAATGAAAAATGATCTATATTTAATGTGAAAGGTGCTTTGAAAGGAATCAAGGATACAGACCTTTCTGATTGCATGCCACTTTAAGTTGTTTTTACAATTAGACTAGATGTTGTGCTTACAATTAGACAACGGCTCATGAATAGAACAATGTATTCCTCAAACAGTGAAATTAAACTCCCCCTTGGCCCTTGCACAGTAAGAAGTTGCCTAACAAATTCATCTATAGGCTTGTTAGTGGTTTTTAGTAATTCGATCTCCACTCCTGTAGAAGGCAAAGTTGTGTACTAATTTCTGGGAATAGTTGATATTAGGATCAAAGTGCACGAACACGCTAATAGAAAACAGTAAAAAATAAAGAGACACGAGAGATTTATAGAGGTTTGGTCGCGGTGTGCAACCTACGTCTTCTTGGGGCAACTAGGGTTTTTCTTTTTATTTAGTGATAATGATTACAAGTACAAAGAGATACATTTATAGGGTACAATTAGGATTAATCCCTTTAGTTAACAATCTAACTAAACTGGGCCCATTTAGAACTTGGGCCGGCCATGCCCAACTGTTCCAAATTAGTTCACCCGATGCCTACACCCAGCAGGTTGACACCCTAGCCCTTGCAGAATCATATATCATCGAGCTACAACATGGTACTATGGCAGTAATCTTTAATATTAGACAGAAATTTTCAGTCATTTATCTCTAGTTAGAGCTGATATGGATTGTTTTAAATGGGATATACTTACATTTAACTACGTCTTTTTATTCATCTATGTTATTCGGTCATATACATGTGTTTCTGACTATTTCTATTTGGAAAATAGTTAAATTCTTTGCCAAGTACTTCAGGGAATCCAGCAGCAGTCACTGCACAAAATTTATCTGGTCAGCCATGCCCCCAAGTTTATTTCTTATATGGCTGTGTTCATGTGTTATGTTAAAATTTGTGATTTTCTTTTTCCCAGGAGATGCTTGTCCCAAGACTCTACCAAAAGTGTCCATCAAGTTCTTTCTACATGCTAGTGGGGAAACATTGCTGCAAAAAGTGTATATAATGATGTACTTATGTGCCTTACCTCCTCTAACAGATTATAAGTAGACCCTGTTAAATATAACTACCACTCTACCAGTAGTTTATTATTACAGTTTATTTGTTTTTAGCCCATGGGCCCAGCTAGGTTTCTCTAAGGTTTCTAGTTTAATTTCTCTCTCTATATATGGGGGTTCTCCTCTATTGTACTTGCACCATTCAATAATATTAGCCCGTCCAATTTTAATTTACAGACCCTTAATAAATCTTTTAGAGTTGTTTCATTGTTCTCTCAGGCACTTGTGGGAGCACTACGTAAGGTTCAAAAAGCAACTTGGAATGCAAAAGAAGGTTTCCTTTTTCTTCTAAGTGCCTGAATTTCACTTTATTTTGTAGATTTTTTCTGTAAAATTCACTAGTTGTTCCTGTCAGTGCAGATTGTGGGTGTTCCCTCCGTCATCGTTATCAGAAGTAGAAAAGTTATTGGGGAATTAAATAGTTCTAACATTGAGGTGATAAAACTACCACTATTTTAGATATGCCATATTTATATGATGTTTTCTGTTAATATGAGATAACATATATAGTTATTTTGCAGTTAAAAGAGTCAAGGTTTCAATATAAGTTGCTTTTCTATTTACTTTTGTTTGTTCTGTTGCTGCCATTTTGCATTATCAAATGTTAATTTGAAATTGCTGTTGATTGTGGTTTTGCAGGTAGAAACTCTAGACCCGTTGCTGCAACGTGCTATTGCTTCTGCCTCTGGTTCCAGATCTTCGAGGTTGAAATATTATAATTTTGTAATGCTTGTATATATTAAGATGACATGCTTGCAAGTAAAGTTTGACTTGTTGAGAAAAAGCCAGGAAGTCATAATTATCATGATTATTATCATCCTCTTTAATGGAATAATGTGTGTGTCTATACACACATCTTCATGAAGTTGGTATGTATAAACATGTGATTGTCTGTACACCCTTTGATAATTAGCATCATATTTTTATAAGATTTAGGTCATAGTGAATAAGATAAAATCTATATTACAACATCGCAACACTCAAAGAAACAAAAGAGTAAAGAGAGAAGAGAAAGTGAACATTAGTGAACTTTAGATCGTTAATTGTGTTAATATTTATCTTTCTGTTATTGCTTTTCTTATTAAAATTGTTAATCTGTTTTGCTCTGTTGTTGCTCAGACCGTTATGATCAGATGCCTGATAGCATTAAGTCAAATCTTTTACCATTTCAGCGAGAGGGTGTTAGGTATGTGATAAATTGACTAAATATGTCTATTATCAGATGCATGTCCGTCTATTGTTCATTGTCCTCCTTGTTACATCCCACACTGATTTCCTCATTGTCGTTCTCAAATATTGTGTTATTTTTTGGCTGTTGCAGGTTTGTATTGCAGCATGGAGGGCGTGTCCTTCTGGCTGATGAAATGGGTCTTGGAAAGACTCTTCAGGTCAATATAGAGAATCTACTCTTTTTCTTTACCCTGAAATATCTGCTTGATATATAACTTTTACAACTTCCAGATGCAGAGAGAGAACAAAAATAAATAAATAAAAAGGGGTGGGGGGATGTTTGGTCATTTTAATTATCATAAATTTTCCGTCTAGCAATATTTTTTGTGTGCCTTTTTCTTCTGAGATAATTGGCTTCGATGTACTTCATTTTTATTCTTTAGCATAATTGTTATTTTTTAATTTATTCCTATTTCTTCTTCCAAAGCATCTCATGTGCATTTTTACATCTATTAGTGAAACTCATGTTACATCAGAAACTCTGCAGAAATTTGTACATTGTTATAACAAGCATATCCCACATTCCCTCGTATAATCAGAATGTGTAGGTCTGGGAAATTTGTTCATTGTTGTTGGTATTAATATCTGCACATCTAAGATAATTGCTGAAAGTTTTGTTGCATAAATGTTGTAAACCTAAAGGCTTGCACCTCATGCCACATTAGGTCAGAACACTTTAATGGCTCATTGGAAATTAATACTTAGTTTTGTAGTATGTTGCATGCTTTTTATTTATTTATGTATGTTACAAAACCATATTTATAGCAACTGCTGCAACCCTCTTTTATTTGGACATAATAATTGTTCATAAATCATAAGTTCATAACAACTTCCTGAAGTCTTAATGCTGTAATGTTATTGGAAATTACTGGATGGCATAATTATCTCAAGTGTTTAAGAAACTGTAGACAGACTGATTATAAAGTTAGAGAATGACAAAATATAATTATATATAAATGTACATCATGCAACCAGGCAACATCACTCTTTATTTGCAGGCTATTGCTGTAGCAGCTTGTGTGCGTGGACTCATGGCCTGTTCTTGTTCTTACTCCATCCTCATTGCGGCTTCAGTGGGCTTCTGTTAGTTTCTCTTTTAAATCCTGTTACCTGTGCATGCGAAGAGTTTGCTTATTATGCACTTACAAGTAATAGTTCACTCTTACACAGATGATTCAGCAATGGCTAGACATCCCTTCTTCTGATATACTTGTATGATTTTCTTTTTACTTTCTTGCGCTACTAATCTTTTCATTCTACATTGCATAAAATGTGAACATGAAACCAATGTTTTTTTACCCTACTCTTACTATTACGACTTCGCATATCAAGGAAATTTCTCATTTTGTAGGTGGTTTTGTCTACTTATAGTGGGTCAAACAAGGGTGGCTTTACAATAATTCGATCAAACACCAAGGGAAACATACGCCTTGATGGATTATTCAACATTGTATCATATGATGCTGTGCCCAAGCTTCAAGGCATTCTAATGAGCTCAGATTTTAAGGTAAACACGGCCTGATACGTTGTATCAAAGCAACTTGCAAGCACTGTATTCAACTTTGGACGATTGCAATTATTTTTCATTGTGAACAAACTTACCTAGTAAATACCAGTGTACCACTTAAAGCAAAGCTATTGGTAGGGTCTGGTGGGGTAAGGGCAAGACCTTTCCTCTGTCCGGGGGATAGAGAGGCTGCTCCCACCATTGAGACCTCAGATTGAAAAACCTTTTTCCATGTATTATGGATGTTTCGGAGACTCCTTTAACCAACATCTGAAATGGAGTTGAAGATTAATTAAATATGCAATTCCAGTTGCTTTGCATCCCTTGTGATTTTCTTCATTTGCAGCCTTGTACAGCAAATTCATATTTAGGCTGTAATTGCTTATGAGTCACGGGTATATATATTTAAAATATTAAACTTGTGCATGTCTGTTAGTGTTCGAATGTTTTTGTTTATTCACATGTTTTCTGTTAATATGAATTCTTTATTTAGGTTGTGATTGCTGATGAGTCGCACTTTTTAAAAAATGCCCAAGCTAAGCGAACTAGTGCGTCTCTTCCCATATTACAGGTAACTCCTTCACATCTATTTATTCAGGAAATATATTATCTATTTGTGTACTTTACAAGCATATAATGATAAAAATAAACTACATCCCTATAACAGTCAAGTTACATTTGAAACATGAACATACTTTCATAAATATGCCATATATATGCACATCCTTATCAATAATATATTTAAACTTCAAAACTTAGTATCCAGTTTTTACGCAAACGAGCTTTACTAACTGCATTAACAAAGCTGAGGTGTTTACTAATAATTTCTTAAAATGTAGAAAGCACAATACACAATGTTGCTTAGTGGAACTCCAGCTTTATCTCGACCGATTGAACTATTTAAACAGGTCATCAGTTCTTTCTTGATTCCATATGTTGATTATAATTCAAGTATTAATATTTTTATCTGAATTAACCTTTTGCATATTTTTTACAGCTTGAAGCATTGTATCCTAATGTATACAAGAATGTTCATGAATACGGAAACCGATATTGCCAGGGTGTAAGATGAAACTTTCTGCTAGCAGTTTTATTCTCCTGATAGTTTTTGTTGATGAAGTTTGTCTGATACTTGTAATATTTCTCCAGGGAATTTTTGGAATGTATCAAGGTGCAAGTAATCATGAAGAACTGCACAATTTGATAAAAGCAACTGTGATGATACGAAGACTCAAAAAGGATGTTCTTTCTGAGCTACCTGTGAAACGAAGGCAACAGGTATCTAATTTATTTAACCAAAGTTTATACTCTGTGCATGCTAGCCAATTTAGAGGTGGCAAACTGGTAATTACTTATGTAGGGATCAATTCGGGTTATGATCTATACTTCAATCTCTAACTTGTCGCTCAGGGAACATAAAAATATAGCTTGAAAATCGATTGAGCAGGTCATAAGTCACCAATGGGTATTTTTAGTGCGTAAATTCTACTAAATCGTTTTTGCAGTTATATAGTTTTTGTCATATTTGACTCGCTAGTAGTTTATGAAAAGATCAATAAATTGGTCAACATAACTGGTTTCAACCGACACAAAAATATTACCTGCTCTAACCTGACCCGCTAGTAGTTTATGAAAAGATCAATAAATTGGTCAACATAACTGGTTTCAACCGACACAAAAATATTACCTGTTCTAACCTGACCCACAAATTTTGCCATCTATACTATAGTCATGTTTAATTAGCTCAAGCAATTGTAATACAAATCTCTGCATGCTCTTTTTTTTTCTTGTATTCCAAAGCCATACATATTATAAGCTGGACTCACTCATGAAATAGACGTCACTTTTTGCATCTGAACTCCATTGTTATATTTTGTGATGATGATTTAGTAAAGAATGGCTTCCCTTTCTATTTGTTTCCTTATTCTCAGGTTTTCTTGGACTTGGCAGACAAGGACATGAAGCAAATCAATGCTTTATTCTGTGAGGTATTATAAACTTTTGCACATTTTTCTTAATCGAATCACCCTGGAGGCCTGGAAAAAGTTTATTCTTTTTATTGTCGATTAAGAACCCCTGAAGATTCGAGTGGTTTTCTCTTGTTTGAATTTCATGGCCTTTTTAGACATGGTGGCCGTTTTAGTATTTCTATAACAACTGCTATGTAACATCTTTTTTGTCATTTAGATTCTATACTTTTAACTCATACCATATGCTTCAAAATCACCAAACCCCTTCATTTCAAATTGGGAAAGCATCATGTCATCTTGATATTTGAGTGATTATTATTGATGATGTATAATTTTTTTTTCTCATTGTACAGTTGGAGGTAGTTAAAAGCAAAATCAAGGCATGCAAGTCAAAAGAGGAAGCCGAGTCACTTAAGTTTACAGAGAAGAATATCATAAATAAGGTGCATATGCAACCCTTAAGCCAGTTTATCATTTAAAGTTTCTTATTGCTCATGTTCTTGATGGTGTGTCGGGCCAGATTTATACAGAGTCTGCAGAAGCCAAGATCCCTGCTGTGCTGGATTACATTGGAACCGTCATCGAGGTATTCAAAACCAAGATTAGCTAACACTCATGATTTTAATTTTTGTTAAATGACGATAATTTTTTAAAATCATCTTATTATTGTCTAACACATGATTTTAATTGGTCTCCATGATGTACCACAACTCATTTGTGGTGCAGGCAGGGTGCAAGTTTATCGTGTTTGCTCATCATCAGCCAATGATAGATTCAATACATCAATTTCTTCTTGTAAGACAATTTAGTTTTATGTCAACTGTTTCAATTTTTAGACTCTTATTACCTTTGCCTATTTTCAGAAAAAGAAGGTTGGTTGTATTCGTATAGATGGTGGTACTCCAGCAGGATCAAGGCAATCCCTGGTTAACGATTTCCAGGAAAAAGATGCCATCAAAGCAGCAGTGGTAATACATTTTTCTATTTGTTTTCCATTTTCAGTTTATATATTCTTTTCAAAAACCTTATTTCTTAATTGAGAAAATGTCTTCTCTATTCATTTATTCGTCTAGCTATCAATCAAAGCTGGTGGGGTTGGGTTAACGCTAACTGCCGCAAGCACAGTGATATTCGCCGAGCTTTCTTGGACTCCAGGTGACATTATTCAAGCTGAAGACCGTGCTCACAGAATTGGCCAGGTGATATTAATTACCTTTCATGAAACATATTATTATTTACTCGAGTAATAAGCAACATCATCGTGGATTTGCAGGTGTCATCAGTGAATGTATACTTTCTCTTAGCAAATGATACAGTTGATGACATCATATGGTGTGTCCAGATTAGTACCTTTTTGAATACTACATGTTCTTCATGATTGAAAATATTAAGTTGTTGAACTCAATTACTTTTATTGTTCAGGGACGTTGTGCAAAGCAAGTTAGAAAATCTGGGACAGGTAGGATTTTCCTTCTTTCAGAATTGTGTTATATCTTTATTCAATGAAAAGTCAAGTAATCTTCCTTTTAACTTTTTTGTAACTTTGTGATATAACGAATGTGTAGATGCTCGATGGCCATGAGAATTCACTGGAAGTTTCATGTAACCCGACTACTAGTAGAAGCCCTGCAAAGCAGAAAACATTGGATTCATTTGTGAAGCGTTGTAATTCACTCACCTCGGAACAACAGTCTAACCCCAAACATCCAAGGTACTGATTGGTTGGCATGGACGGAAAACAACCAATTTGATACGCCATATTATGTTTTCGAACATATTTTTGGTTTGTGGGTATGTATAACATGTTTAGGTTCCTGGGTCTAATGTTTTTTTGTTTTGCCTAGTCGGTTCTCTAATCTCATGGTACTTCTGTAGGTCTAATTCCTTTTTATTATTATAGTTTTTTTCCTATATTTTGGTGAATCATATGTTGTGTACTTGCATATGAGTCAACCAAATGTTGGTGCGGTGGTGCCTTATCATTTATACTTGGATTGGACCAAGGCCAAAGGTGTTAAAGTAAAAAGAGAAAACACTTGGGTAATATAAAGAAGCAACTTTTTGTTATTGGTATCGAGTGTTGCAGAATGTATTTAGACTTTGACAAAAAAATCAAGATAGGTTTGACAGGAATCGCTTGGACATGCCGAAAATCACTAAAGATGAAAAGGGATCATAAAGAGTCAGGCTATACATACCTCTCTTCGGATTTTATAAGATAAAAGTTTGAAAAGTACATAGAACTTTAATTATAAATAAAATTTATAGGAAACCCAAAGTTATAATAACACATTCAATTTTAATTATAAAATAAAACTTTTTTTAGTTTTATGAATTTTAGAAAGAATAAATAATAAAGTAATAATTTATTAATCCAAGGAGTAGATTAAATAGTACGATAGATAATTTAATCAATTGCGTATAGCAATATTAGAAATGTGTTTAAAGATGTTAGCTATAAGTATATTTAAATTATTATATGATATAAATTAACTCTACAAATTAAAAATTAAAACTTACCACTCTGGAAAAAATATTTGAAGTTATTTTTATCTAAAACACTCGTTCAAATTTAATTTATATTATTATAATATCATCTCTTACAAATTTACAATTTATATTTATAAAGTGCATATACGTTTTTAACAAGCATATTCATTATTAAAAACCTTTTATTTACTTTCAAAAAATAGATTTTATTACCTTACGTATGGTATGAGAATTAATAGGGGAATGACAAGTAACTAAGTAAGAATGGGTGAGCATATATTTTAATTTTGAAGGGGAAAATATAAAATATTTTAAAGTTATTTTTTAGATGCGAGCTATGACAAGTAACAAATGAGGGTTATGTATAACCCACTTCATCAAAGGAAAAAAAAAGTAGATAACACCTTCATCATTCAATTAAAATCAAAATTATCTTCTTCATTTTTTTTCTCTCCACGTCTTTACTAGTAATAGTTGGGACTGTTGGAAAGAGAGTCATACTTTCAAATAATCTAAGGTTCAAGAGTGCTGCAACTGGCAAGGCATGTTTTTATAAGAGATCCATTTTCAAATAGAGGAAATGGACCAAGGTCATGCATGTTATTAGTTAGTACAATTATGGTGTTACTTTATTTATTTATTTATTTATTTTTTGTTTCGGTGGTGGGGTGGGGTGGGGGGAACGATTCACCCTTCATATTTTTTGTATAGTGATTAGTGGAATGTTCTCTTGGTACATGCTTTTACACTTCATGGCTCGTGAACTTCATAATAGCTTTTCGAGCATTTATGGTAGATTTTCTTATATATGTGAGTATGTTTCATATATCATACATAATGATTATCAGTGATTGTGAATAATAATAATAATAATAATAATACGATTCATTTGTATTTTTGGTAAAATGGTTCATCTTTATTAAATTTTTAATATTTTTTTAAAAGTGATTGTAAGTAAAGTAAAAATAAAAAATAATAATAAGAGTATAAAAAATATTAATTAATTAAAAAATCATAAAAATAATGAATTTTAATTTAATAATAATGTTAAAGATAAAAGAAGCGGATATTGATTTATAGCTACGAAGCCAGTTTAGATAAGAAGAATATTCCTCGGGAATAATTCTTTCATAAACGTGACATAAACTGAATAAAGAAGGAAAGATAATTTTGTGGAATTTTTTAAAGGGATTTTTTTGGAAAATAGAGTTGACAAAGGGGTAATTTCTCGCGGGTTGTTGACTTAAGGGGTACCCGCCCCTGCCAGGGGGCGGGTTCTTCATATTAATATTTGACTGCTGCTGTTGATTCTGAACGATTTGACTGATGATAAGCTTTATGGAGAACTCGCTGCAGGACCGGTTAAGGGCTTAACAATTACAACACAACAACACAAAGATGTGATTAACCAAACTTGATCAAACAGTAAACTGATTAACCAAGATAATGATACAAAGAACACAAGTAATGATAAAGAGACAGAACAAGAGATTCGGGTTTCAAGGAGGCAATATATTGCTTTCTCAAGTTCTATTACAAGTGTTACAAAGCATAAAGAAAGATACTAGAACTTGGAATACTTATACTACAACCTACAGCCGGCTATACTTTGAAAGCCAGCTGGATACAATTGACTAGACACAAACAAAATCAATTGTAGAATCAAAAGGCATATCTGCCTTTTGACCTTGTGACTATGACATGCCATAGCTCACATACTTATCTATTACAAAAAGGATAAAGTACATAAAGTATAAGGTTACAGACTCAAGACCTCAATGTATAGTTACCAAAAGCATGGACCTTTTCACCAACTCATGAAAGATGGTGACTTTACAAAGATGCAACGGAAAGGTGTCCAGCTTTATGAAACAGTACATCAGATAAAGCATGTTACTAAAAGTCTTCGGAAGAAATCTGTCTTCTACTTTTTTAGTGGTAAAGAAGTAGAAGGTGTGGGTTCAACACTAGCTTGTGTTGCTAGGTTGTCACCTTGAGCAATGAGCTCTAACATTTTGGAGACAAGGGCTGTTTCTACCCCTGAGAAGCCTACAGTTGGCTTCTTCATGATTTTAAAGATGCTGGGCTTCATCTGTCCCAATTTAAGAATATTACCTGTTTCCCTCAACTGTGAGCCCAGTTCACAGTTGAGAATGTGTTGAACATATCTAGGAAACATGTAATACTCTAAGGAGTCCAAGTTTGCAAGTAAATTGGTATAAACAAATTGAGAGTACCTGAACTTGACCCCTTGTACCATTCCATGCACTATAAAAGAGAGATCCTCAGGAATCTGGTCCCACCCTCCATGCTTGTTTGACAAGCTGTGGATAACCACATGGAGTAGGTATTTCCACTGGGATGAGACCTTCCCTTTCCTGAAGGTCTTTACAGAGAAATCTCCCTCATAGCCCATCTGCTCAAAGGAATGATTGACAGCTTCCTTTGGAAAGGACAACTCACCTTCTTCATCATCCAGCTGCAAATGAGAGTTGATGATGGTCGGTGTGATGAAGATTGTCCTCCCTTGCACTGTGGCAGATAGTGCCTTCTCCCCATCCATAATGACCTCTTGGCAGGTCTTCCAGAATTCAAGCAGATGATCCTCATACAGAGTAGGATCAATGGTTAGGGAGGTGAAGTAATTTGATAGAGTTAAGAATTGGCAAATCTCTGAGAAACTTTCATCTTTCTCAGAGCTTAACAGAGCAACCTGATTGTGTTGCCTGTGAAGTTGCATGGAAAAATCTGGGTTGTTTCTGCGGTTAAGGTTGGCCATTTGAGAAGCTTAAGGTTGAAGAAAGGTAAAAAGCAAAGGCGGTTTTGGGAATTAGGTTTGAGGAATAGTGGAATTGAAGAAGATAGTGAGGAAGAGGGGGAACCGTTGGGTATTTATGTGAAAAGGGATTTGAACCAAAGTTAATGAAAGAGGATAAACTTTGAAATCCAAAAGTCGGTCCCACCTCTGAAAAAGTAGTTTACTTTTGCTCAAAAAGTAGTTTTATTGGAATTCAAAAAGCTTCCGAAGGTAAATTATCTTCGGAAGTTTTAATGAAAAAGCTTCCGAAGCTAAAATGACTTTGGAAGATTTTCCTGAGAGTCTTGAAAATTTTGCTTCGGAAGAGAAATAAACACTTGAATGCTTTGTATATAAAACAACAAAGCTTCCGAGAGTTAATTTTGCTTTGGAAGAAAAAAGTCCTTAAAAATAAATAAGTGTCTGAGACAAGAATTTGAGCTTCAGAAGATAGATTTAGACTTCTTCCGAAGGTAAAATTTTTCTTAGACAGTTATTTATTTTGAAGACATGATTTTCTTCCGAAGGTAAAAGTATATCTTCCGAAGGATCAGAAAATTATCAAGAATCTAAGGAAAGTCTTCAAAAAGAATTTTATATCCAAAGAAAACATGAGCTTATGAAGGTGATGAACTAGACAACTTAAGACACATATATTTTATAAAAATAATTAGAATTAGTTTTAAGAAAAGACCTACTCAAAATTAATCATCCCAATAGCTGATATTAGATATTTAAATCTCTGTTCATCAGAAGCTTTTGTAAACATATCAGCATATTGTTCATATGTATGAACTTTGACTAGTTTAATGAACCCCTTTTCATAGTTATCTCTTATTTAAATGATACCTGATATTGATGTGTTTGGTCCTTGAGTGCTGCACAGGGTTCTCAGTGATAGAGATAGCACTATTGTTGTCTATGTGGATAGGAGTCTCCTTGAAGTTAAATCCATAGTCCAGCATCTGATTTTGAATCCAAAGCACTTGAGCACAACAACTTGCAGCAACAATGTATTCAGCCTCAGCAGTTGATGCAAATACACAGGATTGTTTCTTGCATTGCCATGAGACAACCCTTCCATCAAGGAATTGACATCCCCCAGATGTAGACTTTGCAGTCATGTTGCAACCACCATAATCACTATCTGTATAAGCATACAGATTGAAGTCAGGATTCTTTGGATACCATAAATCAAGTGTTGAAGCACCTTTGAGGTATCTTAAAATCCTTTTGACAGTGATAAGGTGAGACATCTTAGGGTTGGCTTGATATCTTGCACAAATACATGTAGCAAACATGATATCAGGCCTGCTAGCTGTAAGATACATAAGAGACCCAATCATAGCCCTGTATAAATGTTCACCTACACACTCCCCCTCAAGATCAGGTCCAAGGGAGTGGTTTCTGGCTATGGGTGTCTTAGCAATCTTACAATCAGTCATGTTGAACCTCTTGAGTATGTCCTGAACATACTTTGACTGACTTATGAAGATGCCATCTTCAACTTGCTTCACTTGAATTCCCAGAAAGAAATTGAGTTCTCCCATTGCACTCATTTCAAATCTGTCTTTCATCAGCTTCTCAAAGTCTTTACAGAGCTTTGGATTAGTTGAACCAAAGATGATGTCATCTGCATATACTTGAACTAGCAATAAGTCATTTCCCTGTCCTTTGATGAAGAGAGTTCCATCTATAGTACCTCTCATGTATCCATGCTGACAAAGATACTCAGATAATGTCTCATATCATTTCCTGGGTGCCTGATGCAGCCCATAAAGAGCTTTGTCAAGCTTGCAGACATAATCAGGATGATCAGGATCTACAAAACCAGGTGGCTGTTTGACATAAACCTCTTCATCAATCACTCCATACAGAAAATCACACTTTACATCAAGTTGAAAGACCTTGAAGTTCTTGGATGCAGCAAATGCCAGGAATACCCTAACAGCTTCTAATCTTGCTACAGGAGCAAAGACATCAGTGTAGTCAATCCCTTCTTCTTGTGTGTATCCTTGAACAACTAGTCTTGCCTTGTTCTTGATGATAATTCCTCTATCATCCTTCTTATTCCTAAAAACCCATTTGATTCCAATGGTAGTCTTCCCATGAGGAAGAGGACAAAGGTTCCAAACTTTCTGCCTTTTGAATTGAAGCAACTCTTGTTGCATAGCTTCAACCCAACTTCCATCCTTTAGAGCTTCATCAACTTTCTTTGGCTCTATCTGGGATAAGAAACAAGAGTGAAGACAAACATTTGCTTCATGGGTTTGTCCTCTTGTTCTTACCCCTGTGACAACATCTCCAATGATGTTTGTGGTGGGGTGAGACTTGTGGATCCTTAGCTGAGGGATCACAACAAGTTGCTGAGAAAGATCCAAATTTGAGAAATTTAGATCTGGCATAGATGATTCACCCTCCACAGCACCACACTTATCAAGATTAACTTGATCCAATGAGTGTGTGACATCATTGATGTTGTCATCTATGGTGTGGTTATTAGCATCAAGGAATTCCTGATTACTTTCACCATCACCATTGTTGTCTTCCACAATTGAGGTATCTTTATCTGGTTGTAGAGCCTCTGAGCTGGAATTTGAAGGCACCCCAGATGTATCAGCTGAATTTGTCATTGTAGTGCTGATAGAAACCTCATTTGCTGAAGTAGTACCAACTGGAGCTGAAGATGTATGAGTTGAGGGTCTTCCTAGCTCAAATCTTGGATCAGGATCACCTATATTTAAATTTTCTGCAGATCCTGAAACATTCTCATAAGATTTGTTAAAACAGTTGGTAACTAAATCAAGATCAAATAGCCAATCAGGTTCAGAACCAGCCACACAGGGTGTGTGTTCATTGAAAGTCACATTGGCTGACTCCTCAACAATTCTAGTTCAAAGATTGTATACTCTATAAGCTTTAGCTTGAGAAGAGTATCCAATGAAGTGTCCATTATCTGATTTCTCAGCAAACTTGACAATTTGATCATTGGTATTGAAGATGATGCATGGACATCCAAATGACCTGAGAAAACCAATAAAAGGTTTCTCGTGTGCCAAAGTTCATAAGGAGTCTTACCATGTGTCTTAACTATTAAAACTCTGTTTTGCACATAGCAAGCAGTATTTACTGCCTCTGCCCAGAAGGTGATGGGCAGTTTTGAGTCAGACAACATAATTCTTGCAGCTTCAATTAGTGTCCTGTTTCTCCTCTCAGCAACTCCATTTTGCTGAGGAGTCTTGGGAGCACTATATTGTCTTGTAATACCTTTTTCATCACAAAATGTATCAAGGATTTGATTCTTAATTCAGTCCCTTGATCACATCTTATGATTTTGACCTTGTGATCACTTTGATTCTCAATTTTTAAGATGAAATTCTTCAGAATCTCAGAGGTTTCATCCTTAGTTCTAAGAAAGAAAACCCAAGTGAGTCTTGTAAAACCATCTGTGATCACCAAACAATAAGAGGTCCTTCCTAGACTCATTACACTGGTGGGGCCAAAGAGGTCCATATGTAACAAATGTAGGGGAGTAGTGATAGAGTTCTTTTTCTTAGGCTTGTGAGATACCTTATGTTGCTTCCCTTTCAGGCATGCAACACAATGATCATCACTTGTAAACTCTTTCTTTGGCATTCCAGTTACCAAATCATGTTTAATTAGTTTATTCATGTTCTTAAAGTTTACATGGCACATTCTTTTATGCCATAGGAAAGACTCATCATTATTTGCTTTAGATAGAAAGCATGAAACTTCTCCAGAGGGAGATGTTTCTTGCAAATCCATCTTGTACATGTTCCCTTTCCTGGGGGCTCTAAACAGGATGTGCTCATGAGGAATGACCACTCCAGGCTTGAGAACAATGCACTCATGCTCAGTAAAGAGCATGTTATGACTCTGATCACAAAATTAGGATACACTCAGAAGATTGTACCCAAGCTCCTTGACAAAGTTTACCTTTTCAATGCTGAGCTTACCATTTGTGACCTTGCCCCTTCCAGAAATGTAACCACCTTCATCTCCTCCAAAAGCAACTGGTCCTCCATCAATTCTCTCAAAGTTATGGAGTAGTGACCTATTGCCTGTCATGTGCCTGGAACAACCACTATCAATGATCTAGACATTCTTGTTTGTCTTGAGCTGTTCCTGCACAAAGAAAATGATTAGTTACATTTGGAAACCCAAGCCTTACTTGTGTTGGGCTCACTAAGTATAATAGAAGGTAATGCAACAGTAATAGATCCTATGGTTGTGCTAGAAGGATCTTCAGCTATTGTTGATGGAGAAACTTCAGTCACTTGGTCTTTCTTAGACTTCCACACCACCTTTGGAGTATTGGACTTGACCTTCAAAACCTCGGAAGCTTTTGGGACTTCAGAAGTTTTGATGACTGAACCTTCGAAAGTTTCTACAGTCACTGCAGCAGACTTCAGTGCTTCGGAAGAATTCCTTTCTTCCGAGACCAATTTTTCTTCCGAAGGTAATTTTCCATTTACCTTCTTCTTTGATTTAGAGCTTCCGAAGGAAACAGATTTTCCTTCCGAAGCTTGAATCTTCTTCAAACTCTTTGAAGTCTTTGTATTGGTCATATGGACAGTACTTTTAGGATTATATGGACAATCCTTAGCAATGTGAGAGGTACTTTCACACAGACACACGACATTTTCTTCTTCACAAGAGTCTCCTTATGAGAGCAAGACTGTCTTTGGTCACATCCCTTCTCCACCTTCATCTTTATAGATGCTGAGACAGTTCTTTCGGGCTGTGAACTGTTCTTGGAGTTTGATAGTCCAGGCTGTGCAGTAGTGGTACACAGCAGATCAGTCTTCTTCTTGGTACTGAGATGATTTGAACAAGAACCAGAACTCTTAGCTGAGGAGTTTTGGTTGATGTCTTCAGTCTTTACTACTTCAAACCCTGCAGAGATAAAAACTTGTTTCTGCTTAGAGTCAAAAGTAGCCTTGATCTCTTGAGCCTTCTTTGCCTTTCTTTTGCTCTTTCTGATCAAGTTCTTTCTCTTTGACTTGGTCATCACAGTAGTCTTCTTCTCCTTAAAAGGATAGTGGCCCTTAGTAGAATCCTCCTCTTCACTCTTCTCAGAGGAATTCTTCACTATCTCTTCTTCATCCTCTTCACTTATAGGATCTATGAGAGGAAGCTCATCTTCACAAGTTTCACACCTAGGAGATCTTACAGACAAGATTGTGTGTGGAGGAGCTATCTCATTTGATCCCAATCCCTGTCTATTTTGATAACACACTTTGTTATGCAGGGATGAGGATATCATGTTCTTGAATGTCTCTTCTTCAAGAACACTCTTTTCTGCCCTGGCTTTGCTAATCACAAGCTCAGCCTGGCACTCAGTCAGCTTGGTTATGAGATCTTGGATTTGAGTCCTAAAATCTATATGTTCATGTTTCAGTACTGAAATGGTTTTTTCTAAGGTGGTGTTTGTTTTTTGGCAAAAGCTCTTCCCCACCTCTTCATCTGCGCGCACGCAGACGCGGGAAGAGCTTTTGAGTGCGTAGACTGTTTGTTTTTTGGAAGACGTTTCATTAAAAAACGTCTTCCTGACGTTTGCATGGAGAAGATGTGGTGTTACCACTTCTCAAGTCTTCTGAACCTCTTCTCAACTATTTCTCCTCCCAGATTTTTGTTTTCTTTCACTTTTGTTAACCCTTTACCCCCACACACCACCCATCTCCAAACTACCACCGCCAACCCCTCCTCCGGCCGCCGCCCGTCTCCATGCCGCCGCCCTCCGACCGTCGCACCCCTTCCCCCTCCGCAGCCCTCCCCCTCGTCTGTCGGAACCCTTCCCCGTCGCAGCCCTCCACGCCGCCCGCCTACGCTTCCCCTGGCCGCTGCCGCCTACGGGCCTCCTCCGCCCGCCCACGCTTCCACCGGCCCACCCTTCCCCTCCGCGGCCCTCCTCCGGCCGCCCAGCCTTCTCCTCCGCAGCCCTCCTCCAAACATTCCGAAGGTAAGTTTTTTTTTCAAGTGAAATGAGCTCACTGTTCTAGCAAATCTACAAGAGTCAAGACTTAAGTTTTTTACTATGAAAAAATGATAGACCATTCGAAACATCTTTCTAAAGTGCTATGACTGAGGTTCTGTTTATTAAACCAACTCTTTGCTTTGAAAAATGTAAAAGTTTAGGCTGAAATTGAGACAATTTTATTATCTCTTTTACATTTTTGATGACATAATATGGCCTATTGTATCGTTTATCACCTAATGTTGGTAAAGATGTCAATTTATCACATAATATGGTCTTGTTTATCACCTAATGCTGGTATCGTTTATCACATAATATGGCCTCTTGTAGGGAAAAATGTTATTGTCGATTAGTTAGGACCTTCTCTGTTATTGTCGATTAGTTTGGATATGATTAATACTCTTAGTTGTCATGCATAATACTTGCATATATGGATTATGTTTTCTTGAATGGAATGTCTAAGTTTGTTCTTGCTACCTATGTAGTTGATTGAATGCTCAGTTCTAGCATTTCTGTGTTAGTATGTGGAGTTAATGCTTATTTAGTTAAAAAGTCATGTGGTTGTGACATTTGTGAAGGCCTTGTAAAACATGGGAGTTTTTATATAATTTACACTTCAAAGGTACCTTTGAGCATTCACTTTTGGTTTGTGTAGGTGTGTTTTTACAAACACATTAGGTCCCACAAAATTTTCATTCGTGATTTTATTCTCTTTTATTATATTATATCTTGATGTAATTTTTCCTCTGTCAAATGGATTATATGGTCAATATCTTATGCAGAGCTTATTTGTCTCTAAATTGTTGATTTCTCATGCAAGTTGTAAGTTTGCATGATTCATTCATTTTTAATTTCATCTGGTTTGGTTGATGCATGCAGCATCCTATGTCTTGGTTCTTTTGATTTTTTACCCTTTTTGTTGCTTTTGGTTATATCAAATGCTCCACTATTGTGTTATGCAATTTTGTAATTATTGTTATTTTCTATATGTAAGTGATCTCATCAAATGCTCCATGTCGTAGTGTGTCACCACCACGCAGGAATAACTATGGCGACAGGTCCCCACCACGCAGGAATAACTATACCAGCAGGTCACCGCCATATCGTGGTCGAGATGAGGTTCCATATACAAACGGGTGAAGTGCCTTTAGATTTGTTTTTTTTGTTTTAAATATTTTATTTAAAGGTTTCAATTTGCCTTTTGCAGTCGAATAAACGATTTAATATTTATTTGTAAGGAAGTTGTTTATAATTTATGTGGATTGTAGAAGAAGAATGTAAAATGAAAGATGCTCCATGTGTTGTTAGCTGATATGTGCTGTTGATATTAATGTTAAAGTTATTTTTAAAGTTTAAAAAATAGTTTTTTAGTTTAATTACAGAATATTTCAGCATTCTGCAGATTTTAAAAAAACAAACAGTCTTTTTTTTGCAGACTGCAGACATTTGGTCCACCTCTTCTGCTGCAGATGTCTGCAGATGTGGTCCGCAGACTGCAGATGTTATCCTGCAGAAAAAACAAACAACACCTAAGTCCTCTATCTTTAGCTTATAATCATTTTCAGACTTTCTAAAAATCAGATTTTAAAATGTTTAAGGACTCAAGATCAGATCTCATTTTCAAGTTATAGGACCTATATCTGTTAACTTTAGCAATGCATTCAGGAGTACAGAGATGTTCCAATACCTTGGCTTCATCATGATCTGCCATTAGTGCTTGGTTTGGAGAAGCATCTTCTACCTGAAAGCTCCAGTCAAAGCCTCCTTCTTCAACAGCAACAACAACTTGTTGCTTTGGCTTCTCATTCTGAGGGGCTTTGTCAGTGTAGTTTGGTCTGGTTTGTGCTTGGCCACCATTTGTTTTAGGTGCCTTACACTCTCTAGCAAAGTGGCCCATCAAGTTACAGTTGTAACACTTGACTTTGCTTTTATCCAAGCCAAACTTTCCACTGGTTGCATTGCTTCGAAACCTCCTTCCAGTTCTCTTGTAGAACTTCTTGGCTCTATGAGTGAGAAGAGCCATCTGCTGAACTATTTCCATATATTCCAGGTCATCTGGATGGATACAATCCAGGTCTTCAAGAGTAAAAAGGGAGTTGCCACAACTTTCATCAGAAGACACAAAGGCTTGAGAAGAGCTTGTCTCTTGGAATGGGCTTCCTTGAGTGTAGTTCTCCCTGGGTGTCTCTGGGAAGGTGATGAAAGGACCCTTTGGTGAGTTGTCAGAATAGCATATGAGATGATGTTGGGGTTCTATGCTATCCCTTTCAACCACATGCAGGGCTGAACCCATTTGATTATTGGAGTTGCCAGATGAACCTTGCATGTTCATCTCCATCTGGTAGCCACTGAGAATCCCATATAACTCTGTCAGAGTAAGAGTTTTGAGATTTTCAGTCCTCTTGATCACCACACAGTAGTGTGTCCATTGCCTAGGAAGTGAGGACATGAACTTCCTTACAATGTCTCTGTTTTCAAGAGGAACTCTTCCATCCACAAGGGTATCCACTATCTCAACATACCTGAAGTATTGCTGAGTCATGGTTTCACCTGTTTTGAAGGTGAAGTTTTCAAACTGTTGCTTCAGGAGATCCTTCTTGTTCTCCTTGGCTTCAGAGGAGCCTTCATACATCAGTTTTAGTGCATCCCATAGCTGTTTAGCTGTTTTGCACTTCTTGAAACCTCTGTACACAGAGTTTGGAAGGGTAGTTTGAAGAGCAGTCATGGCTTTTCTATCAATCTCTACTCTCTTCCTATCTTCATCAGAGTAGTTAGCCACATCTTTGGGGATCATACCAGCACCAGTAGCAGAAGGAGTGCTAGGTATGAAAGGTCCATTTTCAACAGATTCCCACATTCTTGAGTCTAGAGACCTGATGAAACCTTCCATTCTCATACACCATGTATCAAAGTCATCAAGAGTGATCAATGGGGACTTGTTCATGGTTCCAGTCTCCATATCAGTCTTTGAAATGGATGCCATTTTGAAAGTTTAGTATTTATATGTGTGAGGGATCTTAAGATGGTGAGATCTTATATCAAGAGCCTGAAATGCTCTGATACCAATTGCAGGACCGGTTAAGGGCTTAACAATTACAACACAACAACACAAAGAGGAGATTAACCAAACTTGATCAAACAGTAAACTGGATTAACCAAGATAATGATACAAAGAACACAAGTAATGATAAAGAGACAGAATAAGAGATTCGGGTTTCAAGGAGGCAATATATTGCTTTCTCAAGTTCTATTACAAGTGTTACAAAGCATAAAGAAAAATACTAGAACTTGGAATACTTATACTACAACCTACAGCCGGCTATACTTTGATAGCCAGCTGGATACAATTGACTAGACACAAACAAAATCAATTGTAGAATCAAAAGGCATATCTGTCTTTTGACCTTGTGACTATGACATGCCATAGCTCGCATCCTTATCTATTACAAAAAGGATAAAGTACATAAAGTAGAATGTTACAGACTCAAGACCTCAATGTACAGTTACCAAAAGCATGGACCTTTTCACCAACTCATGAAAGATGGTGACTTTACAGAGATGCAGCGGAAAGGTGTCCAGCTTTATGGAACAGTACATCAGATAAAGCATGTTACTAAAAGTCTTCGGAAGAAATCTGTCTTCATAGGATGAAGCTTCGGAAGACTTTGTCTCTGAGGCTTCGGAAGACTTCATATTTGGCTTCGGAAGATATTGGTCTTGGCTTCGGAAGATTTTACACTTAGAATATTTCTAGTGTATGGTGTAAAACTTCCGAAGCAATTCTACTTCAGTACTTAGTGCATTACTTGCAGAGAGACTTTGGATGTTTTGGTTTGCATCAGACTTAAAGGAATCCTTACCCTCGCCCTTGGCAAGAGCGGGTTCTCAAACACATTCCAACCACACATTTAACCAACTCACTTACCGATTCTACTTATAACTCAACCGAATACATTCAAATTTGCATACTAAATTCAATTCACACTCTAAAAAAACCTAATCATTATTATGTCTCGACCTTATTTTCTACAAATATATTGGGGTGGTGATATTTCATTCGAAAATAAAAATATCATATGTGATGTTTCTATTAGAAGTTCAACTATTATTCTTCGTAATAGAGTTTCATACGAAGAGTTTATAGATTTGATTTATAATCATCTTCAGGTTCAAAAATAGTATTATAATTTGAAATTAAAATTATATTACTCATATGCTGGTTTCTCTTAAAGTTCTGAAATTTTCAATGACTTAAGCCTAGATGTTTTGTATTATTTGGGAGAAAATATTGAAAATTTTCGAGCAAATGTTTATGTTATCATTGAGCCAAAAATGTCTATACAACAATCCAATTATATGGATCTCGTACGCGGTTTCTCTGTATCTCAAGCACCCGATTCGTCAAGCAATTCTTATCATCAAGGCAATGTAAGATCGCATGATTATCAAGCCGATCCGTCAACCAATTCTCATCATCAAGTCGATGATGATAATGGAGGTTTTGATAAGTCGAATGATGGTCATTCATACAGCAGTGAAGATACTGAACTCATTCCATCACAAGAAGAATCCAGTGATGATGACAACAACAATCATGGAGTTTTAAACAATTATAATTCTGGTGTTAATCCAGGATCTTACGGGGAGGTGAACTATTCTGAAGATCCTCAGGAGTTTAGAGATTATGAAGCTGCTGATTTTGACGATAAGGACCATATGGATATATGGAATGAAGAGTCAAAAGAACTTCGTGTTGGAATGTATTTTAAATCGAAAGATGAAGTGATGCATGCGGTGCGGTTATGGAATCTTGCACGTAACAGAGAGGCTGTAGTAGTTGAAAGTAAACGTACAAGATGGAGAGCAAAGTGCTACAACACTAGCCCTAATTAAAACAATAATCTTCATAGTGGTCCTCCATGTTCATGGTATGTTTATGCTTCCAAGAACCATGATCATCACATGTGGATAATTTCAAGATGGGTGAATGCCCACAACTGCTTTGGTACTGTTGTTGGTAACAACAATAGAAGTTTCAAATGCAAAGATATTGTTACTTGTATCATCCATTTTATTCGTCAAGATATTGCTTTTCCCATCAAGCAAATTCAAGCGCATTTGAAAGACACGTTGAATGTTGATGTTTCATATAATAAAGCCTGGCGAGCTAGAAAAGCTGCTATTGAGAATATTTATGGTAGCTGGGACAGTAATTTTGAGGAATTACCTACGTACATCAACACACTACAAGAGAAGAACCATGTTATCGTTGAATGGTTACATCATCCGACCGGTACATCTGCTTATTACACATTTAAATTTGTGTTTTGGGCATTCGGTCCAATAATTAAAGCATTCAGCTATTTTCAGCCTGTGATATCTGTTGACGTTATTTTCTTAGAAGGTTCTTACCATGGTAAAATGTTAATTGCAGTTGCACAAAATGTAAACAACTACATAATGCCGATAGCTTATGCAATTGTAGACGAAGAGACGATAGAAAGTTGGAGTTGGTTTTTCCAACAATTTTGGTCACACATTGCAGTTCACCATAATTCTATTGGTTCGGGAAAAAAGTTATGTGTTATTTCCGATAGGCACAAAGGGATTATTCATACAATGAATACTCTTGAAGAGTGAAAAAATAATGCTGTGCATCGATTTTGTCTCCGACATGTTCGAAGTAACCTCATGCAAAAGTTCAAGGTTTCTAGCTTAAAAAGGCTATGTTGGTCTATCGGAAGCACCACCCAACAAAAGAAGTATAACTACTGTGTAAGTCAAATGACAAGCGTCAATCCAGAAGCATGGGAATATTTAAAAGCTATTAAAGAGAGTAAATGGACGCTTCTACATGATAAAATCATCGTCGGTAGGGTAACCTGATGATGAACATTTCAGAAAGCTTCAACAATATGTTGTGAGGTGTCAGGCTTATGCCAATAAAAGCTATTATTAATTGTACGTTCGAGAAAACAGACGAACAGTTCAGAAAGCACACTGACATCGCAGCCAACTGTAACACCGAGTTAGTAACACACTAGTAGAGATTGGTTGAAACATTCCAAACTGTCTTAAAACCCTACTTGGAATGTGAGGCTCAACAACTTCCCAACATATAAGGTATGTGTCACTTCTCCAACTTTGATGTCCACTTGGGTAGATATCAGGTAGAAGGTGGATAATATTATCATAAGGCCTCTAATTAAACTGATATAAAAAATATGAATTAATATGTTTGTACAATGTTAATATATACAAAATAATATCAGATTAATATTAATACCATGGCCTCGCTTAATGAATGCAGCTGAGATCGATACGCACTCAAACAGTGCGGAGTGGCGTTTACATAACTAAGTTCACCATTCCATCTGTAATCAAGTTTTCAAATATACCAGGTTAACTTGAAAAATATAATATTACAGAAAAATAGTCAATACATAAGTTTTTTTTAACATACTGTGCACCATATGGTAATCTGAAATCAACAGATCTCGTATTCTGGGGACACATAGAAGGTAATCTTTCCCATGCCCATAATTGCAACAAAAATAAAAGTACACCACCTTCTCGATTTGTGACACTCGTTTCTTTACATAACTATCTATACAAAAAGGCTAAAACTGCACTTCCCCAATTAAGTCTACCACAGTTATTTAAGTTTTCAATATGACTTAAATAATTTATGTGCACCCAGTTGCTAGAAGTATCAGGAAATAAAGTGACACCAATCATAAAAAATATAATTAATCTAGCACGTTGGATGCACTAAAAATCAGTGACATTATCAGATAATGGTTTTATTATTTCATTTAAAATAAACCTTAGGTTTAACTTATAACCACTTACAGCGCTTGTAGCGAGTGTACAACCGGTTAAATACTCAAACCTAATTATAATTTCAGATGCACTCATAGCATAATCAGTGCCGGAAACAACATCACCTTTAACCGGCAAACCCCATAAAACTTGTACATCTTGAAGGGTTATTGTGGTTTCTCCAACCGGTAAATGACATGTGTGTGTCTCCGGCCTCCATCTCTCCACCAAAGCTAAGATAAGAGCACGATCAAGTTTGCAATAACCACACTCGATCACACCCGCAAAACCAGCCAACCTTATATATCTCATAATATTTTCAGGGATAGGCACTTCACCAATGTAATTCCAAAAACCTTTATCACCTCGTCTAACACGTAAAATTCCTTCATTGCTTTCTGGATCTCAAAAATAATAATCAGCTCTATGTTGACCACTTAAAAATAACAAATCGTTATTTAGTGGACCTAGTGTAATTCTCCAGCTCATTTCTATTTTTGAAATGAAAAATAAAACTCTAAAAAGATTAGGTTTAAGAAATTTTAGAAAAATAATTTGAAGGAATTGTGAAGGAAAATGTTCGGGTGGTTGAAGAAATAAATAGTGTGTGAAAAGTGTTGAAAGTGGGAAGTGGAGATTAAAGAAAGCGCCCCTACCAAGGGCGAGTTCTTTGGTAATGTGGGTCGTAGATGAGGCTTAAGTTGGTGGATCGGATGGTTGTAGTTGGTTGGAGAACCCGCCTTGTGAAGGGCGTGGTCTCATAACACAGTCACACATCAACATCACCATCTCACATCACCATCATTGAGCTGGTCAAAGTGGAAGAAGAACCCGCTCCTAGCAGGGGCGAGAACCCTTTAGGTCTCTGTCCGACAAGATTCTCCCCCCTTGTCACGTCTCTCTCTCTCTAAACCCTATTTTTAAAAAAATTCAATTTTGTGTCATTTTTTCAAACTTCTAAATAAATATTCAAGTCAATAAAAAATCGATTTCATAAACAAACTTTTGCTAATGGCATGTAGTGCATGGTACACAAGTGTTTGAAATATCATATTCACTGAACTAAAAAGAATGACTAATTAAGTCACATACTTGAATTGATAATAATCCAATTAAAGCTGGTACCCTGAAAGGTCACCTACATATTTGTAAAGAGTATATGCCACATGCATTTTATTATAGACTAGTCGATTTCAAAAATAGAATTTTTGAAAAAGGAACAAGTATTAAGATAGTTAAGTCGATGTATAATATACGGGGTTTTTAAAGAGACCATAAACATGATAGTTTTGGATGAATCTCGTATATCTGAATATGAAAAAATCTCAATAAATTATATCATGTCTAAAATTTGTAGAATCAAAATGAAATCAACATTGACAATACAATATATGAAGAAGCTCTTGAAATGCTAAAAATGATGAGTTACAAAAACTATGATCTGAGTTGAATGCTCTACTATGTTGGATATGAAATGGTTTGCTAAGAGAAAACATTAATAAAAAAGAATAATAGTATACATTTTTTACGCAAAGACATAGTTGATCATAAGGAAACATAATTCTTATGTGGTGGATTCATTGACATTCCAACATCTTATTAGTCTAGAAACATAAAAGGGAATTTTTATACGTTTTATGGATAACTTGATACATATAAATTCATGTAATGTAAGTTCTTAAGAACATAATAATTGTTGTATACACATTTGAATCTGAATACATTATCTTGATGTATACCTTATTGAATTAAATATGATTGAAACTCCTTTTGAGTTTGCAAAATCAGTTGAGTCCTTAAAAGATAACATCTTAAAGGTCTAGATCTTGTGCACCAAAAAATAGATACAAATGAAATTGTACTTGATGATGAAGGTATGCCAACGAATCTATATACAAAAATGGTGTAATATGAATATTGAAAAATTATTTGATGAAATTTTTGCATATGGTATAAAAATTCATTTGTTAAATTAGAAAGTATATGTGTCAAGATTCTAATGAATATATGCACATAAATAATTCATTGAAACGGAAAGAAGTTTGTGAAAGATTGTAAATATAGAAACATTGATATCATAACTTCAAGAAATATATTTCTATATATTTAACAAAATGGGTATGAAATAAAATAGTCAAGCCGAGTGTGGTATAATTGACTCAATGATTATCTGAAAAAGAGAAATCAATATGATGTAGAAATTAAAAAAAACAAAACGAAGTTTACAAGTATTGTGTTATATATTGATGATATAATTGTATCTTCTTAAGAGATTGAAAAGAGTTTAAATTATTAAATAGAGATTTTGAAATGTAAGATGGAATTACAATGTTATAGCTCGATATGCTGAATTAACATTTGTGTTTTATCAATATACTAAATTACATAAAGAAAATTTCAAACCATTTTATATGGATAGAGTTTATTATTTTAAGTACGTTACATGTTGTTCGATCATAATTGTTGATCTAAATATATCATAGTTCATTGCAGTTGATACATTATTGTTTCTTGCTAGTCATACAAGAGAAAATGAACTATAATAGTTTAAATATTTTAATATCTCCAAGATGCATGTAATGTAACACAATATAATTGTAGATCTTGTGGTATTTGTTTATCAAGAGAGCCAATGGAAGTTTCAATAAAGATAAAACATTATTAATCAACTTCGGCAATTGTACATTCAAGTATCAATTGACGAATCATCAAGTTCATAAAAGATTGATACTCATTATTTAAATGATACATACAAATGAGTAGGAGTATTATTCAAGTTGCATTTTTTGTTCTTCACTAAGTTTCATCCCATTGGATTTTTTAATAAGATTTTTAATAAGGCAACATAATTAATACCAAAGTATCAAAGAAGTAAATGCGCACTACACTTTTTTTTGGCTTTAACTATAGTTTTATCCTATTGGATTCTCCTAGCAAAGTTTAACAAGGCATCATCTTTATGTGTATTAACTTGATAACAAAGGGAAATATTATAAATATCATTAATTATGGTTATCAATGTAAGGCTCCGTTCCCAGAACGCTTACAGTTGGATAACCATTGCACAACATATTTAAAAGTACATAAAACTTTATTTAAACAACGCAACACAATCATTTAACTAAAACCATTTCATATATTAATAATCGCTTTTGCTAAATAATACAACATTCTTAACTGTTGCAAAATATAGTTTGATTGTATTTCATATATAAAATGGATGCCATCCAAAACTTGTCAAGTAGCTTCACCCCGTGCCATCCTCAGCAACCATTATCTGCCAACTGGAAAATGCATAAAAGTCAGTGTTGCTGAGTGAGTTCTACTTTTATAAAACATATTATACTTTACTTTTATTAAAAACCTTTCCCTTACTTCATTCGTGATCATACATCATACGTACACATAGATAATATTTATTATCTTTCATCGTCATTCTTTCTCGTACGCATCGCATTTTCCGTACTTTCGTCATCGTCTTTCACTTTCATCCGGACCAATGCCATGCGCTATACCCCAAACATTATGCACGAAGCGGGTATTGGCCCGAAGTCTATAAATAGACCCCTAACATTGTGCACAAAGCTGACTCGAGTACCAGGGCAAGCGACAAGGGTCCTATACGTTTGGTCAATCATAAGGATTAGACCCCGTGTGCATCCTTATGGGTTAGCTATACCGCACACAGTTGAGCTAACAACCCTTCAATGAGTTGTGAACCTCCTTTCATTTCGCTTGCAAAACTTTTCATTCATTCTTTACGTTCCACTTTCATTATCTTAATTCTTTCACTTATTAAGATAATATGTTACGTTCATTAACATAATCACAACACGTAAAGCCACGGAATAATACGTAATAAGGAACATAAGGAAACAGATCATAAACATACATAACATCAGCATACATCATCATATAACATCATACCTCATCCCCGGGAACATCCCTGGTCATAGCCTAAAAACCCCTTTTCTAAAATATCATAATAAAATTCTAAGTATTTAGGCGCATGGGAACTATGCAGGCGCATGGGAACTATGCAGGCGTATGGCCACTATGCGGGCGCATGGCCTCTTGGGAGCATGGGAACACTCAGGCGCATGGGTAGATTTTGGGCGCATGAGCACTATATGAGCACATGGCTTAACACTTAGTCATATGGGTGTTGGATTCTTTATGCCCAAGACACATAGAATATTGATGTGGTTAGTGCGTCATGATCCAAGTCGGGTCATACCCAATAACAAGTTTAGCAAACACCAATATGTATTTAATTGATGATATGATCATGCAATTAAATCATTGCACCAATTTCTGAAAAAGGGTTTTCTAAAATAAGTTGTATGTGAGAAAGAACAACTTATAATTATATTTTGTTCATGGACATTATTTGTAATGTTATTTAAGTTTGTTAAATAACATCAAATAATAAGAGTGTGTGTTTAAGTTATATATTTAAAAGGTTAAACTATATAACTAATAATAATAATACAAAATACAACTAGTAACCTTTTAGTGGGTGTTTTAAAATGGGAAACACAATTTTGAAAGTGTAATGGCCGCCCCCTTGAGGGTATTTTTGGTCATTTTGTTTTCTTGAAAACACACACCCATTAACTCAAAAAACACACTCTCCAAAATTCAGCTCTCTCTCTTACATGCAAGGGCCAAGAACACACACACTTTTCTCTCAAAACTTCTTGAAGAAAAGCTGCTGAAAATTCGATTTTCAGCATCCATGGTCCGATTTTGGTGCACAAAGCCTAACAAAAGGGGTGTTTGTTGGAGGCTTGTGGGTATGAACACTTGAGGACATCTATTCTTGATGTTTTGGTCATCCAATAGCAGCTCCATCTACATCTTTATCCACGTTTTCCAGCAGTCTTTTGGATGATGTTTCAGCCTCGGTTTTAACAGCATAACTAGAGGTAGTTTGTATGTTATGATTTGGTTGTTATTTCTTGTAGATAGCTAGTTCAAACACATATTAAAGATCCTTATATTCTTGGGTTTGTTGTTACTATGAAATGAACCTTAAATTTCAGTTTATAAAACATGAAATTAAGCATTTAATCCGCTGCGTTTTCCTTGTTTAAATGGTTAAACTACGTTGTTAAGGTCCAACAAACCCAACATTGGCATCTAGAGCCGGATATGTGGTTGACTAGCTTCATGTGTTCTTGTAAAATTGGTTTTAAGAGGCTTTAACAACCAAATTAGGGCTGTTTTGAGATGATATGATGATACCCCAATCTTTCAAGGTTATATCTTGCATGCTTCTGATTAAATCTTGAAAGGAAAGATATCAAAATGGTTGATTGTGCTTTGTTTGGACAAAAGACCCTAAATTCTTGGTTTATGTTGGCTGAAAATTTAGGGTCAAATGGGGTTCATTTTGGTTCTTGCGATGATGTATATGGATACATATATTAGTGCATAACATAGCCTTGACCATGTGTGTTTTGGATTTGGTTGATTGTAATCTTGTCATGTTGGTTGTATTCATTCTTTATGGGTTGTAATAATTTCTTTTGCGTTTCTATTTGGGTTGTAATTTGTTTATTCATTTGGCAATGTAATAAATAGATTAGGAGTATTTTTCTTTTACTAGAAAATATGTATTAGGATATATATTTTGTAAAAGAAGATGCTCGTGAAGAAAGCACAAAAGGAAGACACAAGGGATGAACTTGAAGCATTTGGATGCAAGTTCAAGTGGGGGTCTTTGGAGATCTCATCTTTTGTGTTGTGTTCAACCCTTAGAAAAGACCTTATGACAACACTTGTAATGGCAAACACAGTGTAGTCAACTTAGTGGCTATGGTTATGCACATATGTTTGTATGATTATGCTTGTTTGGTTGTTTGTTGTATGATTGTTGTTTGATATTTGGATATGCAAAACAAACTCATTAGCAAACTTACCAGCTAAAAATTTATGGTTTCTAATCATTAAGTGATTAATAAAAGGTTATTAAAAGGATTAATGATTTAATAAAGAGGTTTTATAAAAATAAACCATAGGGTACCATGTATTTGAAAGCATGCGAATACAAGGTACATAGAGTTTTCATAACTAGAATTAATGGAAACTTAAATCCCTTTGGTAACAAGTCTAACACCATCCTTTTACACGACACTCGAATCTCTTGGGAACTATTTGTGGGATAAAGTCACCTAACCACTTGTAGGGAACTTGTATCTTTGAGGTGAGTCTAACGTACTTGTGGGATAAAGGTCACCTAACTGCTTGTATGTGAAAACTCACACGTGTGTGTAAGTAGGACGACTTGAATTGGAAACCATGTGATTAGGGTCAACGAAGCATGGCGTACAATGGTGTTGATGGGATTAAACATGCCGACTAAACATATGATGTTTAACCGATCCCATAAGACTAGAAGTTGCAATAGGTTGCATTGACAACTGTTGACTACCTTGTTAATTTAAATAATAGGATAAAGGTCACCTAACCATCATTTAAATGTAACGTTGGATTCTAGATTTTAATTATTAATTGTCTATGAGACATGTAAGGGTATTAATAGTTAAAATGCAATTTTTCAGAAATACTAAAATGAACTTTGTAATTTTGTAGTAATGGCCGCAAACCACGATGCTACTACCCCGACCGTCCCTACCCTATCACCGAGAACCATCTTAAAAGGGGATCGTCTTAACCATAATAAACTTATGGACTCAATTTCGAAATTTGAGAATCGTTCTCAAAATGAGTAAAGGCCTATGTCCTTGACGATCCCATACCTCACCAACCAACGCTGTTGATGTTAAGGCCTTTGACGATTGGCTTAGGCACACTAAGGATTCTGTGCAAGTATCCTACCTCATGTTGGGAATATGATTCCCGAACTCCAAAGGGTTTGGAGCATCATGGGGCATATGACATGATAATCTAGTTGAAGGAAATGTTCCTTCAACAACTTTAGTAGATTGCTACGAAACGGTTCGAGCATTTTATACATGTCACATGGAAGAAACCCAATCGATATCATCTTATATATTCTTAAGATGAAAAGCCACATTGATAGCCTCAAGATGCTTAACTGTCCTGTCTCAAAGTAGTTGGCCAAGGATTTGATCCTTGATTGCCTAACTAAAGGTTTGAGACTTCATAATAAACTGTAATATGAGTGGGTGGGACAAGAGCATTGGTGATTTTCACGCAATGCTCAAAGCAATCGAGGCAGGGATGGGTAGAGAGGTTCTACCTATTCTCTCGATCAATGAGAAGGCTATAATAAATGGCCAATCCCGATCCTAAGCAATTATTGCCAAAGGAAAGGAATACATCAAAGCAAAGGTTAATGCGAAACCTCGAAAAGCCTAAGCTTATGAAGCCTAAGGTAACGAAGAATGTTCCATGCTTTGAGTATGGAGAGATAGGACAATGAAAGGAATTGTCCCTCCTATCTCAAGGAGTTGAAAGACAAGAGGGATGTTGAGCAAACCTCAAATACAATTTCCATGATTCACACATTGTATTAAATGTCATTTCTTCAAACACATGGGTATTGGATACCGGATGTGAAACTTATTCTTGCAATTGTTGCAAAGGGGTTCAAAAGAAATGTGCGCTTCAAGGAAGGAAACTCTATTTTGAGACTTTCAAATTGTTTGGAAGTTGTTCTCAAAACCTTTTGTATGCATCTAGTTTGACTAGGAACATAATTAAGGTTTCCTATTAAAACAATGTGATCATGATTTAAAGTTTGTAAATAATGGTATTAAGTTTATGGATGATGTATTTCATTTTAAGGACATACCTTTTAATGATATCCATGAATTGGTTCATGATAATTCGTCCTACAATGACTTATTATACACATTAAGCACCTAGAAACTTAAAATGGGTTTAAGTTATTATTATCTTTGACATTATCGTATTAGTCACATAAACAAGAATTGGATTCAAACACTTCAAAAGAATGGTCTTTTGGAAACAAATGAAAATGTTTCATTTGATAAGTGTGAACCAAAAGACTTATTAGGAATGATACATTTGGATGTATGTGGTCTTTTAAGACAATGACAATGATTGGTGATAGATACTTCATTACTTTTACCGACGATTACAGTCGCTATTATTGTGTGCACTTGATGACACATAAGTATGAAGCTTTTGAAATGTTCAAAATCTTCAATAATGAAGTAGAATATCAACTCTACATAACTATCTGTGTTCTTCATTCTGATAAAGAAGAAACTGAACCCTATTTGGATATGGTTCAATTTATTATGGCTATGAGCTTACCATCTTTATCATTTTGGGTTTTCGCATTGCTCTTTAAGTCTCATATTTTGAATATGACCCGGACCAAGAAAGTGTAGATTAGTTGAGAATCCACAGAGACTGTATGGAATACTGTTTCTTTGACTCAACAGAGCAGAAGTATTTATTGCTCGAAAGGCTAAGTTCTTGGAAACCAAGTTCTTTATGGAAGGAATGATGTATAGAACTGTGGAACTTGATAAGAATCAAAATCCACAAGCCGGTACACTTTTGGTTGACACTAGCTACCAACAAGAGGTTGTTGATGATAATCAAGAGGTTGATAAATATACACAAAATGTTCACAAATCTGGTAGAGTTAGTATTCCATCTAAGTGATATGAACATTCCAAGAATGGATGCTATGTGGTTGACCCCTGTAGGCTAACCATATACCAAGATGCTATGTCCAATTTGGATTGGGACAAATGGCTAGAAGCCATGAACGTAAGGATGCAATCCATGTATAACAACCAAGTTTGAGAATTGGTTGACCCTCCACTTAACTCCAAACCGGTTGGATACAAGTGGGTTTTCAAGACGAAACAGATATGCATGGAGACTTGAATACTTATAAATCAAAGACTATAGCATAAGGTTTCCATCAAACTCAATTGGTTGATTATGATGAAGCTCTTGCGCCCGTGGCAATGCTAAAGTCGATTAGGATATCATGTGCCATAACTGCATATTCTGAATATGAGTTTTGGCAAATGGATGTCAAAACCGCTGTTCTTAATGAACATCTCAAAGAGATTGTCCATACAGTTCAGCATGATGGTTTTGTCGATCCATGACATCCTAATAATGTATATAAGTTAAAGTGATCAATCTATGGATTAAACAAGCATCGAGAAGGTTGTGTATATATATAAAGGCTAGTGGGAGCATAATTGTATTCTTAGTGTTGTATGTTGATGACACACTACTATTTGGAAATATATTCCTTGGAAGGTGTTAAAACCTAGCTTGGAAGATGTTTTTCATATAAGATCTCGTTTAAGCCACCCATATTTTGGAATAAGGATCTATAAGGATAGATCGAGGTGGTTGATAGGGTTAAACCAAAGTGCATATATATTGATAAAATCTTGAAAAGGTTCAAGATGAAAAACTCTTAGAAAGGTATGGTACCTATTCAAGGAGGGACAGTGTTGACTACGTCTCAATGTCCAAGCTCATAGGATGAGCAAAATCAAATGAATGATATCCCATACGCATCTCGCTCCTATAGGATCCATCATTTGTGTGATGATATGCACTAGACCGGACGAGTCATGCTTATTAAGTATGACAAAGTAGATACCAATAGAAATAACCATCGGATGGCTCTTAAAAGTATATTGAAACACCTTAGTAGGACTAAGGATTTGTTTCTAATATACGGATCTATTGAAAAGGAAGTCGTTGTAAAGGGTTACACGGATGCAGGCTTCCAAAACTGATCGAGATGATTTTCGATCATAATCGGGGTATACTTCCATTATGAATGGAGGAGAAGTGTCCTTGAAAGGTTCAAAGCAAGACACGGTAGCATTGTTCACTACAAAATCCAAATACATAGCCGCTTCATTGGCAGCTTGGGAAGCTGCATGGATAAATTTGTCCATTGCTTATCTAGGGATGGTCTCTACCATTCAAGACCCCTAGAAATCTTTGGTAATTACATGAGTGGGATTGCTCAAATCAAGGAACCCCATACTCATCAAAAGACTAAGCACCTTGAGCGGAGATTCAACATCATAAGGTATGGAGTTGAAAAGGGTAAAGATATATATTCGTAAAGTTCATAAAGATCAAAACATTGCTGATCCACTAACGAAGCTCCTTGATGAGGGCAAAGTATGAGGGTCATACTTGTGCCTTAGGACTTCGATTTACTGGTGATTAGAATTGATCTGTTTAGCATATAAAACATGGAACAATTGTAATATTTAACTCTTTTATATATTTGAGTTATGTTCCCTTTTAGCATGTTTACATCCATGAATAATTCTTTTATTCTAAATGTCCGTAGTCGTCATATTTTTGGGGAACAAATATGAATGTAAGACTATTATGAACTTGGATTGGTGGATATTCATAAGGCATGAATATAGAGCAATTGGTTGCTGCCAAGGTTCATAGATATTCGTGGGATACGAATATTGGACTGACTCGCGTCTCAAATCTTACTACATGGAATCTTATTGATTGATCATAAGTAAATTTGAGTAAAGGCGAATATCATTTGGTATCCTCTGACCTGAGATACATATTGGGTTTTGATATTCACCAAGTGTTATACCTTGAGCTAGTTCTTCGCTAATATGAAATAATGGTCAGTACATAAGGCTATGTTCAGGTATGACATAAGGTGATTGTGAGAAACGTATGTAGTCAAGATGGGATTTGTTCCTCTTATTCGTTGAGAGTATGATGTCTAAGGCCTGATTAAGTTAAATCAACAAGGAATGATCATTCTGTGTCCTTGGATTTAACATGACATCTGTAACAAAAGGATAAATGATTGATTCACCTAAAACATTTCAAGTTGGATACTTGAAGGGGATAATGTTATTGAATGGCTTCTAAGTCATGCGTATTAAGGGTAGTAAACCGTTGTTAGGCGGTATTTACTGCTTGCATCAATCTTCTAAGAATCTTGTGCAAGTGGGAGATTGTTGGATTCTTTATGCCCAAGACACATAGAATATTGATGTGGTTAGTGCGTCATGATCCAAGTCGGGTCATACCCAATAACAAGTTTAGCAAACACCAATATGTATTTAATTGATGATATGATCATGCAATTAAATCATTGCACCAATTTCTGAAAAAGGGTTTTCTAAATAAGTTGTATGTGAGAAAGAACAACTTAAATTATATTTTGTTCATGGACATTATTTGTAATGTTATTTAAGTTTGTTAAATAACATCAAATAATAAGAGTGTGTGTTTAAGTTATATATTTAAAAGGTTAAACTATATAACTAATAATAATAATACAAAATACAACTAGTAACCTTTTAGTGGGTGTTTTAAAATGGGAAACACAATTTTTGAGTGTAATGGCCGCCCCCTTGAGGGTATTTTTGGTCATTTTGTTTTCTTGAAAACATACACCCATTAACTCAAAAACACACTCTCCAAAATTCAGCTCTCTCTCTTACATGCAAGGGCCAAGAACACACACACTTTTCTCTTTCTCTCAAAACTTCTTGAAGAAAAGCTGCTGAAAATTCGATTTTCAGCATCCATGGTCCGATTTTGGTGCACAAAGCCTAAAAAAAGGGGTGTTTGTTGGAGGCTTGTGGGTATGAACACTTGAGGACATCTATTCTTGATGTTTTGGTCATCCAATAGCAGCTCCATCTACATCTTTATCCACGTTTTCCAGCAGTCTTTTGGATGATGTTTCAGCCTCGGTTTTAACAGCATAACTAGAGGTAGTTTGTATGTTATGATTTGGTTGTTATTTCTTGTAGATAGCTAGTTCAAACACATATTAAAGATCCTTATATTCTTGGGTTTGTTGTTACTATGAAATGACCTTAAATTTCAGTTATAAAACATGAAATTAAGCATTTAATCTCCGCTGCGTTTTCCTTGTTTAAATGGTTAAACTACGTTGTTAAGGTCCAACAAACCCAACAATGGGAAACATCCTAGGCGCATGGGCACTATGAAGGCACATGGGCCTGACTTAGGCGCATGAGCACTTAGGTACTTTGGGCATAATCCTAGGTGCATGGGTACTGTTTGGGCGCATGAACTTTAGGCGTATGGGGACTTGGGCGCATGACCAACTACCTTCTAACTAACATCATATTCAGTCCCCAAATTATCATTCTAACATGTTTAAGCCTAGTTCTAACATACTAAGCATCATAACCAAGCATAAAACATGAATATAACCAAAAATCATTCTCCAAATCATACACCCTCCGAAACAAGCACACATATACATACGGGTACACACCTAAATTGAATAAAAACATTAAAACATGCAATTCCAGCCTCAAAATAAGTCAAAATGTTTAAAAACATGGATCTACAACTCACCTCTTTTGCACTTTTTGAGTAGACTTCTTCAAACCTTAATGCACTATGAGTTCAAACACCTAAAACCCACAAAGAACACATTACCGAACACACACAAAAACATATAAGTACATACCCGAGGCTAAAATCAGCCAAGAACAACTTAAAGCACATGAAACTAACCTCAAATATGCCCTTCTCTTCTTCTTCTCTCTAAAACCCGAAATTCAGCTTCTTTCTCTCTCTAGAAAATCAGCAGAAAAGGTGATGTGCAAGGGGTGGGCGGCCATACCACCTTTTGTACAAAATATTATAATATACTGTCCTTTGTACACTTTTAACCCCTCAAATTGGATTTTCTTGTTTCTCTTTCTTTTATTCTCTTTCCTTGTTCTTTTAAAATTTTTCGAGTATTACAAGTCCACCCCCATATATAGGTTTCGTTCCCGAAACCTGTTACTCCTCGAACATCCGTGGGTAATGTTGTCTCATCTCCTCCTCAGTCTCTCGCGTTGACTCGGATCCCTTTCTATGCTTCCACTGTACTCGTACCAAGAGAACCACTTTATTCCGCAATCTCTTCTCCTTCCGATCAATGATCGCAATTGGTTGCTCCACATAGTTGAGCCGCTCGTCTACCTCAATGTCCCCCAATGGTACAAACATATCTTCATCAGCTAAGCACTTTCTCAGATGGGATACATGAAATGTTGGATGAATCTCACTTAACTCATCAGGCAGTCCTAACCTATAGGCCACCTCTCCCACACGAGCAATGATTCGGAAAGGCCTTATGTACCTCGAGCTCAACTTGCCCTACTTTCTAAACCGAATGATACCCTTCCAAGGTGAAACCTTTAGCATAACTTTATCTCCCACCTTGAATTCAATCGGTCTTCGTCTCTTATCAGCATACGACTTTTGTGTATCTTTTGTTGCCTTCATAAAGGCCTTGATCTTCTCTAGTTTCTCAGTCGTGTCCTCAATCACTTCGATGCTCCCTAACTCCTTCTGACCAATATCACCTCAACATACGGGCATTCTACATTTCCTACCGTATAGCATCTCATAAGGTGGCATACCAATGCTGGCATGATAACTTTTATTGTATGAGAATTCGGCTAACGGTAAGTGGTCGTCCCAACTTCCCCTAAAATCAATGACGCATGCTCGGAGCATATCCTCAAGCGTCTGAATGGTTCTCTCCGACTTACCATCCGTCTGTGGATGATAAGTCGTGCTAATGTGTAACATGTCATTGCATCGTGGAAATTCTTCCAAAACTTGGATGTAAACCGGGTGTCACAGTCAGACAAAATAGACACGGGTACACCATGACGAGTTACAATCTCTTTGATGAAAAGATCCGCTAACCTCTCAGATGAATACGTTTCACGGATCAGTAGGAAATGAGCACTCTTCGTCAGACGGTCAATGATCACCCATATAGCATCATACCCTCTTGCTGTACGAGGAAGCTTTGTGATGAAGTCCATGGTGATATGCTCCCACTTCCACTTGGTTATATCCAAAGGTTGGATCTTCCCGTACGGCTTCTGATGCTTCGCCTTCACTTGCAAGCAAGTAAGGCACTTACTCACGTACTCCGCTACGTCGCGCTTCATACCCGACCACCAATAATCTTTCTTCATATCTTGATACATCTTTGTAGCACCGGGATGAATGGAGTATCGAGTCTTATGAGCCTCATCCATGATCTTTCCACGTAGACCCCCATAACAAAGAATCCACATCCGCCCAGATCGGGTTCTAACACCAAGAGTGTTTTCACCTATCTCCGTGACTAGACCTCTCATCCTTTCGGAGTTAAGGGGATCTTCTTTCAATGCCTCATCTTGAAACTCCTTGACCGCTTCATCACGTCGGAGGTCATAACCAATTAATAAGCTTTCACCCAGATCGGTTCAGGTCTCTTTTTTCGGGTAAGGGCATCCACCACTACATTGGCCTTGCCCGGATGGTAATTGATCTCACAATCATAATCCTTGATAAGTTTGAACCATCTTCTCTGCCTCATATTAAAATCGTTCTGCTCGAAGAAGTACTTCAAGCTCTTGTGGTCGGTGAAGATAGTTCACTTTGTCCCGTACAAGTAGTGCCTCCAAATCTTCAATACAAGTCATGGGTCGGGATGCGTAAGCTATAACCTTTCCTTGCTGCATCAACACACACACCCAACACCGAGAAAGAAGCATCTGAATAGACCACCAAATCCTCGCTTCCTTCGGGTAATGACAAGACTGGAGCTTGCGTCAGCCTTGTTTTTAGCTCCTCAAAAGCATTCTCTTGATCTTGACCCCATACAAACTTTACATCCTTACAGGTTAGCTTGGTCAGTGGAGAAGTTATCTTGGAAAAGTCCTGGATGAATCTCCTATAATAGCCTACCAACCCTAAGAAACTATGAATCTCGGATGGCGTTTTTGGATACTTGCATTGCATCACCGCTTCCACTTTAGCCGGGTCTACCATAATCCATTCAGGATTCACCACGTGACCCAGAAACTGAACTTCGTGAAACCAGAACACGCACTTGGAGACCTTGGCATACAGTTTCTCCCTTCAAAACGTCTCCAATACTCCCCGAATGTGATCGCCATGTTCCTTATTGCTCTTCGAATAAATAAGTATGTCGCCAATAAACACAATCACTAGTTTATCCAGCATCAGCCGACACACCCGATTCATCAAATCCATAAAGCCAGCTGGTGTGTTGGTTAAACCAAAATACATCACAAGGAACTCGTAGTGTCCATAACGCATACGAAAAGCTATTTTAGGAATATCCTACTCCTTTACCTTTAGTTGCTGATAGCCAGATCGGATATCTATTCTTGAAAACCAACTGGCACCTTGGAGCTGATCAAACAAGTCATCAATCCTCGGTAACGGGTACCAATTCTTCATCGTTAACTTGTTTAACTCACGGTAGTCGATGCACATCCTCATACTACTGTCCTTCTTCTTGACAAATAAGACCGGAGCACCCCAAGGAGAGATACTAGGTCGAATGAACCCTTTATCCAACAATTCTTGCAATTGAACAATCAGTTCCTTCATCTCGGATGGAGCTAGACGATATGGTGCCTTAGCAACAAGCTGAGCACTAGGTATCAATCAATCTGGAACTCGATCTCATGGTCCGGTGGCACACCTGGTACATCTTCTGGGAACACGTCGGGAAGTCACACACAACCAGTACGTCGGACAATTGTGGCACTAACGTGTCCACATCCTTCATATAAGCCAGGTAGGCGCTACATCCACTTTTAATACATTTTCCCGCCACTGCCATTGAAATCACCTTTGAGATCGTAGTAACTCGATCACGGTAGATTGTCACCGGACTCTCGTCAGGCGCTGTCAGTCGGATCATCTTCTTGCGACACACAATATTCGCCTCGTAGTCCGCTAACCAGTCCATTCCTAGGATTACATCGAACCCGCCTAAGGTCATTACAAACAGTCTATGTAAGGCCCCGTTCCCGGGACACTCACAGTCGGCCAATCATCGCACATAAACATAAATCTTACTTTACTTTAACATTTACTAAAAATACAGCAGCGGAATCATTTGACTAAAACCATTTCATATATTAATAATCGCTTTTGCAATCATCATTGTTAAGTTACAAAATATCATTCGTTGCATTACATCACAAAAACATTATCATAATACAATATGGATGCCATCCCAAAACAAGCCAAAAGTAGCTGCCTCCGTGCCATCCTTAGCAACTCTTACCTGCCAACTGGAAAATACAAAAAAAGTCAGCGTTGCTGAGTGAGTTCTAGCTTATAATAAAAATACTTTCCATTCGTTTAATATCATTCCTTTTCTTTCATTCGCGATCATGCATCATACGTACAAATAGATAATCTTATTATTATCTTTCATCATCATACTTCATCGTACGTTACTCGTTATCATTCATTCATTCTCATACTTTTAATACATTTCTTACATTTCATAAGTTCGTCATTAAATTCCGATGCCATGTACTATACCCCAGTCATCATGCACAAGTGCTGGTACTGGGCCGAAGTCTATAGATAGACTTCCATCATCATGCACAAGTGCTGGCACCAGTACCGGGCAAGTTCATTCATCATTATCTTTACTTCCATTCTTGACCAATGTCATGTGCTATACCCCAAACATCATGCACAAGTGCTGGTACTGGGCCAAAGGCCAAAGTCTATAAATAGACTTCTAATCATCATGCACAAGTGCTGGCACCAGTATCGGGGGAAGCAACAAGGGTCCCATACATCTGGTCAATCACAAGGATTAGACCCCTGTGTGCATCCTTTGGGGTAGCTAACCCGCACACAGTTGAGCTAACAACATCAGAATGAGTTGTGCACCTCTTTTCATTTTGCTTGCAAGACTTTTCATTCCTTCATTCTTTCATTAATGCATGCATTCATTCATTCTATACGTTCTCTTTTCATTATCATTAACTTCCGCTTTACGTTACATAATACTTTACGCTCATTTCATAATCATACCACGTAAAGCCACAGAATAATAAGTAATAAGAACATAACATAACCATACATAACATCATCATAAACATCACATACAACATCACATATCATCATATAAGCATCATTCATCATCCCCGGGAACATCCCAGGTCATAACCTAAAACTTCCTTTTTCCCAAAATTTCAGAAATAATTCAAGTCCTTAGGTGCATGGGCACTATGCAGGCGCATGGGAACTTTGGGGCGCATGAGCACTATATGGGTGCATGGCCAACACTTAGTCATTCTGGGCAACTTTCTAGGCGCATGGACACTATGAAGGCGCATGAGCCTGACTTAGGCGCGTGGGCACTTGGGCACATGGGGAGGTTGGGCGCATGGGGAGACTTAGTCGCCTGGGCATAAATCTAGGCGCATGGAAACTATTTGGGCGCATGAGCTTCATGCATATGGGACTTAGGCGTATGGCAACTAACTTAACTAACTATCATCATTTTAGTCCCCAAATCATCATTCTAATATGTTTTAAGCTTAGTTCTAACATTCTAAGCAACAGAAACACATACATAATCATAACATCATATACACCCAATTCGCACCCTACCTACATACACATTCGAACATACATACAGGTACAAATACCCACTTTTATAAAAACATACATACATGTATTTCCAGCCCAAAATCAGTTAAAACATATAAGAATAGGGGATCTAGAACTCACCTCTTGCAACTTCGAGTATGACTTCCTTCAAACCCGCATGCTATGAGTTCAAACACCTAAAAACCCACCAAAACACTTAACCGAACACATAAAACGCATATAAGCACATACCCGAGGCTAGAATTAGCCAGAACAACTTAAAAACACCAAATTCTAATCTTGAATCCGAATTCTTCTTGTTCTTTTTCAAAACCTGAGAGCTTTTCTGCTTTCTCTCTCTATAATCGACAGAAAAGGTGAAAAGTGGTATGGCATGGGCGGCCAAGGTACTTTTGTACAAAATAATAATAAATTTTGTACCTTGCATACTTTCAACCCCTCGACATTTTATTGCATTTTCCTTCTTTTCTCTTCACTTTTATTCTTCATTTTACATCTTTTAAAATTTCCGGGTGTTATAGTCTAACAGGAAACTTATGACCTTCTAGTTCTATGTCACAACCTTCTATAAGATCAAAAATCTTAGTAGACTTACCTATGACAGTTTCTACATCGAAGGGCTCATCAATGCTTATACTTATAACAGGGAAATTAGCACAAAAAGCAGCAGAAAATAAAACTCTTACTAGAAACGTACCTGACACGACATCGGGGTCCATCCTAGCCTCCTCTCAGGTCATCATGAAAGCTCTGGCGCTTGCCTTCTACCCTTTAGTTCCGGTCGTCTTCTTTGCTCCGGAACTCTCTGCCCTCGGCTTCTTGCAGTCTCTGCTCATGTGACCCTCTTCGCCACAGTTGTAACACCTCGTTGCCCCACAATTCCTTGCCACATGTCCCGTCTTCTCATACTTGAAACAGATATTCGACCCCCATCTACACTCCCCGTATGCTCCTTCCCGCACTTTCCACACATTTTTACTCCTGCACCAAATGTGGCTACACGTCGATCATCCACCTCGCAACCTTCTTGTTTGGAGCGACCCCCTCCACGTCCAAACCGCTTCCCGTTCTAGTTCCTATCACCACCACCACCCTTCCTATTCACCTCAACCACTACCACCTCTCGTTCATCATACAACCTTCCCGCCAAATCAACCACCGACCTAAAAGTGCTCGGCCGGGCGACGCTCATGTGCCTGCGGACATCTACCGGCAAACCCTGGATGTATCGCTTAATCTTTTGTGACACGGGTGTCACTTGGTCTGGCACCAGCCGCGCCATCTCATTGAACTTGGTGGTGTATTGCTGATGTGTCATGGTTCCCGTCTCCAGCTGCAGGAACTCCCTCTCAATCTTGTCGAGCTCTTTGTGAGGACAGAACTCCTCGACTACCATCTCCTTTAGTTCACCACACTTTATCCTTCCAATAGCCTTACTACCCTCGGCCTGGACAATATTGTCCCACCAACACAAGGCCGAGTCCACGAATGAGTAGGTAGCAAACTTCACTTCTGATCCTCCCTACACTCGCTGATATCCAACACTGCCTCCATCTCCCTCACCCATCGGTGAGCAGCAGCAGCAGCGTTGCCATTGCCGTCATAATCGGGGGCTTGCATCTCTGGAATGCCCCATAATGACAGCTCGTGCTGTTTTCTGGCACAGCTTCTTCCTCCTCACCATCACTGCAAACAACCGTTCAGTCTTCGGTTGCTCCCTTCTCTCATGTTTTCTTCTTTTCCTTTTTCTCGTCCTCCCTCACAGCCTAATCACTTCGGTCACCATAGATGGCAGAATCGTCTGCATGACTTGGTGAACCTCCTCGACGACAGCCTCCTTCACTGAGGCCCTCAGGTTAGCACTCTCATCACCACCTTTCGGGTGACGGGTCTTAGGCTCTTCAAGTGCCCCCTCTGCAGCCTTAGCCCTGCCTCTTGTGGCACGTGGTCCAGCACCACGTCCACCACAATCTCCACCTCGCGAAGCCTTTGAAGATCTACCACCAGCCATCCTCTAAATACACTATAAAATTCAAACACCAACATGGTCATTCAAGGTAATAGCTCAGTTTATGTCAAGTATAGTAAGTCAGTAATTTCAGTGGCCATTTATGATTAGTCACTTACTTTACTCTTCATACCCCAAGCATTTCTTATCCTGACTATATAAGTATCTAAATCTACTAAGAGCACAAAAATCAAATAACATGCGCACTAATACCAGTTAACATTAAAGAAAATACCTGATGGCACGTAGCTACTTGGTCTGGCATCTTTCCATTGTCCCATTCTTAGTTTAAGTTAGGGTTTTTGTAAGGATTCCTGAAGTCTGATGCAACCCAAAACAGCTAAGTGTCTCAGCAACATGCACTAAGTACTGAAGTGAAGAATGCTTCGGAAGTTTTACACAAAGCATTAGAAAATACTCTAAGTGTAAAATCTTCCGAAGCCAAGACCAATATCTTCCGAAGCCAAACATGAAGTCTTCCGAAGCTTCAGAGACAAAGTCTTCCGAAGCTTCAACCTATGAAGACAGATTTCTTCCGAAGACTTTTAGTATACATGCTTTATCTGATGTACTGTTCCATAAAGCACCTTTTCCGCTGCATCTCTGTAAAGTCACCAACTTACATGAGTTGGTGAAAAGGGCCTTGCTTTTGGTAACTGTACATTGAGGTCTTGAGTCTTCAACTTTCCACTTTATGTACTTTATCCTTTTTGTATTGTATAAGGATGTGAGCTATGGCATGTCATAGTCACAAGGTCAAAAGGCAGATATGCCTTTTGATCCTACAATTGATTTTGTTAGTGTCTAGTCAATTGTATCCAGCTGGCTTTCAAAGTATAGCCGCTGTAGGTTGTAGTATAAGTATTTCAAGTTCTTGTATCTTTTCTTCATGCTTTGTAACACTTGTAAAAGAACTTGAGAAAGCAATATACTGCCTCCTTGAAACCCATATTCTCTTGTTCTGTCTCTTGCTTTACTTGTGTTCTTTGTATCACCTTTGGTTATCCAGTTCACTGTTTGATTAGAGCTTAGTTAATCTCCTCATTGTGTTGTTGTGTTGTAATTGTGCTTAAGCCCTTAAACGGTCCTGCAATTGGTATCAGAGCTTTCCAGGCTCTTGATATAAGATCTAACCATCTTAAGATCCCTCACACACACAAAAGCTAAACTCTTCAAATGGCTTCCATCTCAAAGACTGATATGGAGACTGGAACCATGAACAAATCCCCACTGATCACTCTTGATGATTTTGACACCTGGTGCATGAGGATGGAAGGCTTCATCAGGTCTCTTGATTCAAGAATGTGGGAATCTGTTGAGAATGGACCTTTCATACCCAGCACCCCCTCTGCTACTGGTGCTGGTATGATTCCTAAAGATGTGGCCAACTACTCAGATGAAGATAGAAAAAGAGTAGAGATTGACAGGAAGGCCATGACTGCTCTTCAGACTGCTCTCCCAAACTCTGTATACAGAGGTTTAAGAAGTGCAAGACAGCCAAACAGCTGTGGGATGCACTGAAGCTGATGTATGAAGGCTCCTCTGAAGCCAAGGAGAACAAGAAAGATCTTCTGAAGCAGCAGTTTGAAAATTTCACCTTCAAAGCAGGTGAGACCATGACCCAACAATACTTCAGGTATGTTGAGATTGTGGATACCCTAGTGGATGGAGGAGTTCCTCTTGAGAACAGGGACATTGTAAGGAAGTTCATGTCCTCACTTCCTAGGCAATGGACACACTATTGTGTGGTGATCAAGAGGACTGAGAACCTTAAGACTCTTACTCTTACAGAGTTGTATGGGATTCTCAGTGGATACCAGATGGAGATGAACATGCAAGGTTCATCTGGCAACTCCAACAATCAAATGGGTTCAGCCCTTCATGTGGTTGAAAGGGACAGCATAGAACCCAGCATCATCTCTTATGCTACCCTGACAACTCACAAAAGGGTCCTTTCATCACCTTCCCGGAGACACCAAGGGAGAACTTTACTCAAGGAAGCCCATTCCAAGAGACAAGTTCTTCTCAAGCCTTTGTGTCTGCAGATGAAAGCTGTGGGAATTATCTTTTCACTCTTGAAGACCTGGACTGTATCCATCCAGATGACCTGGAATACATGGAGATAGTTCAGCAGATGGCTCTCCTCACTCACAGAGCCAAGAAGTTCTACAAGAGGACAGGAAGAAGATTTCCAAGCAATGCTACCAGTAGTAAGTTTGGGCTGGATAAAAGCAAAGTTAAGTGTTACAACTGTAACCTTATGGGTCACTTTGCCAGGGAGTGTAAGGCACCTAAAGCAAATGGGGGCCAAACACAACCCAGACCAAACTTTACTGACAAAGCTCCTCAGGCTGAGAAGACAAAGCAACATGCTGCTGTTGCTGTTGAAGAAGGAGGCTTTGACTGGAGTTTTCAGGTGGAGGATGCTTCTCCAAACCAAGCACTGATGGCTGACCATGATGAAGCCAAGGTATTGGAACATCTTTGCTCCCCTGAATGCATTGCTAAAGTAAATAGATACAGGTCCTATAACCTAGAGATGAGATCTGATCTTGAGTCATTAAACATATTAAAATCTGATTTTAGAAAGTCTGAAAATGATTACAAGTTAAAGATAGAGGACTTGGAGAAAACCATTTCAGTACTAAAACATGAACATACAGATTTCAGAACTCAGATCCAAGATCTCATCACTAAGTTAACTGAGTGCCAGGCTGAGCTTGTGATCAGCAAAGCCAAGGCAGAGAAGAGTGTTCTTGAAGAAGAGACCTTCAAGAACATGATATCCTCATCCCTGCACAACAAGGTTTGTTATCAAAATAGACAGGGACTGGGATCAAATGAGATAGCTCCTCCACACACAATCTTGTCTGTAAGATCTCCTAGGTGTGGAACTTGTGAAGATGAGCTTCCTCTCATAGATCCTGTAAGTGAGGATGATGAAGAAGTGATAGTGAAGAATTCCTCTGAGAAGAGTGAAGAAGAGGATTCTTCCAAGGGCCACTATCCTTCTGAGGAGAAGAAATCAACTGTGATGACCAAGTCCAAAAGAAAGAACTTGATCAGAAAGAGCAAAAGGAAGGCAAAGAAGGCTCAAGAAATCAAGGCTACTTTTGATGCTAAGCAGAAACAAGTTTTTATCTCTGCAGGTTTCAAAGTAGTAAGGACTGAAGACATCAACCAAGACTCCTCAGCTAAGAGTCATGGTTCTTGTTCAAATCATCTCAGTATAAAGAAGAAGACTGAGCTGCTGTGTACCACTGCTGCACAGCCTGGACCATCAAACTCCAAGAACAGTTCACAGCCCAAAGGAACTGTCTCAGCATCTACCAAGATGAAGGTGGAGAAGGGATGTGACCAAAGCCAGTCTTGCTCTCAAAGGGAGACTTCTTTGAAGAAGAAAAATGTTGTGTGTTATGTGTGAAAGTACTTCTCACTTGCTAGGATTGCCCATACAACATCCTAAAAGTACTGTCCACATGACTAAAACAAAGACTTCAAAGAGTCTCAAGAAGTCTCAAGCTTCGGAAGGAAAATCTGTTTCCTTCGGAAGCTCCAAATCAAAGAAGAAGTAAATGGAAAATTACCTTCGGAAGCAAAGTTGGTCTCGGAAGAAAGGAGTTCTTCCGAAGCACTGAAGTCTCTGCAGTGACTGTAGATTCTTCCGAAGGATCAGTCATCAAAACTTGTGAAGTTCCAAAGCTTCTAAGGTTTTGAAGGTCAAGTCCAAGACTCCAAAGGTGGTGTGGAAGTCTAAGAAAGACCAAATGACTGAGGTTTCTCCATCAACAACAGCTGAAGATCCCCATAGTACAACCATAGGATCTATTACTGTTGCATTACCTTCTATTACTATTAATGAGCCCAAGACAAGTAAGGCTTGGGTTTCCCAATGTAACTAATCATTTTCTCTGTGCAGGAACAGCTCAAGACAAACAGGAATGTCTGGATAATTGACAGTGGCTGTTCCAGGCACATGACAGGCAATAGGTCTTTACTCCATAATTTTGAGAGAATTGATGGAGGACCAGTTGCTTTTGGAGGAGATGAAGGTGGTTACATTCTCTGGAAGGGGCAAGTCACAAATGGTAAGCTCAGCATTGAGAAGGTAAACTTTGTTAAGGAGCTTGGGTACAATCTTCTGAGTGTATCCCAATTTTGTGATCAGAGTCATAACATGCTCTTTACTGAGCATGAGTGCATTGTTCTCAAGCCTGGTGTGGTCATTCCTCATGAGCATATCATGCTCAGAGCCCCCAGGAAAGGGAACATGTACAAGATGGATTTGCAAGAAACATCTCCCTCAGGAGAAGTTTCATGCTTTCTATCTAAAGCAAATAGTGATGAGTCTTTCCTATGGCATAAAAGAATGTGCCATGTAAACTTTAAGAACATGAATAAATTAATTAAACATGATCTGGTAACTGGAATGCCAAAGAAAGAGTTTACTAGTGATGATCATTGTGTTGCATGCCTGAAAGGGAAGCAACACAAGTATCTCACAAGCCTAAGGAAAAGAACTCCATCACTACTCCCCTACACTTGTTACATATGGATCTCTTTGGCCCCACCAGTGTAATGAGTTTTAGGAAGGACCTCTTACTGTCTGGTGATCACAGATGATTTTACAAGATTCACTTGGGTCTTTTTCCTTAGAACTAAGGATGAAACCCCTGAGATTCTGAAGAATTTCATCTTAAAAGTTGAGAATCAATGTGATCACAAGGTCAAACCATAAGATGTGATCAGGAACTGAATTCAAGAACCAAATCCTTGATGCATTTTGTGATGAAAAAGGTATTACAAGACAATATAGTGCTCCCAGGACTCCTCAGCAAATGGAGTTGCTGAGAGGAGAACAGGACACTTATTGAAGCTGCAAGAACTATGTTGTCTGACTCTAAACTGCCTATCACCTTCTGGGCAGAGGCATTCAATACTGCTTGCTATGTGCAAAACAGAGTTTTAGTAGTTAAGACACATGGTAAGACTCCTTATGAACTTTGGCACAAGAGAAAACCTTTCATTGGTTTTCTCAGGTCATTTGGATGTCCCTGCACCATCTTGAATACCAAGATCAAATTGCCAAGTTTGCTGAGAAATCAGATGATGGACATTTCATTGGATACTCTTCTCAAGCTAAAGCTTATAGAGTATACAATCTCAGAACTAGAATTGTTGAGGAGTCAGCCAATGTGACTTTCAATGAGCACACTCCTTGTGTGGCTGGTTCTGGTCCGGATTGGCTGTTTGATCTTGATTTAGTTACCAACTGTTTTAACAAATCTTGTGAGCATGTTTCAGGATCTGCAGAAAATCTAAATACAGGTGATCCTGATCCAAGATTTGAGCTAGGAAGACCTTCAACTCATCATCTTCAGCTCCAGTTGGAACTACTTCAGCAAATGAGGTTTCTATCAGCACAACAATGACAAATTCAGCTGATACATCTGGCATGCCTTCAAATTCCAGCTCAGAGGCCTCTCAACCAGATAAAGACACCTCACTTGTAGAAGACAACAATGGTGATGGTGATAGTGATCAGGATTTCTTGATGCTAATAACCATACCATAGATGACAACATCAATGATGTCTCACACTCATTGGATCAGTTAATCTTGATAAGTGGATAATGTGGAGGGTGAATCTTCCAGACCAGATTTAAATTCTCAAATTTGATCTTTCTCACAACTTGCTGTGATCCCTCAGCTAAGGATCCACAAGTCTCACCCCACCACAAACATCATTGGAGATGTTGTCACAGGGGTAAGAACAAGAGGACAAACCCATGAAGCAAATGTTTGTCTTCACTCTTGTTTCTTATCTCAGATAGAGCCCAAGAAAGTTGATGAAGCTCTAAAGGATGGAAGTTGGGTTGAAGCTATGCAACAAGAGCTGCTTCAATTCAAAAGGCAGAAAGTTTGGAACCTTGTCCTCTTCCTCATGGAAGACTACCATTGGAACCAAATGGGTTTTTAGAACAAGAAGGATGATAGAGGAATCATCATCAAGAACAAGGCAAGACTAGTTGTTCAAGGATACACACAAGAAGAAGGGATTGACTACACTGATGTCTTTGCTCCTGTAGCAAGACTAGAAGCTGTTAGGATATTCCTGGCATTTGCTGCATCCAAGAACTTCAAGGTCTACCAACTTGATGTAAAGTGTGCTTTCTTATATGGAGTGATTGATGAGGAGGTTTATGTCAAACAGCCACCTGGTTTTGTAGACCCTGATCATCCTGATTATGTCTGCAAGCTTGACAAAGCTCTTTATGGGCTGCATCAGGCACCCAGGAAGTGGTATGAGACACTATCTGAGTATCTCTGTAAGCATGGATACAGAAGAGGTACTATAGATGGAACTCTCTTCATCAAAGGACAGGAAATGACTTATTGCTGGTTCAAGTATATGTTTGATGACATCATCTTTGGTTCACTAATCCAAAGCTCTGCAAAGACTTTGAGAAGCTGATGAAAGACAGATTTGAGATGAGTTCAATGGGAGAACTCAACTTCTTTCTGGGAATTCAAGTGAAGCAGTTGAAGATGGACATCTTCATAAGTCAGTCAAAGTATGTTCAAGACATACTCAAGAGGTTCAATGACTGATTGTAAGATTGCTAAGACACCCATAGCCAGAAACCACTCCCTTGGTCCAGATCTTGAGGGGGAGTGTGTAGATGAGCACTTATACAGGGCTATGATTGGGTCTCTTATGTATCTTACAGCTAGCAGGCTGATATCATGTTGCTACATGATTTGTGCAAGATATCAAGCCAACCCTAAAATGTCTCACTTAATCACTGTGAAAAGGATTTTAAGATACCTCAAAGGTGCTTCAACACTTGGTCTATGGTATCCAAAGAATCCAAATTTCAATCTGTATGCCTATACAGATAGTGATTATGGTGGTTGCAATATGACTGCAAAGTCTACATCTGGGGGATGTCAATTCCTTGGTGGAAGGGTGGTCTCATGGCAATGCAAGAAACAATCCTGTGTGTCTGCATCAACTGCTGAGGCTGAATACATTGCTGCTGCAAGCTGCTGTGCTCAAGTACTTTGGATTCAAAATCAGATGCTGGACTATGGATTTAACTTCAAAGAGACTCCTATCCACATAGACAACAATAGTGCTATCTCTCTATCACTGAGAACCCTGTGCAGCACTCAAGGACCAAACACATCAACATCAGGTATCATTTAATAAGAGATAACTATGAAAAAGGATTAATTAAACTAGTCAAAGTTCATACAGATGAACAATATGCTGATCTTCACAAAAGCTTTTGATGAACAGAGATTTAAGTATCTGATATCAGCTATTGGGATGATTAACTTTGAGTAGACTTTTTATTAAAACTAATTCTAATTATTTCTTCTTAAAATATGTGTGTCCTAAGTTGTCTAGTTCATCACTTTCATAAGCTCATGTTTTCTTTGGATGTAAAATTCTTTTTGAGACTTTCCTAGATTCTTGAAAATTTTTAATACTTCGGAAGATAAAGACTTATCTTCGGAAGAAAAACATGTCTTCAAAATACATAACTGTCTAAGAGATTTTACCCTTCGGAAGAAGTCAAATTCATCTTCCGAAGCTTAAAATTATTATCTCAGACACTTATTATTTTTAAGAACCTTTTCCTTCCGAAGCAAATTAACCTTCGGAGCTTTGTTTATTTCTATACAAGCATTCAAGGGTTTATTTCTCTTCCGAAGCATAAATCTTCAAGACTCTCAGGAAAATCTTCCGAAGCCATTTTAGCTTCGGAAGCTTTTTCAATCAAACTTCCGAAGACAAATAAACTTCGGAAGCTTTTCGAATTCCAAGAAAACTACTTTTTGAGCAAAAGTAAACTACCTTTTCAGAGGTGGGACCGACTTTCGATTTCAAAGTTTATCCTCTTTCATTAACTTTGGTTCAAATCCCTTTTCATAAAATACCCACGGTTTCCCCTCTTTCCCCCACTATCTTCCTCAATTCTACTGTTCTCTAACCTAATTCTCTCTAAACCGCCTTTGCTTTCTACCTTTCTTCACCCTTAAGCTTCTGAAATGGCCAACCTTAACCGCAGAAACAACCCTGATTTCTCCATGCAACTACACAAGCAACATAATCAAGTTGCTCTGTTAAGCTCTGAGAAAGATTCAAGTTTCTCAGAGATTTGCCAATTCTTGACTCTGTCAAATTATTTCACCTCCCTGACCATTGATCCTACTCTATATATGAGATCACTTGCTTGAATTCTGGAAGACCTGCCAAGAGTCATTATGGATGGGGAGAAGGCCTGTCTGCCACAGTGCAAGGGAGGACAATCTTCATCACTCCGGCCATCATTAACCACATCTGCATCTGGATGATTAAGAAGGTGAGGTGTCCTTCCCTAAAGAAGCTGTTAATCATTCTTTTGAGCAGATGGGCTATTAAGGAGATTTTGTTGGACCAAAAGAACCAATGGCCGGATCAGAAAACCTTTAAGAGTCCCACAGACGTCACAAAACTACTGAAGTCCACATCAGCTGAAGACCAACATCTGAAGACAAAAGTCTGAAGACACAAGTGCTGAAGACAAAGTCTGAAGACACAAGTGCTGAAGACAAAGTCTGAAGACACAAGTGCTGAAGACAAATCTGAAGACACAGTGCTGAAGACAAGTCTGAAGATGTTGTCACAACAGCTGAAGAGGACTTCTTCAGTAGTTGTGACGGTTTGCTTTCAGTAGTTTTTATTTTCTATTTTCAGTAGTTTTTAAAACGACTGAAGAGTTTGTTCTTCAGTCGTTGTAGCATCAGTAGTTTTCTTTTTCAGTAGTTTCATGTTTTATACTTAACACTCTGACATGTTCTCAGTAGTTGTGAACATTTCAGTAGTTTGTTAAGAAGTAGTTTTTTTGTACTAAATCTGCTAGTAATCACCACCACCGCCGTGATTACAGCAGTAATTGCACTCTATATAAGGAGTGCCAACCTTATTGTAATAATGAATGATTGAGCAATAATATTGAGCATTATTGAAACATTCCAAATCACAGAAAATATTCTCTCGCATTTGTTACAAATAACACTTTCTCTTGCTATAACTTGACTAATTCATCTCTTCATTCCGCTGCATTACACTATTATACCTCAACTTGTGATCGCTGATCCTGTCAAATGGTATCAGAGCAGGTTAATCATTGATCGATCTAATAATTGATCATTGAAACTGCTCTTCAAGATCCAAGTTTGAGCGAATTAGTATCCTTTTGCAAGAAACTGTTAAGAGAGTGAATTTTCTGTGTTTTATTTTAATCATTCTCCTGAGACTTATTCTCGGTTTCATTGAGTTTGTTGTGGTGTGTCAAATTTTTGCTTGAATAAAATTGTTTTTGGTGTCAAAATGACTACTCCTTCCAATGATCCTCACAACTGGTTCCTCAACCAAGCCTCCAATGCTGGTTAGGAATGAGTATAACATATGGCAACGTCGTATGCTCCATCACCTGTCTGTTAACAGTTCAGGTTGTTGGACATCGGTGGTACATGTCCACAAAGCCTATGGTGAATAACCCGGAAACCAATCAAATGGTTCCGAAGAGGAAGGATCAATACTCAGATGAAGATAAGAAATTATTTGAGATAGATGCAAAAGCTCATGGAATTCTAGCCATGGCGCTACCAAATGAAATTTATTCTGGGTTAATGCACTATGAATCTGCCCATGACCTCTGGAATGCCTTGAAAGAACAATTTGGAGGAACAGATGAGGTCTTGGCAAATAATAGAGAGATCCTTGCCCAACAATATGAGACATTCTCTCATAGGAAGGGTGAGACACTGACTCAACAGTTTGAGCGGTTCTCTTGTTTGATCTCTGAATTGAAAATGGTCAATGAGTACACTAATGTTCAGATGAATAACAGATTTCTCAGATCACTGCCTGAGAGATGGGACACATATACCATTGTCCTACGCTCCAGTGCAAATTTGGACAAACTATCTCTCACCCAACTTCATGGGAAACTACTCACATTTGAGAGAGAGATAGAACAAAAGAGAAAACTGTCTTCATCTGGTAAGCTCACTGAGGACTTTGTACCAGGCAATACTGCTCTGGTTAGTCATGAGTCAGAATATGCTTCATCTGAATGCCAGTATGATGAGCATATTGATTTCTCTTCAAATATTTCTGATTCAGCATTTGTGAGTGTTGATAGTCAATTTTCTGGGTGTAATAATGACAATCTATGTTTCATCATGGATGATCTCAAGGGAATGCTGATGACTTAGCAAGAGATGGATATTTTGAGCCAAATGGCCTTGATAAATATCAGATCTCAGAAGTTCTATAAAAGAACTGGAAGAAAGTTTCCCAGGACTCTCTGGCAAAACCAAAGTTGGTTTTGACAAGAGTAAGTTGAGGTGTCACAGATGCCAAAGGCTTGGACACTTTGCTAGAGAATGTAGATCATCTGGATCTAATTCCTCTGCACCTTTTGTGACTTTTCCTAGCAATAGTCAACAAAACAAAGGGCAACATCCTGTCAATTCTCTTCATCTTCATCAGTCTCAACTACAATCTCCTGCATATTTTTGTTCCTCAGGGTCAAATGCCTTATCCTTACCCGTGTTATTACATGCCACAAGCCGGTCAAGTTCAAGCTCCTATGGTACCACAACCTCATGCACTTCCAGAACCTCAACCATCTCATCAACCCCCTCAGCCTCAACAACACACAGCTTTTTCACCCCAGAAGTTGTTGATTGGAGTAGCTTGCCAGATGACATGTCTGGTCATGAACAATTGTTCACAAGTACTGATCAACATGGTGTGTGATAGTCCTTTTGGAAATCTGGCACTTATGGCTCTGGAATCAACTGAGGGTTCCTGCTCAACTGCATCATCTTCACAGGTAACTCAGGTATCTTCAGAAGCCAAAGCCAAGTTATGTTCTGAATCTTGCATTGCTGCTTTTGTCTCTATTAGAGAGGCAAATGTAGCATTAATAAATGAAAAACTTGAGTTTGAGAAACTATTTCCAAAAGACAAGCTGAGTATGAGTCTGTATTAATAATAAAAATGATGAGATTTATAAGCTTAATGCCAATTAAATGATGAAAAGGCTAAGCTAGAGGTTATTCTGGAGGACCAGAAAAGTCTTAAAGAAACCCTTGCAGTCACCCAAGTAGAGTGTGATCGATGGGTGAAATCATGCAAAGGTTTTGAGATGCTTCTTAGTAAGCAATCAGCTTCCAATGTGAAGTTTGGCATTGGTTATAATCACACACTGCTCCTCCTACAGATTTTACTCCAAGAGTAGAGGTGAAATCTGATGGAGAAAGCAATAACCAATCCACCTCATCATGTGATTCACTTTCTGATAAAGCATCATCAAAAGTTGAAGTCAGCAATAAGCCCTCTCAGAACTTATCAGCTAATATTGATAGTTCAATTGCTGACACTCACATGATCAAAGAGTTGGTCAACTCAGGAGTTATGTCAGAAAGTCCTGAAAGGACTGGAGAGCAAGATTTAACTCCTGAAGTTCAAGCTCCAACTACTGACAGCACTGAAAAGAAAACTGTCAGTAGAAAGAGTTTGAAGACTACTAAAGAGGAAGCCAAGAAGCAAATAGTGCTTCCAAAGTACTGAAGAGCAAGTCTTCAGTAGTTTCATCCTCTTTAGTTGATGATCAACAAAAGATGAAAAATAAACCATGTGAAGTATGTGGTTTGTTTAATCATCTCACTGATGATTGTTGTACAAAAGAGGATCCAAACTCAAAATAAAGATGAAATTAAAGAGAAAATGGTAAAAATGAAAATGAGTTTAAAGCCACATTTGTACCAGCAACATCAAATCCTGTAATCCCCAAGTCCAAAAAGAAATCCAAAAAGGAAGGGGTTAAACAGGTAACAGCTGAGGTTGCTCAAAAGAAGAAGGTGCAACATAAGAACTTATCAAACTCCAGTCCTAATGTGTCTGAAGAGCTGAAAGCTCTATCACAAAATCAGACACAGCTGGTTATGATGGTTCAACATCTATTGGGAAGAGTCAACCAATTAGATGCTCCTATGTGTTGAATCCACAGAAAAGGAGGTCCAAGCCAAAGGATTCCTCTTTTCCACCATCTTCTTCTCTCAAGCTGTTATTTCTAGCAAACTTGTTAGTCCACCATCTTGATGTGGAATAGGCCCAAAACCAAAAGGTTTGGGTCTCAAATATCTAATCTAACTTGCTGTTCTGCATGAGGTTTCTTCAACTGCCACAGAGGCATCTGGTATGTAGACAGTGGAGGATCCATGCATATGACAGGAAACAGATCACTTCTTAATGACTACTCTCAAGGAAAGAAGGGATTTGTATCTTTTGGCAATGATGCAAAGGGTTACATCATCGCAAACATGCTTTCCAATGGGAATATGGAAATAAAGTTTGATGATGTTAACCATGTGGAAAATCTCAAGTACAACCTCTTGAGTGTCAGTCAAATGTGTGACAAAGGCCATGTTGCTCTTTTCACAAGTCAGAACTGCCGGATTCTGTCATCCAAAGTTCTGAGTTTGATTGACAAGGTGTTGGATAAACCACACTCTCCTTAAGGCCAACAGGACAGGTAGAGTGTATGCCTTAGATCTTTCTAAGAAAATAGATCTCAAAGGCCATCCTTGCCTATTTTCCAAGGCTTCCCCTCAAGAATCTACACTATGGCATAGAAGGCTGAGTCATGTTAATCTCAAAAACATAAATCAGCTGATTACCCATGGTTTAGTAAGGGGATTGCCCATGAAGGAGTTCAAATGTGAAGATGACTGCACTGCTTGTCTAAAAGGAAAACAGCACAAAGTTTCATTTCCTTCCATAGAAGAACCTAAGTCCACAGCCTGCTTACAACTTCTTCATATGGATCTCTTTGGTCCTGTGAGAGTGATGAGTATGGCTAAGAAGAAATACTGTCTAGTAATTGTGGATGATTACTCTAGATTTGTATGGACTTTCTTCTTGCATTCAAAGGATGAAGCACCTCAGAAGATTATCAACTTTGTGTTGTATGTTGAGAAGCAGTATTCCCTCTCAGTCAAGTGTGTTAGAAGTGATAATGGAACTGAGTTTAGAAACAACACACTTGATGATTCTTCCTCTCAAAGGGAATCAAGAGGCATTTTAGCATTCCAAGAACTCCTGAACAAATGGAGTAGTGGAGAGAAAGAACAGGACCCTTATTGAAGCTGCAAGGTCCATGTTGGCTGACTCTGGATTGCCAATGACTTTTGGGCTGAAGCTATCAATACCGCTTGTTATGTCAAAATAGAGCTCTAGTGAATAAGAGGTTGATGAAAACTCCATATGAAGTTCTTCATCATTTGGCCCCTCTAATTTCATTCTTTTAGAGCTTTTGGATTCCTTGTTTCATTTCATTCTCAACACAAGGGGATCAACTCCAGGAAATTTGTTCTCTAAGGTGGATGCAGGATATTTTGGTTGGTTTTCATCAACTTGCAAAGCATACAGAGTCTTCAACTGTAGAACAAAGATAGTTGAAGAGACTCTACATGTTAAGTTTAATGAATCTCCAAAGGACAAGATTCCACAAAATCCTGTGGAGATATTTGATTTGGACATACTGCAATATGCTCCTCATCAATCTACTCCAGCTGTTGCTCATGTCAACAGTTCTCCACCTGGTGGTACTGCTAGTGCTGATGATGATGATAGCAGTACTCACCTCTTCAGATTTACTGATCAACTCTGCCTGATTCAGCTAGACCTGATGTTCCTGTAGCTCCAGCAGCACAATCCACAACAAATGCTGATGAGATTTCTACACTTCAACTTCCTTTGAACTACCATCAACTGATTGGTTTCAAGGAAATTCTTCACCATCACCATCTGTTGCTGTTGCTGAGCCTGCTACAAACACTTGCACTGATCTCATTGTGTATCAAGATCTGAAGAATCACCCTATGTCTCAAATCATTGGTGATATCACTGCTGGTGTATCAACAAGAAGTCAATTGTCAAATTTCTGCTTCTATGCTCTCTTCATCAGTCAGCAAGAGCCAAAGAATTATCACATTGCATTAAAGACAATGGATGGGTTGATGCCATGCAGCTTGAGCTTCTTCAGTTCAAGAAACAGCAAGTGTGGGAACTTGTTCCTCTACCTCCAGGTAAGTGTGCAATAGGCACTAAATGGGTGTTTAGGAATAAGACTGATGAAAATGGGCTTATTGTTAAGAACAAGGCCAGACTGGTGGTTCAGGGGTTTGCACAAGAAGAAGGTATTGATTATGATGAAACCTTTGCTCCTGTAGCCAGACTGGAAGCAATTCGATTGTTTTAGCTTATGCTGCTTATCAAAATCTTAAGTTTTTCAAATGGATGTCAAAAGTGCATTTTTATATGGGAAAATTAAAGAAGAGGTTTATGTATGTCAACCACCAGGTTTTGAGGACAACAAACATCCTAATTGGGTGTATAAGCTTGATAAGGCTCTTTATGGGTTGAAACAAGCTCCTAGGGCCTGGTATGAGACATTATCAAACTTTCTTCTTAAAAATAATTTTACTAGAGGCACCATAGATAAAACTTTATTCATTAAGAAAGCAGGGCAGCATAATCTACTTGTTCAAATTTATGTAGATGATATTATTTTGCATCCTCTGATCCACAGTTGTGTGATGACTTTACAAAGCTGATGCAACAAAAGTTTGAAATGAGTGCAATGGGGGAATTACAATTTTTTCTGGGTTTGCAAATCAAACAAAAGGCTGATGGAATTTTCATTCATCAGTCCAAATATACAAAAAATCTTTTGGAAAAATTTGATTTGCAAAATTGTAAACCCTGTTCTACTCCCATGTGCAACACCACACAACTGGATACAGATCAGAAAGGTAAAGTGGTTGATGAAACACTTTACAGATGTATGATTGGGTCCTTGATGTACCTAACAGCTTCTAGACCAGATATTATGTTTGCTACATGTGTTTGTGCTAGATTTCAGGCTGCACCTAAGGAGTCTCATTTGATTGCAGTCAAGAGGATCTTTAGATATTTGCAAGGCACTCCATCTCTAGGTTTATGGTATTCTACTAGACATTCTGGTAAATTAGTTGCTTTTTCTGACAGTGACTATGCAGGGTGTAAATTGACCAGGAAATCAACTTCTGGTGGATGCCAATTCCTAGGCAACTGTTTGATTTCTTGGCAGAGTAAGAAACAAACTTCAGTTGCTACATCAACTGCTGAAGCCGAGTACATCTGCTGCAAGTTGTACATCTCAGGTATTATGGCTTCAAAACCAATTATTGGATTATGGCATAACTGAGACTAAGACTCCATTGTTAATGGACAGTTCTTCAGCTCTTTGTATTGTCAAGAATCCTGTCCAGCACTCTAGGACTAAACATATTGAAATCAGACATCACTTTATTAGAGATTGTTTTGAAAAAGGTCTGATTGATCCAAAATTTGTTCCTAGTGCTGATGAGCTTGCAGACATTTTTACTAAGCCTTTGGATAGTTCAACCTTCCACAACCTGGTGTTAAGGCTTGGTATGCTGCAGCTAGAATAAGTGACAACTACCGATAATCTCAGTAATAAATACTGATGATCATTGGTAACCATGTCATATATAAGTACTTCATTTGTTAAAACAGCTGATGTAGTTATAACAGCTGATGAAATCACAACAGCTGATGTAACTACAACTGCTGATGTCAGAAATGCAGATAAGTACTGATGACCAATGAAACATTTTAATGTAGAGGTCAGACTGAAACAGCTGAAAAGCTAAGAATTGACGACAACAGCTGATGAGCAATTCCTCTTCAGTTGTTTTTCCAACTGCTGTTTCTAAACAACTGAAGCCACAGCTATGTCTTCAGTAGTTTACAACTACTGAAGACTACCGCTAAGTCTTCAGCTGTTTACATCAACTGATGACAAAACCACTGTCTTCAGTAGTTACACAACTACTGATGACAAACACCATGTCCTCAGTTGTTTCACACACCCTGAAGTCGAAATGTCCTCAGTAGTTTTATAACTACTGAAGACAAATCAAAGACTTCAGCTGTTTCAATGTCTGACAGTTAAAACAAGTCTTCAGTTGTTTTTAAACAACTGATGATCACACCAATACGGTCAGTCATTTCAACCTCAAAAAGTTAATGCCACGTCATCAGTTTCAGCAAATGATGACTCACCAAAACCTTCAGTCGGTTCATAACCCTACCCTATAAATCCCTTATCTCACCAGAGTTTTTCTACCTTCACTCTCAAACCTAACGTTCAAAAACTCTGTACCCTCTCTTCATCCATGGCGACCATGCAACTAAAACCTCGACACAACTGTGTCGCTCACCTTACTAAATCACCATTCTGGACCAAGTTTCACAACGCCATTGATTTAATGGTCCAGTCACCTTACCAAACAGCCTTCCTCATAAACCCCACCATATATGCCGAATCCCTTAGCCAATTCTGGACGAACGTCACTCTTGTCTCTGAGGAGAATGACACAGAGTCACTTCATTCATTCGTTCGTCCATAGCCAAAAGGTGGTTATCAATCCAGAGATTCTTCGCCAAACCCTCAACCTGGATGATGCCACTTTCCAACCAGTTATCCAAAGGGCACCACTGATCTATCCTTTGCCCACCATGGATATGAAGGCAATCTGAGTGCCTCTACCATATTGAAGAAACATTTCCAGGATGCTGAACGGCTTATCTTTCATATGGTAAATGTTTGCCTGGCTCCAAAGACTTCATCATGGGATCAAATGTCCACAAGGTGGCAACAGGTATTGTACTCTATCCTTGAGCAACAACCTTTAAATTTTTCTGAAATATTATTCTTAGAGCTCAAGGATATGGCCCAAAAACAACTTTCTAACCGTTGGATACTATATCCTCGGTTTATAATGGCCATAATTGAAAACCAGCTTCAAGCTGAGGGACTTGTTGGCCTGGGAGTCCCTGCTATGGCTGTATTGCCTGAAGTATACTCCCGGCACAACTCTGACCAATCACTGGCTGCCAAGCTGCGCAAACCCACGCAGCTGGAACCCACAGCCACCACCACAAAATCCAAAGTCCCCACCAAACCAAAAACAAAACGAACCAAAACAGCTATTCAGGAAGATGAGTCACCTGAAGATGCTCCTGTACCACAAAGACAGGCTATACTCACTGGTGTTAACCCCCCAGTAGTATCAGAGACTCACCCAGCCACAGCCGCTCAGGATTCCTCTCAAAAGGAACCTGAAGCAACCACTAAAGGGGTACCCACAAATCTGGAATCTTCCTCATTTGAGGAGATTGCCATTGAAACTCACCATTCTCCCCAGGTGCATAACACCCCATCTCCCAATGAAAATGCCCCCCAAAGTCCAACACTTATAATTGCAAATGTGCTGACTCAGCTGCATGCCTCTCCTCCTCCCAGACAATCACTTAAAGGGAAAACCACAGATATGGAGGAAGAGGATCAACATGCTTCTGACAACCCACAGCACAGGGGTTTAAACGTTCAGTCTCCTAGTGTAGATACGGAGACAAGAATATCTAATGAGGCTGCCACCTCTTCTGCATCAGCACATGATCAGACTGAGGCTGGTAACATGGCTAAGACCTCATTAGAGGCAACAGCTGATGAAGGACATCGTCCTGAGGCTGGAAGTCCCCAGTTCCAAGAAAAAGGGGCGCATGCTACATCTGGTCTACACCCAGAGCATGTACATCTTGCTACTAGCAAGAGGTCAGGTGATTCAGCATCTGCTGATGATGACCTGGGCTTCTTTTATGATGTTCTAGCCCAGAACACAATTCTTGAGGAAGAAGTCAGTAGACTACAAAGACTACTTGACCAATTCTCTCAAGAAGCAAGTCCATCTGATACCACCATACACCCACAGATGGCACCTTCACCTGAAGGTCTCCTAAACACTCAGCCACTACAAACATTCAATCCACCAGCCTCTCCTTCTGGCACTGTTTCTCAGGGACAGAACCCCTCTGAGCAAACAGCTGCTATATTCCAAAAATCCCTACCTCTCATCACCCCAATGATCACTGACATTGTGATCAAAACCTTGGATGACAAACTTCCCTCAATTCTACAGCCACTAGTGGAGGAGATTATGAGCACAAGCCTTTCTACTACTCAAACCCTTGCAACCAATGCAACCAAAAAGGGGGAGAGTCAGTCAGTAAAAGACAAAGGGAAGAGCATACTGATAGAGAGAGACCAGGAGGAAGAAGAGGTTGTTGAGAAAGAGACTGAGAAGGAGAAAGAGTATGTGAAGGGAGCTGACACTGATCAAGTGAGTGAAAGTCACAAAGACTTTCACATCACATACAAGAAGAGGAAGATAGAGAGGAAAGAAAAAGAACTCCAGCTTGATGAGATGGTCAAAATGGCGGATGCTACACATAGCAAATCTATGGACTCCATTATTGACCAACTATACAGACAAGGGTTTGACACTGCACAGCTTGACTCAGAGATTAGAAGACTTGAAGTTGAAGAAATTAACTCAAGATGGGCAAGCTATGATGTGCTAGAGAGAGAAAGACTGGAGATCATGATCAGATTTATTGCTAAGTATCTTGGAAGATCATTGATAGAGATTAAGTCATGGACCAGGGACAGTATCTTGGCTATAACCACCAAGATCTGTACGTCTGAAGCATATACAAAGGGATTAGTGATTGAAGCCTTAAATGAAGCAGGGGCTGGAAAAAGAAATGAACTAGCAAAATACTCCAAAGCCTCACTCATTACAAAAATGCTAGAACAACCTGCAAAACCCACAACTTCAAAATCACCACTACCACAACCCATTAAACCAACTCCTTTACCCTCAAAACCAACAGCCGATGATGCATCCAAGAAGAAGAAGAGAAGGATGTTGAGGCTAGAAGAAGAAGAAGAAGAGGATGATGAGGAGGAAGATAGGCTGCCTCTTTCTGCAGTCCTAACTTTACCCAAAGCCAAACCTATGCCCATCACTCCCACCTCACAGATGGAAACTGTGAGGGTAAAGATTGAAGAAGAGCAAATGCAAAGGCTTCATGATGAGGAGATGCTAAAAAGTATAGATAAAACTTATGCTGCCTCCTCATCAATAATAAGTATGAAGAAAGAAGCTCTGAGACTGTACACCCTCGCCAACACATTTCAATATCAGAAAGAAAAGGTGAGGATGTGGCCTGATCCTAGGGTGGCTCACAGAATTGTGAAGAAGGATATTCCTGCACGATACAAGGGCCAGATAAAGAGGATCGTAGATGAAGAGATCACAGTGGTCCTTGTAGTATCACCCTGGGAGATTGTTGAAGACTTCAAGAAAGCTTATGAGACTAAACAGCCACCCCAAAAGATGTTAGAGAACAGAGTGATCAAGAAGGGGCTAGTCTACAAGAAGCTTGAGAACTTCAAACAGAATGAGCTCAGTCTGTTACTCGAAGGTAATCATCCTGATGAGTTTGCCTACAGACAGATCACAACGGTTGAGCTCAAAAATGGCAAACAGGCCAAATACATCTCAGAGCTGTATGGGCGTGAAGGATTATTCGATGGTGAACCAGAGAATCTCACTATGGAAGAACAAATCATGTTTCTCAGAGCATACACCAGAGAATCCTACAGGCTCATACATGGGAAGTAAGTTTCATGGATGGGGGAACAGCTCAGTGTCCAATTCCCCAATACAGAGCTCCTATCCACACTTTGCCAACCAAATTATCAGGGACTTACTTCCAGGCCGGTGCTTATATGGGTCATCTTCTCAACTGATCAAGAAGGAAAAAGACCATTCATTTTGCCAACAATAAGTGGGACCTCAATAAAGTTAAAGGTTTTGGCTGCATTGGTTCAGGGGGAGTTTGTTGGACCAAAAGAACCAATGAGCCGGATCAGAAAACCTTTAAGTCCCACAGACGTCACAACAACTACTGAAGTCCACATCAGCTGAAGACAACATCTGAAGACAAAGTCTGAAGACACAAGTGCTGAAGACAAAGTCTGAAGACACAAGTGCTGAAGACAAAGTCTGAAGACACAAGTGCTGAAGACAAAGTCTGAAGACACAAGTGCTGAAGACAAAATCTGAAGATGTTGTCACAACAGCTGAAGAGGACTTCTTCAGTAGTTGTGACGGTTTGCTTTCAGTAGTTTTTATTTTCTATTTTCAGTAGTTTTGTAAAACGACTGAAGAGTTTGTTCTTCAGTCGTTGTAGCATCAGTAGTTTTCTTTTTCAGTAGTTTCATGTTTTATACTTAACACTCTGACATGTTCTCAGTAGTTGTGAACATTTCAGTAGTTTGTTAAGAAGTAGTTATTTTTGTACTAAATCTGCTAGTAATCACCACCCCGTGATTACAGCAGTAATTGCACTCTATATAAGGAGTGCCAACCTTATTGTAATAATGAATGATTGAGCAATAATATTGAGCATTATTGAAACATTCCAAATCACAGAAAATATTCTCTCGCATTTGTTACAAATAACACTTTCTTGCTATAACTTGACTAATTCCTGCTCCATGTGGTTATCCACAGCTTGTCAAACAAGCATGGTGGATGGGACCAGATTCCTGAGGATCTCTCCTTTATAGTTCATGGAATGGTTCAGGGGGTCAAGTTCAGGTATTCACAATTTGTCTATACTAATTTACTTGCAAACTTAGACTCCTTAGAGTATTACATGTTTCCTATATATGTTCAACACATTCTCAACTGTGAACTGGTTCACAGTTGAGGGAAATAGGTAATATTCTTAAATTGGGACAGATGAAGCCCGACATCTTTAATATAATGAAGAAGCCAACTGTAGGCTTCTCTGGGGTAGAAACAGCCCTAGTCCCAAAAATGTTAGAGCTCATTGCTCAAGGTGACAACCTAGCAACACAAGCTAGTGTTGAACCCACACCTCTTTTGTCATTACCATTAAAAATACCAGATATTACCCTCACCTACCAAAGAAAATCCAAACGAACCCCTGCTCAGGCTATTGAGTCTGTGCAGGCCCCCAAATACTCAACCTTACAGGAAGAAGTGGACACTAGAGCTCCCACTTCTCCTGAGGAGCAAACCACTCCCATTACTTCACCTATCAGGGCTGAGGTTCCTCAAGCTCACCCTGATGAGCTCTATAGCCCAACAACCTTAAGCCTTCACTCTGAGTCTCAACACTCAAGTGGACAACCTTCAGGGGACAGCTACCATCCCCAGCCTTTGGATCTCAACCAACCAATTCCTAACCTATCCTTTTACACTGATGAAGACTTAGGATTCAGTGAGTACCATGAGTCTCTCTTCTCCTCCTACTCAAAGAGAGATGAGTACCTCTGACTCTCCTCAGTCTATCCCCCATCAGTCACCTATCACTAAGGTGGACACTTCTGAACCTGTTCAGGATGTCCATATGGAAGAGGCTCTCACTTTTAAAAGTGATTACATCATTAAGACCTCAACCATGGCAACTCAGCCCATTGGCATCTCAACTGAGGCTGCCAGTGAGCAGAGGAAAACCAGCAGCCAAGAAACTCAAGCTGGTGGTGAGAGAGAGGACTTTGGTCCAATCATCTCATCCCCCAATGAATCTTCTGATGAAGATGAGGGGAATTTGAGGCTAAAGGTGCAAAAACTGTCAAAAACATGCACCTACCTAGTCTCTAAGGTTAGTCACTTGGAATCTTAGGTGACTACCCTGCAAAACAGGGTCAATGATCAGCAACTTCAGATTTCATATCTGCAGGAAAAACTAGCTGGGAGACCTTTAAGGAGAGCTCAACCAGGAACACAAGAACCTGTGGAAGTGATTAACTTATCCTCCAGCTCACCTATGCAAGTGGATGATGCTACCAAAAAGGGGGAGAAAGTTGTTACAACCACAGAACCTGGGAGTTCTTCAGAGAGAATGGACATAGAGGACTCACCATCCTCACTTGCTGTTGTGCATTCTCAGCAACTTCCTCAAGTTCACATAAATGTGGACTCTATAGACTCTCTCATCAGGAGTCTCTTTGAGGAAGGCATACCAAGGGCTGTCTCATCTCCACCACTAGGAACTGGCAATCACATCATAAGGTGGAGGTATGATGATGACAGGAGAGCCCTCATACTTCAAAGAGTTCAAGGCCAACAAGAAGTTTTTCAATTCCAAAGCCTGAGCTTTTATGAAAGACTGGATTTAGTCAACTTGCCACTTGTCAATCCAAGCAATTTAAGACAAGCTGACAGGCTGGCTCAAAGAATCCAAGACAGGATCCTTGCAGAGTTTACTCTAAGAAGGAGACTTAGGGAATCAGGTAATGTCATCGGTCAACTGGATGTTGAGGTGGACCCTAAGATTAGTTTCATAGGGGAAACCTTGACCGAAGGCCCAGTGACAGAACCTGAGACCCCTGTCTCATCATCAACAACTGCTGCTGAGGTCCAAACTCCATCTGAGACACCTGCTGGTGAAGGTGTTTCTCAGCCTCTCTCTTGCCAGAGCATGGAAGCTACTCCAAGCAATGAAGGCCAAGCCTCAATCCACCCTGAGTCACAAAGGTCTGTTGGTGACAAAGGGAAAAGGATAATGACTCCTGAGGAAATTGAGGAGGAAGAGAGAGAGAGGAAAAGGAGACTAAGGGGAGAAAGTTCCACTGGGTCATCTAGCTTCATGCAAGCTGCAATCAGGGCTGCTCCCAGACCAAATACTCAAGATGATGAGTTAAGGGCAGTCAGGATTACCTACTTACAGACCAGGAACTATGACATTGATGAGATCATCTCCCTCCCCTTAGAAGAACTAAATGAACTGGCTGACAGGGAAGTGTCAAGAGAGTTGAAGGAGAAAGAGGATGCAATGATACTTCTCCAACTCAAAGAGGAGAAGAGACAGAAAAGACTTTACAAGCATACTTCTACTCTCTCACCAGTTCAAGAAAGTCCTGCACAGGAAGATGTGGCTCCACAAGAACCTCAGGTAGATACAGAGGAAGATAGGATCAAGATGATCAACTACCTGAGTGCCACAGGCTTCTATCAGGCAGATGCACTTCTCCCTTTGTCCTATGACTTCATTGAGTTCGAGTATCTAAAGCAACTTGAGCTTGAGTTAGTCAAGGAAAGAAAGACAACTAAAAGGAAACTAAGGGAAGAAGCTGCAAAGTCAAGGGCCATCATTCAAAAGAATGCAAAGAAGTCTGCTGACAGACAAAGAATGGTGAGCTTCTTGAAGCTGTATGGATTCTCCGGAAGGAGACTTGGCCCCATGTCTCTATCCACCATGGATGAGCATATTAGGGTGATCAAGCAGAAGATTAAAAGTGGAGAACTCATTGACTTGCACTCTCTTCCAAGTCAAGTCCCACCTGAAGTGGAGGTCAAGTTTGAACAACCAGAGACACCTCAACCAGCACCTCCAGCTGAGCCTCAGCAAGCTTCATCTTCTGATCCTAGGCAGGGTCAAACTCCCTCTCCTTCTGAACCTGTGAGGGAGGAACACCCAACTGAGAAAGACACTGATGATCAACATGGTGTTGCAGACCAGTCTTCTCAGTTAAAGACATCCAAGAGGAAGAAGAGGATGGCTTCTAAACCAAAGACTAAGAAGAAGAAGCCAAAGTCATCTACCTCTGCACCTCAGGCTGAATCAGATCAACCTGAGGAAGTGCATGATGAGGCAGCCCAATCAACTCCTATTCAAGTGGCTCCTCTAACTAGTGAGACACCCATCTTGTCCTGGACTTACTCTACCAATCCAGAGAGATGGACTGTTATCAGAGATCAAGGTGTTGAGAATGTCTACTCATGGCAAGACATAATCAACTTACCTCTGCATGATCTCTTTGAGATGAGAAGATACTATGAAAGTCTTGATGATCCTGACCATCTCATGAAGAAAGGAATGGTCCTGATTGTACTGAAGACTACTAACATTTGAAGATCTTCCAAATGTTTTGGTAGCATCAGCCTAGGGGGAGTTTGTAAGGATTCCTGAAGTCTGATGCAACCCAAAACAGCCAAGTGTCTCAGCAACATGCACTAAGTACTGAAGTGAAGAATACTTCGGAAGTTTTACACAAAGCATTAGAAAATACTCTAAGTGTAAAATCTTCCAAAGCCAAGACCAATATCTTCCGAAGCCAAACATGAAGTCTTCCGAAGCTTCAGAGACAAAGTCTTCCGAAGCTTCAACCTATGAAGACAGATTTCTTCCGAAGACTTTTAGTATACATGCTTTATCTGATGTACTGTTCCATAAAGCACCTTTTCCGCTGCATCTCTGTAAAGTCACCAACTTACATGAGTTGGTGAAAAGGGCCTTGCTTTTGGTAACTGTACATTGAGGTCTTGAGTCTTCAACTTTCCACTTTATGTACTTTATCCTTTTTGTATTGTATAAGGATGTGAGCTATGGCATGTCATAGTCACAAGGTCAAAAGGCAGATATGCCTTTTGATCCTACAATTGATTTTGTTAGTGTCTAGTCAATTGTATCCAGCTGGCTTTCAAAGTATAGCCGGCTGTAGGTTGTAGTATAAGTATTTCAAGTTCTTGTATCTTTTCTTCATGCTTTGTAACACTTGTAAAAGAACTTGAGAAAGCAATATACTGCCTCCTTGAAACCCATATTCTCCTGTTCTGTCTCTTGCTTTACTTGTGTTCTTTGTATCACCTTTGGTTATCCAGTTCACTGTTTGATTAGAGCTTAGTTAATCTCCTCATTGTGTTGTTGTGTTGTAATTGTGCTTAAGCCCTTAAACGGTCCTGCAGTTTTGAAAACATTTACCTATTTCTCTTAAACTTTGGCTCTGATACCAACTTGTAAGGCCCCGTTCCTGGAACGCGTACACTTGGGTAACCATTGCACAACATATTTAAAAATACGTAAAACTTTATTTAAACAACGCAGCGGAATCATTTAACTAAAACCATTTCATATATTAATAATCCCTTTTGTCAAATAATACAACATTGTTAATCATTACAAAATATAGTTTGATTGCATTACAATACAAAAACATCATATAATATAAAATGGATGCCATCCAAAACTTGCCAAGTAGCTTCACCCCGTGCCATCCTCAGCAACCATTACCTGCCAACTGGAAAATACATAAAAGTCAGCGTTACTGAGTGAGTTTTAGATTTATAAAATATATTATACTTTACTTTCGCTTAAAACCTTTCCCTTACTTCATTCGTGATCATACATCATACGTACACATAGATAATATTTATTATCTTTCATCGTCATTCGTTCTTGTACGCATCGCACGTTTCGTACTTTCATCATTATTTTTCACTTTCATCCGGACCAATGCCATGTGCTATACCCCAAATGTTGTGCATGAAGCGGGTACTGGGCCGAATTCTATAAATAGACCCCTAACATTCTGCATGAAGCTGACTCTAGTACCGGGGCAAGCGACAAGGGTCCCAAACGTTTGGTCAATCACAAGGATTAGACCCCCGTGTGCATCGTCATGGGTTAGCTAAACCGCACACAGTTGAGCTAACAACCCCTCAATGAGTTGTGAACCTCCTTTCATTTTGCTTGCAAGACTTTTCATTTATTCCTTACGTTCCACTTTCATTATCTTAATTCTTTCACTTCATTAAGATAATACTTAACATTCATTAACATAATCACACCACATAAAGCCATGTAATAATACGTAATAAGAAACATAAAGAAACAGATCATAAACATACATAACATCAGCATACATCATCATATAACATCATACATCATCCCCGAGAACATCCCTGGTCATAGACTAAAAACTCATTTTTCCCAAAAATTCAGAATATTTTCTAAGTATTTAGGCGCATGGGAACTATGCAGGCGCATGGCCACTATGCGGGCACATGGCCTTTTAGGCGCATGGGAACACTTAGGCGCATGGGCAGATTTTTGGGCGCATGAGCACTATATGGGCGCATGGCCTAACGCTTAGTCGTCTGGGCAATATCCTAGGCGCATGGGCACTATGCCGGCGCATGGGCCTGACTTAGGCGCATGGGCACTTTGGGCGTATGGGCAGTTAGGCGCATGGGAACACTTAGGCATTTTAGACATAATCCTAGGCGCATGGGTACTGTTCGGATGCATGAACTTCAGGCGTATGGGGGCTTAGGCGCATGGCCAACTACCTTCTAACTAACATCATTGTTAGTCCCCAAACCATCATTCTAACATGTTCTAAGCCTAGTTCTAACATACTAAGCATCATAACCAAGCATAAAACATGAATATAACCAAAAATCATTCTCCAATCATACACCCTCCCAAGCAAGCACACACATACATATGGGTACACACTCAACAATTTAATAAACGTTAAAACATGCAATTCCAGCCCCAAAACAAGTCAAAATGTTTAAAAACGGGGATCTAGAACTTACCTCTTGCAACTTTCGAGTAAGAACTTCAAACCCGAATGCTCAATGAATTCAAACACCTAGACATACCAAAAACACACAACCGAACATACAAAAACATATAAGCACATTGCCGAGGCTGAAAACCAGCCAAGAACAAGCCAAAACACCAAAAAAAAAACCTCAAATATGCACCTCTCTTCTTCTTCTCTCTAAAACCCAAAATTCAGCTTCTTTCTCTCTCTAGAAAAATCGGCAGAAAAGGTGATGTGCAAGGGGTAGGCGGCCATGCTACCTTTTGTATAAAATATTATAATATTTTATCATTTGTACACTTTTAACCCCTCAACTTGGGTTTACTTTTTTTTCTTTCTTTATTCTCTTTTCTTGTTCTTTTAAAATTTTCCGGGTGTTACACACAGCTTTGGCATAGACGTTTGGGACATACAAATTTCAAAAATATGAACAGATTGTTCAAGGGAAACCATGTAATTGGTTTACCTCAAAAAAGAATTTCTTTTTATTAACCACTGTTCAACTTGTCTCAAATGGAAACAACATAAGTGTTTCCACAAGCCAAAGCTTGTGAACATAAACAATTCTCCATTGAAGTTACTTCACATGGATCTTTTTAGACCAACTCATGTCATAAGCATTGGAAAAAATAATATTGTTTGATGATCATAGATGACTTTTCCAAATTCACATGGGTCTTATTCTTTCTTCATAAAAACGAAGCATCCCAATTACTGAAAGATTTCATCACAAAAATTGAAAATCAAAATGATCTGAAAGTTAAATCAATTAGAAGTGACAATGTGACTAAATTTAAAAATGAAGATATGAATTCTTTTTGTAAGACCAAAGGCATTGCTCATTAACCCAGTGCAGCTAGAACTCCTCAACAAAATGGGGTAGCTGAAAGGCGAAAAGAAGACTAATTGAAGCAACATGAAATATGCTAGCCGATGCTAAACTGCCAATAAGCCTTCTTATGAACTTCTCTTTCATAGAAAACCATTCATTGGATTTTTTTAAGTCATTTGGTAGTCACGTATCAATATTGAACACCCAAGACCATTTAGGAAAGTTTGCTCTAAAGTCTAATGAAGGATTCTTCGTAGGTTATCCTCTGTTTAAAAGGATTATAGAGTGTTTAATCCTCTATTAAACATTATTGATGAATCAACAAATGTTTAATTCAATGAGCATTCATTTTCCAAATCAATAAATCGTCTTGACTGGTTGTTTGATATAGGCTCATTTACAAGGTCATTTGATAAATTTCACCTGTCTGCTGCAGGTAACCTACAATCAGCTGGATCTTTTGAATCAGTAGAAAGAAGAAATGATTTTCCATTGATTCCTCCTACTTTTACTGAATAACTGAATGAAGATGTTCCACTACAAGCTGATCTTGTCAGACAATCATCACAGAATGAGAGTGTTTCAACTGAGGCTAGTCCAAGTATAATTCCATCTCCTTCAGAAGAACCATCAACTGAAGTCAAAATTCAAGAACTAGCTACACTACCAGTTGAAACTGAGAGAACATCAAACGATGAAAGCTTTCAAAGTGCTGCTGGTGCTGAAGCAGGAACTGGAAAAGACTTTGATGACTTTCACAACTCTCCCACATCACAACCTGAAGGTGCCTCTCATCAAGATGATCTGAATGTCTCCAATCTTGATGTATCCATTGCTGGTGACTCAATTCCAACCACCAGAACACACAAGAATCATCCAGTGGAAAGCATCATTGGTGAACTTAATGAACGGGTGACGAAAAGCAAGTCAAGCATTGCAAACATCTGTTTGTTCTCTTGCTTTCTATGTCAAACAGTACCCAAGAATATCAAAGAGGCTAATGCAGGAAGAGTTGCTACAATTCAAGAAACAACAAGTATGGCAACTGGTAGATCTTCCCGAAGGACAATACCCTATCGGTACCAGGTGGCTATACAGGAACAAAACTGATGACCGGGGAATTGTCATCAGAAATAAAGCAAGATTGGTGGTTCAGAGGTATACACAAGAAGAAGGAATTGATTATGACAAAGTGTTTGCTTATGTTGCCCGCTTAGAAGCAATAAGACTCTTTCTTGCATACTCAACATCCATGAAATTCACTGTTTACCAAATGGATGTAAAGTGTGCTTTTCTTTATGGAAAGATTGCTGAAGAAGTCTACGTGAGTCAACCACCAGGCTTTGAAGACCCAGATTTCCCACATAGGGTGTACAAGCTTGACAAAGCATTGTATGGTTTTCATCAAGACCCACGAAAGTGGTATGAGACTCTGTCATCTTTTCTTCTTGAACATGGATATGAAATAGGAAAGATTGATCAGACTCTTTTTAGAAAAAGGAAAAGGAAAAGACATGTTGTTGGTACAGATTTATGTGGATGATATCATCTTTGGCTCTACAAACAAGCTACTCTGTAAAGACTTTGAAGACCTTATGCATTCAAAATTCCAAATGAGTGCTATAGGAAAACTCACATTCTTCTTAGGAGTGCAAGTCCAACAAACAACAGATGAAATCTTTATCAATCAATCAAAATATGTGGAAACAATGTTGAAGAAATTCCACTTTGCTGATTGTCGGTCCATCAAAACTCATGTTGATACTAAACTAAAGATTGGTCCAGATCTAGAAGGAAAATTAGTGGATCAGACTCACTATCGATCTATGATAGGTTCTCTTATTTATCTAACAGCAAGTAGGCCTGACCTTATGTTTGGTGTTTGTGTATATGCCAGATATCAAGCAGATCCCAAGAAATCTCATGTGAATGCTGTCAAGAGGATATTAAGATATCTTAAGGGTAAACCTGCTCTCGGATTATGGTATCCAAAGGAAGAAGACTTCAATCTCTATGCCTACACTGACAGTGACTACGAGGGATGCAACTTTAATAGAAAATCCACTTCTGGTGGTTGTCAATTTCTTGGTCCCAGACTGGTCTCCTGGCAGTGCAAGAAGTAGACAAACGTGTCTGTTTCAATAGCAGAAGCTAAGTATATAGCAGCATCAGCTTGTACTCCCAAGTAGTTTGGATTCAAAACCAGATGCTTGACTATTCTTTTAACTTCTTGCACACTCCAATTCATATTGACAACACAACAACAATATTTATCATAAATAATCTTGTTCAACACTCAAAAACAAAACATATTGATTAAATATCAATTTTTGAGAGATTGTGCTGAAAAAGGGTTAATCAAATTGATTCAAGTTCACACTAACAATCAATTAGCTGATTTATTTACCAAGGCATTTGAACCTAGTCTGTTTGAATTCCTAGTTCATTCAATTGACATGATTAACCTAGAATAAAATTAAAAAAAATTCAAAAACGATTCAAACATTACAAAAATCACAAAAAGAAGTCATTTTGTTGAAGTATAGGATATATACTTCAATTGAGAAATGATATAATTACAGTCGTCATATCATTCACTGTGCTTATTTCCAAATCTGATATGCGGGTAGGCTTAGTTCGGAAAAGAAGATACATGTTGTGATGAACTAAAATCAATACTCAACTGTGAAGCACTCATCTCAAAGTATTGGTACTTATTGGCTTATTCAAGTGTACGTGTGTGTAGTAACCTAAACCACCAGGTAATGATGCCTTATGAATCTTATTCACCCACATCAGTTTCTTTTTTGTTTTGCTAAGCAAAGATCTGAAGAAACAAGCACATAGTGCTGATGTCATGATCCAAAATATTCCCAATGTGGAACATATCCACCTTGGATGATTTAACAAAATATCACATTCCTTGTGAATGAACAAAAAGAATCCCATCATGGATCACCTTTCAAAGTGAAATGAAAAAGAATCTCAAGTGGATCAAATCAATAAAAGAATCAAAGTAAAAGAATCTCAATGAGGATTAGTGAGAACGAGATCTCATACTTTAAATGACCTGGTCAAGTAAGTTGTGAAAAAGTTCTACCATGCATTTCATGCGGATGATTGATCATGCCATGCTTTTGAGTGTGGGGTACATGTTGAATACTCAAATTAATCAAAACATGATAAATATCACATGCATCATAATATTAACTAAGCATGAGTTTAAGAGGACAAACATACCTTCAGTCAATAAGCTCATAACCATGTGTATTTTACTAACAAAAGCTTGCACTTGTGTAATGTAAGATTGATATGATCCCAAGAAAGATATACTTCCTCTTCATGTATTGATAAGAGAACAAAATCATTACAAAAATATTTCATCTTAAAAAGTTTTAAATCTTTAAGTTTTTATCCCTTATGGATATAAACTTTAGGGGGGGTAATTTAAAATCAAAAAGAAATTGACTATGTTGGTGCAAAAGTTATATCATAGTATCTTAGTATATGTAGAAATCTGGAAGCACAAAAGTCCAAGTCAGTCAAACTCTGGGAAACTTTTATCACATATAATTTACATATCAATCCAAGCAAGAATTGATAATCCCAACAATAGTCAAAACTTCATAAGAAACAAATCAAAAGAATCAACTTCATAACAGTCAAAAGCAGAAGACATTCCTTCATAATAGGCAATGAATTAGCAGAAAAAAACAATAAAGAATCTACACAATAGAAACATTTATTTTTGACAAAGTTCAAAAATAATTAAGGGTAAGTGCATTGGTTAATACGGGTGAAGGTAATCCAAACATATAACCAATGCGGGTAACTATTTCAATTCATTGAAAACAGTGAAACTAATACGGACAAGATAACTCTACGGCATTTGTTTCAAAAACAAATGCACATATAAAATTTGAGTTTTGAAAACTTATACGGAAAAAGTTGTTCAACCTCATTTCTTAATGTAGTTAACATTTTGTTCTGCCGTATTTCTCCATGCAGATAAGTTTATTCAGCCGTATTTCTTAAATGTGGTTGACATCAATATTGAAACTTTATTGTGTATTTGTATCAAAAATAAATATAAAATGTACTCATTCTCTTCTATCACGATGATGGTTTGAAAGTCAAGAAATGCGAACAACTTTATCATTGAAGCCATCTACACAATGAGTTAGATGAAGATCCATGTGCTTAATAGAGATAAGATGAATGATGCAAAAAATTTTGTCAATATGATCAAAGCTATTCTAGATCCTACTCTGACAAAATCAATTACTGGCCTTCCTTTTGTTCAAGACCTAGCAGAATCCTCACAGCCTCATCCACCATCAAACCCTTGAAGTACATAGGTTGTATAATCCTTAGGGGGAGTATTGTTGGACCTTAAAAGGATCATACATGCCAAATCAAGTGGTGGTTGATAGTTGCTCTGCTGGTATTCTCCCCAAGTCCAAGAAGATATGTGGATGAAGAATCTGCAACAAAGAAGAAGACAAGTGTCAGCTATCCGCATTTGTTTACGCAAATGATTATTAAACAAATGCTGACAAGTATTTGTTCTTTCACATTAACAAATGCAGACAACCGAACAAATACTGATAAGTATTTGTACATCCGCATTTACTAATACGGATGTTCAGCAACAAATGCGCCTAAGTGTTTGTTTATCCGCATTTGTCAATGCTGATGACCCAACACCAATGCTGAAGAACAAAAAGAAATACTAATGAAGATCAAGACATCCGTATTAGTTAACGCAGATGAATAGAAGAAAATGTTGATGAGGTTGCTGTACTTAGACTAGTTTCCTGATGTATAGTATAGGGGTAGTTTAGTCATTTTGTAAAGGCCTTTTGTCAGCCTATAATTATAATAGAAAACCTTACTTTTGGGACAACCAGAATATCTAAAATCTTCGATAGTCATATGTTTCAGAGGTGTCTTGTTACTGTATTTTGCTAAACCCTAGCGTTCATTGTAACTTTTTACCATTATTAATATAAAGCATTTATGACTATTTCTAGCATTCAGTGATCTGTGATTATATAGTTCCACAACATAATCACTGACTCAATCATCATATTCGGTCCTATTTTATTCACATCAGCTGAGAATATCATTCTCACCACCCAGTCACACCGCCTTCAGTTTTTTACGCTCGCTACGAAACCATGAACCGTCCCCTGAATTACTTATAAATGTATGTTTTCAGATTTAATCTTCATGTGTGATCATTCTATAATTTATAGTATATCAACAGTCATAATGTTTCTTTACCACTCATATGTTGACTGTTTATGCTATAGGCTTCTCATTCGTATTTTTATCAATTGATTTTGGAATATTCATCTTCGCAATTCATGTGTTGACTGGTTAGGGTTTTCCCAAATCCTAATCCTTTTCTCACTATTTGTAATTATTTTTTATTTGATCAGTTATACTTGCCTCCAAGTTGAATATAATGGTTCTTTATAATAATTAGTGAATTCATTAGTAGTCACCAAACATGAACATGCTATTATATAGAGATCCTGTTTCTTTTGTTCAATTATTCTTCAAATTTTAATTGAAAATTGTCTAATATGAATGTTGATTAAATGATTCTGAATTGATCATTTATTGTTTATAATATTATGATTTAAAACTAAATGAGATGACAATGCTATTGTTGGTAGTAGTGGTGGTGATGATGATGGTGTTTCTAACGGTGGTACCGCTTAATCAAGTTCATTGATTTAAGTTTATGTTGTTCTGTTTGTGATTTGTTTGGATGGCCAATTACAGTAGAAAATGGGAGCGAATTTTAATTCAACACATAACACAAAATCATTGATTTCTTAGGGTATACATTTAATTATATGAATTTGAATTATAATGAGATTACCGATTCACCGCCCATGTAAGACTCACAAATCTAAGTTATTAGCTATTGTTATGTTGGTGAATGTTGTAGAATTAGATTACTCAAAATCATATTAAACGAGAAGAAGCATAGATGTAGTGCAACAATCAAATGTGAATTTATTAATTTGTAATGTCTAAATCAACAATTGGACATTTAATTGTCATGTTGGTAAATGTTATAATTCAACAAATGAATTAATTTGTCTTTTGATATTTTAAATTAAGGATGATAAATGATTGATTTTAGATTAGCTTACGATAATAAATGAAGCTAACAACATTAAATATTTAATTATTTGTCTTTTGATGCTTTAAATTTTAATACCATTAAGCTGTATGATTACATGTAGAATGTAAAGGAGTGATGTGCATATAACTTGATGATTCTAAAATACAAGATGTCAGAATAATAATCGAGTGAGTGTCACAAATTGTGTTTGGTTATTATTTGTAAGTTGTGCATATTGTTGTTTTTCAGGATTGTCAAATTAGGATCTGATCTTGGTATTTGCCTATTTGGTTTATATTATTAATAGAAATTGATGAATTAACTGTGCTCTTAACATCATCTATTGTGGTTATGTCTTCATTATTGTTTTATATTCAAATACAGGATGAATGATGTAAAGTTTAAAACTACTTCAAGCAGCATTACAAGGGTTTGTAAGGGTTAATGAAAGGCTGATGCACCCAAAACAACCCAACTCTTTCCTGCATGCATGAACTTAGTGCAAAGTAGAAGTACTTCGGAAGTTTTACACCTGTATCAGAAATATTCTAAGCGTAAAATCTTCCGAAGCCAAGTTCAATATCTTTCGAAGCCAAAAGTGAAGTATTCCGACGCTTCAAAGACAAAGTCTTCCGAAGCCAAAGAAGTGAAGACAGATTTCTTCCGAAGACTTTGAAGAACATGCTTTCTCTGATGTACTTTTCATAAAACTTACCAACTTTCCGCTGCAACTCTGAAGACTCACCAACTTATACAAGTTGGTGAAAGTCCATGCTTTATTAAAACTGTACATTGAGGTCTTGTGTCAGCAACTTTCTATTTTATATACTTTTATCCTTTTTGTAATAAATTAGGATGTGAGCTATGGCATTTCATAGTCACTAGTCAAAAGGTAATCTGCCTTTTGACTCTACGTTTGATTTTGTTGTCTAGATCAAATGTTTCTAGCTGGCCTTTTAAGTATGGCCGGCTGTAGGATGTAGTATAAAGTATCTCAGGTCCTTGTATCTTTTTTTATGCTTTGAAACACTTGTGAAAGAACTTGAGAGCAATATATAACATTCTTGAAAAACCCATATCTGTGTTTTTTGTTCTTAGTTCTGTCTCTTATTTTGCTTGTGTTATAAGTATCATACTATAAGTCCCAGTTCCTTATTTGATCTGTTAACTGTTCTAACATTCTCATCATTGTGTGATTGTTGTATTGACCATTCCTTAAACGGTCATGTAGGGTTCCTGATAGATGATAAACATGGAAGGACGCGAGAGTCAAAATTTATCAACTATATTTGAGAGATGGGAAAAAAGGTAATATGATGGGTCAAAATATGGTTTTTGTATACAATGATTATTTAAGCTCAATTAGGAGGACAATGGTTTAAATTTAATGAGCTTATGTACCAAATGGTGAGTACTTCAATGGTTTTAAAATTTAGTTTTAATCCTATGAATCAAGAGTTAGTGATCTTAGTTTACGTATGAGATGAATAAAAAACAACTTATAATAATGGTGGTAGTTAAAATTTGATGCAAGTTACAAGTAGAAATTATTTATTCCATTTCAAATTTGGTGTTACCTTGTGTGATTCATTGTGTCAAAAGAGGCTGATAAGTTTTCTAGGGAACTGATCTGTTTTATTCAGTTTTATACATCATATGTTGATGTTGTCTTTTGTGATATATAGTGCATAACGAGACTGATTTGTTTGTATAAAGCTCATCTGTTTTGCCCTATATTTGTAGCTACTTTTTCAAGTTCAAAACTAGACAGCAAGTTGACTGTGGAACTGGTCTACTTTGCTTCCAATACAACGGCTGAACCGGGGAGCAAATTGCCAAATAATGTAATTTGTAGTCGGTGGTTTGATACTATGTATTTTGATTTTGGGACTAAATTACTAAATTGTAAAAATATGACACATATTTTAAGGATCTTTTTCATAAATTGTTACAGGTATTTCAAATTCAACTTATACAAGAAGTTAGCTATACCTTAATTGTTTTTGTTGCTATATTACAGCCAATTATGAGATTGATTTGGTTAGTAGTTCATGGTAACTAAGGTGTTATTTGCGTCTTGTAAAGATGGGAAGAATTGGTAGCTGAGGTTGTAATTTTACACCCTACTATTCCCTATTTTACCGCTACAAGTTAAGCAAGAAAACGTCTGAGGAAAGATCACCGGCAACATAGGTTACATTGATTGCTACGTCGGTACTGATGGTGGTGATGTTTTGATTTCTAATCGTTTAAGGTCAAGTTTATATTATGTCTTGATAAGTGAATTACCATTTTTCTAAATGTTACAAAACTATAATGCTTATATATGAATTTATATATCATACTGTTTGAGAGAAGTTATCAAGTCTTTTGAATATATGAAACTAAATAACATATTGTTCTTTTCATATTTTATAGACTTGTCATTTATGGATAATTGGGTTAAAAACTTACACTGTTTTAAACTGAAAAGTATTTAGTCCACAA
>JACVEC010000035.1:0-7500 GCA_025215565.1 Flaveria ramosissima | reverse complement strand
TCTTGCCATGTGTAGACATCTTCACCTCTTTGATCTCTGATCACATGCCATCTCTCTGGATTAGTTGTGAAGGTCCAGGATAAGATGGGTCTCTCAGATGCAAAGGAGCCACTTGAATTGGAGTTGATCGGGCTGCCTCTTCATGCACTTCCTCAGGTTGATCTGACTCACCCTGAGGTATAGAGGTGGATGATTCAGACTTCTTCTTCTTCTGACTTTGGTTTAGAAGCCATCCTCTTCCTCCTCTTTGAAGACTTTAACTGAGAAGACTGGTCTGCAGCACCTTGTTGATTAGTCTGGTCTTGCTCAGTTGGGTGTTCCTCCCTCACATGTTCAGAGAAGAGGGAGTTTGACCCTGTTGTGGATCAGAAGATGAAGCTTGCTGAGACTCAGTAGGAGGTCCAGGTTGTGTTGTCTCAGGCTGTGCAACCTTAACCTCCACTTCAGGAGAGCTTGACTTGGAGGGGAGTGTAAGTCAATTAGCTCTCCACTTTTGATCTTTTGCTTGATTACCCTATATGCTCATCAATTGTGGATAGAGACATAGAGCCAAGTCTCCTTCCCGGAGAATCCATACAGCTTCAAGAAGCTCATCATCCTTTGTATGTCAGCGGACTTCTTCATACTCTTTTGGATGATAGCTCTTGAATTTGCAGCCTCTTCCCTCATCTTTCTCTTTGTTGCTTTTTGTTCTTTGAGTACTTGAAGTTCAAGCTGTTTGAGATACTCAAACTTAATGTACTCAAAGGACAAGGGAAAGAAGTGCAGATGCCTGGTAGAGACCTGTGGCATTCAGGTACTTGATCATAGTTTGTCTATCTATTTTTTTTGTCTACCTGAGGTTCTTGTGTAGCTGTCACCATCTCTTGTATAGGTCTTTCCTTGAACTGGGGAGAGAGTAGGAACATGCTTGTATAATCTTTTCTGTCTCTTCTTCTCTTTGATTTGGAGGAGCAGCCTTGCATCCTCTACTTCCTTCATCTCTCTCTGACACTTTCATGTCAGCCAGTTCATTAAGTTCCTCTAAGGGAAGAGATATGATCTCACCAATGTCATAGTTCTTTGGTCTGCAGTAAGTAATCCTGACTGCCCTCAACTCATCATCTTGAGTGTTTGGTCTAGGGGCAGCCCTGATTGCAACTTGCATGAATCCTGAAGACCCATGGGAACTTTCTTCCCTTTCTTCTTCTCTTCTCCTCTCTCTTCTCTCCTCTCTCCTCTCTCCTCTCAATCTTCTCAGGAGTTAGAATCCTTTTCCCTTTGTCACCCACAGACCTTTATGACACATGGTGGAAAAAGCTTTGGCCTTTATTGCTTGGTGTAACATCCAAGCTCTGGCCAGAGAGAGGTTGTGATACACCTTCACTAGCAGGTGTTTCACTAAAGGAATGAATTTCTGAAGTAGTTGTTTGAGTGACAGGGCTTCATCAGCTCTATCACTATGCTTTCAGTTAAGGTTTTCCCTTGAAGCTAATCTTAGGGTCTGCCTCAACATCTAGTTGACCAATGTCATTACCTAATTGCCTTTGTCTCCTTCTTAGACTGAACTCTTCAGTAATTCTGTCTTGAATCCTTTGTGCCAGCCAGCCATGCCAGCTTGTCTAGATTGACTTGGGTTAACAAGTGGCATGTTGATCAGGTCAAGACCTTCATAGTAGTTCAAGGTCTGAAAGTTGAATACCTCTTGCTGCCCTTGCTTTGAACTCTTTGAAGAATGAGGGCTCTTCTATCAGCATCATACCTCCACCCAATGTAGTTTGAAGTTTCTTGGGGTGGGGATGATATAGCCCTTGGAATGTCTTCCTCAAAGAGACTCTGAATGAAAGAGTCTATAGAGTCCACATCAATGTGAACTTGAGGAAGTTGCTAAGTATGCACAATTGCAAGTGAGGATGGTGAGTCCTCTCAATGTCCATACTCCCTGAAGAACTCTCAGGTTCTATGATTGCAATGACTGTAGAACCGGTGAAGGGTGGTCACTTACAATACAACACACAAAGAGGAGATTAACCAAACTTAATCAAACACTAAACTGGATTAACCACAAAATGATACTAAAAACACAAGTGATAAGTAAGAGATGAAGAAGAGATTACAAGAGATTGGGTTTCAAGGATGGAGTATATTGCTTTCACAAGTTCTATTACAAGTGTTACAAAGCATTATGGAAAGATACAAGAACAAGGAATACTTATACTACAACCTACATACAGCCGGCTATACTTTGAAAGCCAGCTGGATACAATTGACTAGACACAACAAAATCATTGTAGAGTCAAAAGGCATATTTGCCTTTTGACTTGTTACTATGACATGCCATAGCTCACATCCTAATATATTACAAAAGGATAAAAGTACATAAAGTAGAAAGCATGGACTCATGACCTCAATGTACAGTTACCAAAGCATGGACCTTTCACCAACTCATGTAAGTTGGTGACTTTACAGAGTTGCAGCAGCGGAAGGTGGTCCAGCTTTATGGTAAAGTACATCAGATAAAGGCATATCTCTAAAAGTCTTTGGAAGAAATCTGTCTTCACTCTTTGGCTTCGGAAGACTTTGTCTTTGAAGCTTCGGAAGACTTCACTTTTGGCTTCGGAAGATATTGATCTTGGCTTCAGAAGATTTTACACTTAGAAATATTTCTAGTGCATGGTGTAAAACTTCCGAAGCATTTCTACTTCAGTTATTTAGTGCATGCTTGCAGAGAGACTTTGGATGTTTTGGCTGCATCAGACTTATAGGAATCCTTACAAACTCCCACTAGGCTGATGCTACCAAAACATTTAGAAGATCTTCAGATGTTTGTAGTCTTCAGCATAATGATGACCATACCTTTCTTCATTAGATGGTCAGGATCATTCAGACTCTCATAATATCTTCTCATCTCAAAGAGATCATGCAGAGGTAAGTTGATTATGTCTTGCCATGTATAGACATTCTCAACACCTTGATCTCTGATCACATGCCATCTCTCTGGATTACTAGTGAAGGTCCAGGATAAGATGGGTATCTCAGCTACAAGAGGAGCCACTTGAATTAGAGTTGACTGGGCAGCCTCTTCATTCACCACTTCCTCAGGTTGATCTGACTCAGTCTGAGGGTGTAGAGGTGGATGATTCAGGCTTCTTCTTCTTAGACTTTTGTTTAGAAGCCATCCTCTTCTTCCTCTTAGAGGGACTTTAACTAAGAAGACTGGTCTGCAGCACCTTGTTGATCATCCTGTCTTTCTCAGTTGGGTGTTCCTCCCTCACAGATTCAGAAGGAGAGAGAGTTTGACCCTGCTGTGGATAAGAAGATGAAGCTTGCTGAGGCTCAGCAGGTCCAGGTTGTGTTGTCTCAGGTTGTTCAACCTTAACCTCCACTTCAGGTGGGACTTGACTTGGAAGAGAGTGTAAGTCAATCAGCCCTCTACTCTTGTTCTTTTGCTTGATTACCCTGATATGCTTTCCCTTGTGGATAGAGAGGCCAAGTCTCCTTCCGGAGAATCCATATAGCTTCAAGAAGCTCATCATCCTTTGTCTGTCAGCAGACTTCTTCATACTCCTTTGATAATGGCTTTTGACTTTGCAACCTCTTCCCTCATCTTTTTCTTTGTAGCTTTTTGTTCTTTGAGCACTTGAAGTTCAAGCTGTTTGAGATACTCAAACTCAATGTACTCAAAGGAAAAAGGAAGAAGTGCAGATGCCTGGTAGAGACCTATGGCACTCAGGTAGTTGATCATGTTTTGCCTATCTGTTTCCTTGTCTACCTGAGGTTCTTGTGTAGCAGCCACATCCTCTTGAACAGGACTTTCCTGAACTGGGGAGAGAGTTGGAGCATGCTTGTATAATCTTTTCTGTCTCTTCTCTTCTTTCTTGATTGGAGAAGTAAATGCATCTTCTTTTTCCTTCATCTCTCCTTGACACTTCCATGTCAGCCATTTTGTTCATTTAATTGCTTTAAGGGGAATTATAATCTCATCTATGCCATAGTTCCTGGTCTGCAGTAAGCAATCCTGACTGCCCTCAACTCATCATCTTGAGTTTTGGTCTGGGGACAAGCCCTGATTACAACTTGCATAAACCTGAAGACACTTTCTCCCCTTACTTCCTCCTCCTCCTCTCTCTCCTCTCCTCCTCCTCCCAATCTCCTCAAGAGTCAAAATCCTTTTCCCTTTGTCACCCACAGACCTTTGTGACTCAGGATGGAGAGATCTTTGGCTTTCATTGTTGGTGTAGCATCCATGCTCCGGCCAGAGATAGGTTGTGAGACACCTTCACCAGCAGGTGTTTCACCGAGGGAATGAATATCTGAAGCAGTTGTTGGTGTGACAGGGCTTAGAGGCTCTATCACTGGGCATTCAGCCAAGTTTTCCCTTAAAGCTAATTCTCAGGGTCTGCCTCAGCATCCAGTTGACCAATGACATTACCTGATTGCCTTTGTCTTCTTCTTAGGCTGAACTCTTCAGTAATTCTGTCTTGAATTCTGAGTGCTAACCTGTCAGCTTGTCTTGATTTGCTTGGATTGACAAGTGGCATTTGACCAGATCTAGACCTTCATAGTAGTTCAAGGTCTAAAATCAAATCTTCTTGTTGCCCTTGAACTCTGTGAGGAATGAGGGCTCTTCTATCAGCATCATACCTCCACCCAATAATGTAGTTTGAAGTTCCTTAAGGTGGGGGTGACATAGCCCTTGGAATTCCTTCCTCAAAGAGACTCCTGATGATAGAGTCTATAGAGTCACATTAATGTGAACTTGAGGAAGTTGCTGAGTATGCATAATTGCAGTGAGGATGTGAGTCCTCAATGTCCATACTCTCTGAAGAACTCCCAGGTTCTGTGACTATAATGACTTTCTCCTCCTTTTTGGGTAGCATCACCCTCTTGCATAGGTGAGCTAGAGGTTAGGTCACCACATTCACAGGTTTTGTGTTCCTGGTTGAGCTCTTCTTAAAGGTCTTCCAGCTAGTTTTTCCCTGAGATAAGATATCTCAAGTTGCTCATCATTGATCCTATTTTGAAGGGTATTCACCTGAGATTCAAGGTGACTACCTTAGAGACTAAATAGGAGCATGTTTTTGACAGTTTTTGCACCTTTAGTCTCAAATTCCCCCTTCTTTCATCAGAAGAATCATTGGGGATGAGATGATTGGACCAAAGTCCTCTCTCTCACCACCAGATTCAGGTTCTTGGCTGCTGGATTTCCTCTGCTCATTGACATTCTTAGTTGAGGTGTCAATAGGATGAGTTGCCATGGTTGAGGTCTTAATAATGTAATCACTTGCAAAAGTGAGATCCTCTTCAATATGGATATCCTGAAAAGGTTCAGAAGTATCCACCTCAGTTATGAGTGACTGATATGGGCTAGACTGAGGAGAGTCAGGAGTACTCATCTCTCTTTGAGTAGGGGAAGAGAAGAGAGACTCATGTACTCACTGAAACCTAAGTCTTCATCAGTGTAGAATGAAAGGTTGGGAATGGGTTGTGTCAGGATCAGTGATCACAAGTTGATAGTTTTTAGTGTACCGCAGCGGAATAAGATCAAGAATTAGACAAATTGTAGCAAGAATTTGATATTTCGTATGCATTAAAACAATACGAGATATATTTTTCTGTGACAAGAATGTTTCAATTATACACTAAAGATTTTTTGCTCAATCATTCCCTCATTACAATAAGATTGACACTCCTTATATAGAGTGCAATCACTGTTGTTATCACGGGATAGTGACAACTGGCAGATCTATTACAAAAATAACTAACACTTAACAAACTACTGAAATGTTCACAACTACTGAGAACATATCAGAGTGCTAAGTACAAAATATAAAACTACTGAAACTAAACTACTGAAACTACAACGACTGAAGAACAAGCTCTTCAGTCGTTTTACAAAACTACTGAAAACATAAAACTACTGAAAGTAAACCGTCACAACTACTGAAGAAGTCCTCTTCAGCTGTTATGACAACGTCTGATACTTGGTCTTCAGCACTTGTCTTCAGACTTTGTCTTCAGCACTTGTGTCTTCAGACTTTGTCTTCAGCACTTGTCTTCAGACTTTGTCTTCAGCACTTGTGTCTTCAGACTTTGTCTTCAGCACTTGTCTTTAGACTTTGTCTTCAGCACTTGTGTCTTCAGACTTTGTCTTCAGCACTTGTGTCTTCAGACTTTGTCTTCAGCACTTGTGTCTTCAGACTTTGTCTTCAGCACTTGTCTTCAGACTTTGTCTTCAGCACTTGTCTTCAGACTTTGTAATCAGTTGTTGTCTTCAGCTGTTGTGGACTTCAGCGGTTGTTGTGACGTCTGTGGGACTTAAAGGTTTTTCTGATCCGGCTCATTGGTTCTTTTGGTCCAACAAACTCCCCCTGAACCAATGCAGCCAAAACCTTTAACTTTATTGATGTCCCACTTATTGTTGGCAGAATGGTTGGTCTTTTTCCTTCTTGATCAGTTGAGAAGATGACCCATTATAAGCACTGGCCTGGGAATGAGTCTCTGATGATTTGGTTGGCAATGTATGGATGGGAGCTCTATATTGGGGAATTGGACACTGAGCTGTTCCCCCATCCATGAGACTCACTTCCCATGTATAAGCCTGTAGGATTCTTTGGTGTATGCTCTGAGAAACATAATTTATTCTTCCATGGTAAGATTTTCAGCTTCACCATCAAACAATCCTTCACGCCCATACAGCTCTGAAATGTACTTAGCCTGTTTGCCATTTTTGAACTCCACTGTTGTAATCTATCTGTATGCAAACTCATCTGGGTGAGTACCTTCAAGTAACAGACTGAGCTCATTTTGTTTGAAGTTCTCAAGCTTCTTGTAGACTAACCCCTTTTTAATTACTCTGTTCTCTAACATCTTTTGGGTTGGCTGTTTAGTCCTCATAGGCCTTCTTGAAATCTTCTACAATTTCCCAGGGTGATACTACCAGGACCACTGTGATCTCTTCATCTACGATCCTTTTTACTTGGCCCTTGTATCTCGCAGGAATGTCTTTCTTCACAATTCTATGAGCCACCCTAGGATCAGGCCATATTCTCACCTTTTCCTTTTGATATTGAAATGTGTTAGCAAGGGTGTACAATCTCAGAGCTTATTTCTTCATACTGATTATTGATGAAGAAGCAGCATAAGTTTTGTCTATGCTTTTCAGCATCTCATCATCATGAAGCCTTTGTTGCTGTTCTTCTTCTATCTTTATTCTCACAGTTTCCACCTGTGAGGTGGGAGTGATGGGCATAGGTTTGGCTTTAGGCAAAGTTAGGACTGCGGAAAGAGGCAGCCTATCTCTTCCTCATCATCCTCTTCTTCTTCTTCTTTTTCTAGCCTCAACATCCTTCTCTTCTTCTTCTTGGGTGCATCATCGGCTGTTGGTTTTGAGGGTAAAGGAGTTGGTTTAATGGGTTGTGGTAGTGGTGATGTTGAAGTGGGAAGTTTTTGCAGGTGTTCTAGCATTCTTGTAGTGAGTGTGGCTTTTGAGTGTTTTGCTAGTCCTTTCTGTTCCCAGCC
>JACVEC010000188.1:25000-32970 GCA_025215565.1 Flaveria ramosissima | reverse complement strand
ATTCGCGCGCCCGCGAAGGGCGGAGGAGAGATGCGGCGGGACCGAGGTCTTGTTCCATTATTCCATGCGACCAGTATTCAGGGCCTTTTGACGAGACGGCCGTGAAGCCGCCCCGCCAGATTTGAGCCTGCTTTGAGCACTCTAATTTGTTCAAGTAAACGTGTCGGCCCGCCGACGGCACTCGGTGAAGAGCACCGCGCAGGCAAGATTGGAGTAGGCGGCCGCCGTCGTCCGAACCCCGACGGCCGCGCGACGCGTGGCCGCGCGGCGCGCCGGAAGCACGAGACCACGTGTCCGCCTGCCGACAATACGTCCGGCCGACGTGCCGGTAACTAACCACCCCGAGAGACGGCTGACGAGCGCGACGACGACCGCGCCGACGGGACACGTGGTCCCGCGACACGGCCGGCCGCGACACGCCAAACCGCCAGGGTGGTCCGGCACCGCCCAGACACAGATCGACTACGAGCTTTTTTAACCGCAACAACTTTAATATACGCTATTGGAGCTGGAATTACCGCGGCTGCTGGCACCAGACTTGCCCTCCAATTGATCCTCGTTTAAAGGTTTTAAAGTGTTCTCATTCCGATTACGGGGCCTCGGATGAGTCCCGTATCGTTATTTTTCGTCACTACCTCCCCGTTCCGGGAGTGGGTAATTTGCGCGCCTGCTGCCTTCCTTGGATGTGGTAGCCGTTTCTCAGGCTCCCTCTCCGGAATCGAACCCTGATTCCCGTTACCCGTTACCACCACGGTAGGCATGGAACCTACCGTCGACAGTTGATAAGGCAGACATTTGAAAGATGCGTCGCCGGTACGGAGACCGTGCGATCAGCTCGAAGTTATTCAGAGTCACCAGGTCTTTGCGCGGGCCGCGATCGGGACGCGCACGAAGCGCGCCGCGACGGGCCGGTTTTGATCTAATAAAAGCGTTCCTCCCGCGCGCGACACCCGAGGGCGCCGCGACGGTCGGAACTCTGTCGGCATGTATTAGCTCTAGAATTACCACAGTTATCCAAGTAACTTGGGTACGATCTAAGGAACCAAATGATTTTAATGAGCCCTTTCGCGTTTCACCTTAATGCGGCTTGCACTGAGACATGCTGGCTTAATCTTTGAGACAAGCCATATGACTACTGGAGGATCAACCAGGGATCTCGGTTTTTTTATACGACCGCGCGGTGGCCCGGTGCTCGGGGCGCGGCGGATCCGCGTGTGACGCGGACGCGCTCGGCGCCGTCGGTACGGGTCGCGCGTGCGTCCGAGCGCCGGTCCGCCCCGGAGGGGGGCCGACGCCGAGGGCGGTCGCACGGCCGCGACCGCTGGGGTCCCGGCGTACGACCGACCGCGGTTCGTGTGTGTGGTGGGTAGAGGTGTGCAGAGGGGCGCGGCCCGAGGGGGCGCCCGACGCGACGTGACTCGTGTTGACGAGGGCCGCGGAGAGAGCGGGGCGGCGCGGCACCGATTGTGGGAGCCGGACCGCCGGCACGCTCGCGCGCCCACTCGCCCGATTCGTAACGGCCCCCAGCCGAGATCGTGGGGGAAGCCGGGACGCGACGCGAAGTCCGTCGTCCCGGGGCTTCGCCCCGGCGACCGCCGGGCACGGCGACGATGGCCGGCCGCGCGGGAATGTTCTGGCCGTCGAGAGCCCGTAACTTGCGAAACGGTAGCGGGAGTCGTCATCGATGTGTTTTTCGCGCGCCGCGGACCCACCGGTAGGAGGGCCCGCGACGCCGGTCGAGGTGTGCCACTCGGCGTGCGAGATGGGTCGGTCGCCGAGACTTGGACGGAAACCGCCGTCGTCCGCCGCGGCGCACCGGCCGAGACCGATGCACACGCGGCGGCGACGACGGACCCGTCGGCTTCGGCGTCGCCCGTGGCGTTGCTGTCGTACGTGATCGCGGCGAAGGACGTCGGCTTGACGCCGACGACCGGGCCGCTCACAAATTTACAAATGTCGGGTTTCACCGCCCGCCGGCCGGGTGTGGACGCGTGGCGGTACGGCCGGGCCGCCACCGTTTCGCCATCAGAGCGCGTAGCGGTCACGCGCGCGCCGTGCCCGCGGCCTATGTCGGCGCGTAGCGGTCACGCGTCCGCGGCTCGCGATCCGTCTCGGCGCGTGGCGGTACGGCGTGGCGGTGAGAAGAAATTCCGAAAACCGACTGGAGCCCCGGCGCTCGGGAATCTGATAGTATTTCGCACGGCCGACGCGATCGCATCCGGGGTGCGTCGCGAAAAACCGACCGACCGTTAACGAGTTATCGACCTCGGGAAAAACGTGTGTGGTCCGAAAAGTTGGAGTGCAGAAACGCGCCGGTCCGAGAGGGCCCGGGCTGCAGCCATGGAGACCACCCGGCACTGCGGAACGCGGCCGGACGTCGGCCGACAAAATAAAAACCGATATTTTTTAGCGCGCGTTTCGCAACGGTTACATCGAAACCGCGAACGCGGAGCACGGTCGCCGGGTCGGACGCCCCGAGAACATTTTTCGTACGCGAGTGACGACCCCGGGTCGCGGACTTGGAATTTTTTTTTTCCGTCTTCACCCGATCGCACGGCCGGGCCGACGGACCACGGCCGAGAGCGGTCGACGGCACCGGGCGCTTCGACGCGACGCGGTCGTCGGCAGAGCTCGCCGGGGGCTGTGGTTTCGCTAGATACCGGGAACCGCGGCCGAGTCCCGGGGCCCCGGTCGGACGCCAGAGAACGTTTTTCGTACGCGAGTGACGACCGCGGGTCGCGGACTTGGAATTTTTTTTTTCGTCTTCACCCGATCGCACGCCGGGCGGTCGCCGGCAGCGCTCGCCCGGGGCTGTGGTTTCGTAGATACCCGAAAACCGCGGCCGAGTCCCGAGCCCGGGTCGACGAGCGGTCGTCGGGGTCCGTCACGCAGGCCAAACCGGGTCGCGGACTTGGAATTTTTTTTTTCGTCTACACCGAATTCGCAACGGCCGGGCCGACGGACCACGGCCGAGCGGTCGACGGCACCGGGGGGTTTCGACGCGACGCGCGGTCGTAGGCAGAGCTCGCCCGGGGCTGTGGTTTCGCTAGATACCGAAAAACCGCGGCCGGGTCCCGGGGCCCCGTAGGACGCCCGAGAAAAGGTTTCGTACACGAGTGACGACCCCGGGTCGCGGACTTGGAATTTTTTTTTTTCGTCTTCACCCGATCGCACGGCCGGGCCCACGGACCACGGCCGAGCGGTCGTCGGCACCGGGGCGTGGTGGCTGTGGTTTCGCTAGATACCGGGTACCGCGGCTACGACCGGGTTCGTCGGGGCAACGAGTATTTCGCATGGCGAGCGTATACCCGAGCTCGGCGACCGGGGAGCACGAAATTTTTTTTTAACCAAATCGGCGACGGCCGTGAGGCAGAACTCGCCGACCGCCGCGTCCGGAGGATCAGAGATGGTACTCGACATTCGTGAAACTCGCCCGTGCACATCGACCGCACCGGAGCACGATCGACGCCGGCGCACGGCCAAAACATCAACCGAGTGTCGTCACCCAACGAGCGGCGTCGACCCGGGGGATAGGGACAGTGGCGACACGCTCGCCCCGGCGCCCGCGGTGCGCAGCAAGACCGAGGCCCCCGATTATTTTGGCGCCGCGCAGCGGCGGCCGCCCCCGGCGAGGACCAGACTCGGCGACTAAGTGCCGCTGCGTAGCGGTCCGGCACCCGGAATCGACAGGGACGGTGATCCGCGGCGACCTGCGACCCTCGGCACGGCCGACGCCCAGTGAGTAGCACACACGCCGAGAGCACTGCACACCAACGGCGTCGACGACCCCGGGGGATAGGGACAGTGGCGACCGCTCGCCCGGCGCCCGCGGTGCGCAGCACAGACCGAGGCCCCGATTATTTTGGCGCCGCGCAGCGCGGCCGCCCCCGGCGAGGACCAGATCGGCGACTAAGCGCCGTGCGTAGCGGTCCGGCACCCGGAATCGACCGGGACGGTGCATCCGCGGCGACTGCGACCCTCGGCACGGCCGACGCCCAGTGAGTAGCACCCACGCGAGAGCACTACTGCACACAACGGCGTCGAGACCCCGGGGGATAGGGACAGTGGCCACCGCTCGCCCGGGCGCCCGCGGTGCGCAGCAAGACCGAGGCCCCCGATTATTTTGGCGCCGCGCAGCGGCGGCCGCCCCGGCGAGGACCAGACTCGGCGACTAAGTGCCGCTGCGAGTAGCGGTCCGGCACCCGGAATCGACCGGGACGGTGCATCCGCGGCGACCTGCGACCCTCGGCACGGCCGACGCCCAGTGAGTAGCACACCACGCCGAGAGCATGCACACCAACGGCGTCGGACGACCACGGGGGATAGGGACAGTGGCCACCGCTCGCCCCGGCGCCCGCGGTGCGCAGCAAGACCGAGGCCCCCGATATTTTGGCGCCGCGCAGCCGGCGGCCGCCCCCGGCGAGGACCAGACTCGGCGACTAAGTGCCGCGCGTAGCGGTCCGGCACCGGAATCGACCGGGACGGTGCATCGCGGCGACCTGCGACCTCGGCGCGGGCCGACGCCCAGTGAGTAGCACACCACGCCGAGAGCACTGCACACAAACGGCGTCGACGACCCGGGGGATAGGGACAGTGGCGACCGCTCGCCCGGCGCCCGCGGTGGCAGCAAGACCGAGGCCCGATTATTTTGGCGCCGCGCAGCGGCGGCCGCCCCGGCGAGGACCAGTCGCGACTAAGTGCCTGTGCGTAGGTCCGGCCACCGGAATCGACCGGACGGTGCATCCGCGGCGACCTGCGACCCTCGGCACGGCCGACGCCCAGTGAGTGAGTAGCACACCACGCCGAGAGCACACTGCACACCAACGGCGTCGGACCCCCGGGGGATAGGGACAGGGCCACCGCTCGCCCCGGCGCCCGCGGTGGCGCAAGACCGAGGCCCCGATATTTTGGCGCCGCGCAGCGGCGGCCCCGCCCCCGGCGAGGACCAGACTCGGCGACTAAGTGCCGCTGCGTAGCGGTCCGGCACCCGGATCGACCGGGACGGTGCATCCGCGGCGACCTGCGACCCTCGGCGCGGCCGACGCCCAGTGAGTAGCACCCACGCCGAGAGCACTGCACACCAACGGCGTCGACGACCCCGGGGGGATAGGGACAGTGGCGACCGCTCGCCCCGGCGCCCGCGGTGCGCAGCAAGACCGAGGCCCCGATTATTTTGGCGCCGCGCAGCGGCGGCCGCCCCCGGCGAGGAACAGACTCGGCGACCTAAGTGCCCGCTGCGTAGCGGTCCGGCACCCGGAATCGACCGGGACGGTGCATCCGCGCGACCTGCGACCCTCGGCGCGCCGACGCCCAGTGAGTAGCACACCACGCCGAGAGCATGCACACCAACGGCGTCGACGACCCGGGGGATAGGGACAGTGGCGCGACCGCTCGCCCCGGCGCCCGCGGTGCGCAGCAAGACCGAGGCCCCCGATTATTTTGGCGCCGCGCAGCGGCGGCCGCCCCGGCGAGGACCAGACTCGGCGACTAAGTGCCGCCGCTGCGTAGCGGTCCGGCACCGGAATCGACCGGGACGGTGCATCCGCGGCGACCTGCGACCCTCGGCACGGCCGACGCCCAGTGAGTAGCACACCACGCCGAGAGCACTGCCACCCCAACGGCGTCGACGACCCCGGGGGATAGGGACAGTGGCACCGCTCCCCCCGGCGCCCGCGGTGCGCAGCAAGACCGAGGCCCCCGATTATTTTGGCGCCGCGCAGCGGCGGCCGCCCCCGGCGAGGACCAGACTCGGCGACTAAGTGCCGCTGCGTAGCGGTCCGGCACCCGGAATCGACCGGGACGGTGCATCCGCGCGACTGCGACCCTCGGCACGGCCGACGCCCAGTGAGTAGCACACCACGCCGAGAGCACTGCACACCAACGGCGCGACGACCCGGGGGATAGGGACAGTGGCGACCGCTCGCCCCGGCGCCCGCGGTGCGCAGCGAGACCGAGGCCCCCGATTATTTGGCGCCGCGCAGCGGCGGCCGCCCCCGGCGAGGACCAGACTCGGCGACTAAGTGCCGCTGGTAGCGGTCCGGCACCCGGAATCGACCGGGACGGTGCTCCGCGGCGACCTGCGACCATCGGCAGGCCGACGCCCAGTGAGTAGCACACCACGCCGAGAGCACTGCACACCAACGGCGTCGACGACCCCGGGGGATAGGGACAGTGGCGACCGCTCGCCCCGGCGCCCGCGGTGCGCAGCAGACCGAGGCCCCCGATTATTTTGGCGCCGCGCAGCGGCGGCCGCCCCGGCGAGGACCAGACTCGGCGACTAAGTGCCGCTGCGTAGCGGTCCGGCACCCGGAATCGACCGGGACGGTGCATCCGCGGCGACCTGCGACCCTCGGCACGGCCGACGCCCGGGGAGGATAGGGACAGTGATCTCAATGCCATGAATACTGTGAATATCTCGTTTTGCCGTCATCCGGCATACCGTTGGAACTTTCGGAGACTTCATCGGAGTGACAGCTGTCACGGTGTCTTCTGCCGTATGAGGGAGTAGCACATTCATGAGCGACATACGTAGCGGGACGGTGCGATGGAATAGACGAAATAAAAACCCATGTCGCCGCGTAGTGGCACGGAATTGACTGCTTCAAAAAAAAATGTATACAAATAGCAATGTCGAAAATTAATGTTTTCGCGTAGCGGCAAGGCGGTACGTTGTCGAAAGAGAAACAATGTCGCCGCGTAGTTGCACTGCAACGTGAAATTAAGAAAAACCGTAATTTATAAAAATTTCAATTTCGGGGAAGCGGGTATCGGAAATAAATACAATGTCGCCGCGTAGTGGCACTGCAACGTGAAATTAAGAAAAACCGTAATCTATAAAAATTTCAATTTCGGGGAAGCGGGTATCGGAAATAAATACAATGTCGCCGCCGTATAGTGGCACTGCTACGTGAAATTAAGAAAAAACGTGATCTATAAATATTTCAATTTCGGGGAAGCGGGTATCGGAAATAAATACAATGTCGCCGCGTAGTGGCACTGCAACGTGAAATTAAGAAAAACCGTAATTATAAAAATTTCAATTTCGGGAAGCGGGTATCGGGAATAAATACAATGTCGCCGCGTAGTGGCACTGCTACGTGAAATTAAGAAAAAACGTGATCTATAAATATTTCAATTTCGGGAAGCGGGTATCGGAAATAAATACAATGTCGCCGCGTAGTGGCACTGCAACGTGAAATTAAGAAAAACCGTAATTTATAAAAATTTCAATTTCGGGGAAGCGGGTATCGGGAATAAATACATGTCGCCGCGTAGTGGCACTGCTACGTGAAATAAAGAAAAACGTGATCTATAAATATTTCAATTTCGGGGAAGCGGGTATCGGAAATAAATACAATGTCGCCGCGTAGTGGCACGGCAATAGTTAATTAAATAAAATACGAAGGGGCACACCGTCCGGTGGGATCAGCGCCAACCTCAACACGGTTAGCTAATTTTTCTGTTTCCCTGACAGGACTGAGACCGTTGGGAACATGGTCATTGTCTAGGGAAGTCCCGAGTTGACGTTCGGTATTCGTCATCACATCCGCACGCGGCCAGCGGGCTGGACCGACGGTGCCGACGCCGGGGCCGCTGGCACTACTGTCCCTATCAGTGGTGCACGATCCATGAATGAAACCATGTCGCCGCGTAGTGGCACGGCGAGTAGTCCGGTTAAAAAAAAATGAATACAAATCCCAATCCGGCGGAGCGGGATCGTAAAAAAAAAAAATAATAACAACTGGACCGCGTAGTGGCACGGCGGCGTGGAGTTAAAAAAAAAACCATGTCGCCGCGTAGTGGCACGGGCGGCGTTAGTTAAAAAAAAAAACCATGTCGCCGCGTAGGGACGCGCGCGAAACGGGATTGAGAAAAAAAAAAGCGTCCGCCGCGCGGAACCGCGGTCGGTCGACCGCGCCGGTGACCGTCTCCGGAGCGTCGGCCGTCTGAACGACCAACTACTCCCGGAG
>JACVEC010000188.1:12500-22500 GCA_025215565.1 Flaveria ramosissima | reverse complement strand
GCCCCATGGGCGATTCGAAAACGCCTTCGCCCGTGGTACGAGGATCTCTCCCCGGGCTTAGGATCGACTGACTCTTGGACAACGGCTGTTCACAAGAAACCCTTCTCCACGGCAGCCCCCGAGGGCCCCTCTCGAGTATTTGCTACTACCACCAAGATCTGCACCGACGGCGGCTCCAGGCGGTCTCGCGACCTGCCCTTCGACGCACACCGCCGCGCCATCCTACTCGTCGGGGCTTGCCGGGACCGACCGCCGCGAGCGACGGCCGGCCCCACTATGCCGCCGACGGCCGAGTATAGGCACGACGCTCCAGCGCCATCCATTTTCAGAGCTAGTTGCTTCGGCAGGTGAGTTGTTCACACACTCCTTAGCGGATTCCGACTTCCATGGCCACCGTCCTGCTGTCATCAGCAACCAACGCCTTTCATGGTCTCTGAATACGCGTCGATTTCGGCGCCTTAACTCGGCGTTCGGTTCATCCCGCAGCGCCAGTTCTGCTTACCAAAAATGGCCCACTAAGCGCCTAGGGTTCCGTCGCCGGCTTCGCACGCGGTTCACGCGGTGTACCAGGTAAAGCCGGCGATCTCACCCATTTATAGTTTGAGAATAGGTTGAGGTCGTTTCGGCCCCAATGTCCTCTAATCATTCGCTTTACCGTATGAGACATCCTCCGTGTTACGAGCGTGTTGTTACCGCGCCGTACAGCGCGGAGTCCCACCGGCGTCCGTACGCCCGCGAACGGGCGGGACACATCGGCGCCAGCTATCCTGAGGGAAACTTCGGATGGAACCAGCTACTAGATGGTTCGATTAGTCTTTCGCCCCTATACCCAGCTCAGACGATCGATTTGCACGTCAGAATCGCTGCGGACCTCCATCAGGGTTTCCCCTGACTTCATCCTGGCCAGGCATAGTTCACCATCTTTCGGTACCAACGTGTGCGCTAAGGGTGCGCCCCCGGACGGCCGAAGCCGACCTGGCGGAGACGCCCCCGGACTGCGGACCAGCGCGACTTTGAACGCCGGTGGGTTCGGTCGCTAGGCCATCGTCCGCACCGTAAACGGTTCACTTTCATTGCGCCAAACGTGGTTTTTCGTAAGATCACCGTTGACTCGCGCACACGTTAGACTCCTTGGTCCGTGTTTCAAGACGGGTCGGAAAGTAGCCCGAAACTCGTCGCCGACCGACGGGACCCCGCCTGCGACGGGGCCGCGTCGACGGTTCTTGCCGTCGGGCGAGCCGACCAGGAGCACCGGGGTTCGGCGCGATCGGTCACGCCGAAACGCGACCGCCGCGACGAACCGCCACCCGGGCCCTTCGGCCGGCCCCAACGAGTCGCGACGTCCGCTAACCGAGCGAAAGATCCGGCCGGCGGTTAGACCGACCGTGAATTCGCCCGGCGGGGACTCGCGGGCTCTGTCCGTTTACACCCGAACGGTTTCACGTTCTTATGAACTCTCTCTTCAAAGTTCTTTTCAACTTTCCCTCACGGTACTTGTCCACTATCGGTCTCGTGGCCGTATTTAGCCTTAGATGGAGTTTACCACCCGCTTCGGGCTGCACTCTCAAGCAACCCGACTCGAAGGCGCGGTCCGATCCCGGAACGCTGTGACGGCCTCTACTGGCCTGGCACCATCTGCGGGCCATGCCCCGTTCAAGGGAGACTTGGACCGTCACGTGCGCCCCGGCAACGAGGCCGGCCCGTACGCCACAACTCCCATACGTGCCGCGACACAAAGTGCGCGGCGGGATTCGGCGATGGGCTTTTCCCTGTTCGCTCGCCGCTACTGGGGGAATCACGGTTGTTTTCTTTTCCTCCGCTTATTAATATGCTTAAATCCGGCGGGTAGTCCCGCCTGATCTGAGGTCGGAACGTATCGGTATTTTTTTTCTATGTTTACACGGCAGCCTGCGGTCCGCGCTCCGCCCGTACGGTGACCGTCCGCGTCCGCTTCTCGGAAGCCGGAGAGGTCTCGACGACTCTCAGCCGACCCGGCCGCGCTCTCGCGCGGCGGGCGGACGGGGACGTGCCGTTTGACGACGCGAGAACCCGTGACTGTTTGCCGTCACAACTTGGGCGGACGACCGGAGGCAGCCGCCGGAGCGGCAGTGTTCCCCGGTCGAACCGCCAATCTCGCACCGCCGGAGCGGCCGACGGGCTGGCCGTCGGACGCCTGCCGGCGGCACATCGGTCTGGCCGAGTATCCGGTATACGACCCTCAGACAGGCGTGGCCCGGGACCCGCGGGTCACCGAGGCCGCAATGTGCGTTCGACTGGTCGATGTTCGTATAACCTGCGGATTACACGACGACGCGCAGATAGCTGCGGTCTTCATCGATCCACGAGCCAAGTGATCCGCCGTTCGGGGTCGGGTGTTTTTTTTTTTTGTTTTCGTCGAAATTTTTCCACGGCCCGTGGGCCGCGGACGGTCTTTCGACGGTGTAACCATCTTTCGGTCGACGCTCGGTCGGGGGTCGCGGCGCGCGGGCGGTCGGCGAGCTGGTCGCCGAGCGCACGCGGCCACGGGGTCGGATGAGGCGCGCGCGATACCGGCGGGTGTCGCCGGTGCCGCGGGCCCGTCTCTAATGATCCTTCCGCAGGTTCACCTACGGAAACCTTGTTACGACTTTTACTTCCTCTAAACGGCCGAGTTCGGTCATCTTCCCGGTCGCGCGACGACCCAGCCCCCGAGGGGGCCGAATAACGCGCGTCCAGTCCGAAGACCTCACTGCGGTCGTTCAATCGGTAGTAGCGACGGGCGGTGTGTACAAAGGGCAGGGACGTAATCAACGCGAGCTGATGACTCGCGCTTACTGGGAATTCCTCGTTCACGTGGAAAAATTGCAAGCCACGATCCCTAAGCACGAAGGAGGTTCAGCGGGTTACCCGGAAGCCTGTCGGCCCAGGAATGTTAACACACGCTGATTCCTTCAGTGTAGCGCGCGTGCGGCCCAGAACATCTAAGGGCATCACAGACCTGTTATCGCTCAGTCTCGTGCGGCTATTTTCGTCCGCCGCCTGTCCCTCTAAGAAGAGTTTAAGCTCCTGGGAGCCGGCGGTAGCCCTAGTAACGTATCGTGATCCGCCGGCGACGGCCGCGAACGCGGCGCGCTTCACCACGGAGCCCAGGCACGACAGACGCACGCCGACCAGGGGATGAACCCCGGCCGACGCACGCCCGCCGCACGCAGGGACGCGGATGGCGCGGCCGCGCCCGACGACCGCCGTGGACGACGGGCGAACGCGTTCGGGGATACCGGGCCGAGCCGACGGGAACGCGAACACGGACGGCCGAAACCGCCCGCGCCGCGCCCACCGCCGACCCGGGTTTACCCGCCTAGTTAGCAGGACAGAGTCTCGTTCGTTATCGGAATTAACCAGACAGATCGCTCCACCAACTAAGAACGGCCATGCACCACCACCCACCGAATCAAGAAAGAGCTCTCAATCTGTCAATCTTTCCGGTGTCCGGGCCTGGTGAGGTTTCCCGTGTTGAGTCAAATTAAGCCGCAGGCTCCACTCCTGGTGGTGCCCTTCCGTCAATTCCTTTAAGTTTCAACTTTGCAATCATACTTCCCCCGGAACCGAAAAGCTTCGGTTTCCCGGAAGCTGCCCGCCGGGTCGTTATGAAACGCCGGCGGATCGCTAGCTGGCATCGTTTACAGTTAGAACTAGGGCGGTATCTGATCGCCTTCGAACCTCTAACTTTCGTTCTTGATCATACGAGAACGTACTTGGCAAATGCTTTCGCGTCAGTTCGTCTCGAGACGATCCAAGAATTTCACCTCTAACGTCTCGGTACGAATGCCCCCGCCCGTCTCTGTTGATCATTACCTCCGGTCCCGAAAACCGGCCCGGCGGGACGCGCGGGCGACTGGCGCCCGCGGCCCGGCGGCCCGCGCACGGAAACGCCCCGGAGGGCGATTTCGCGCGCCCGCGAAGGGCGGAGATGCGCGGGACCGAGGTCTTGTTCCATTATTCCATGCGACCAGTATTCAGGGCCTTTTGACGAGACGGCCGTGAAGCCGCCCCGCCAGATTTGAGCCTGCTTTGAGCACTCTAATTTGTTCAAAGTAAACGTGTCGGCCCGCCGACGGCACTCGGTGAAGAGCACCGCGCAGCAAGATTGGAGTAGGCGGCCGCCGTCGTCGAACCCCGACGGCCGCGCGACGCGTGGCCGCGCGGCGCGCCGGAAGCACGAGACACGTGTCCGCCTGCCGACAATACGTCCGGCCGACGTGCCGGTAACTAACACCCCGAGACGGCTGACGAGCGCGACGACGACCGCGCCGACGGGACACGTGGTCCCGCGACACGGCCGGCCGCGACACGCCAAACCGCCAGGGTGGTCCGGCACCGCCCAGACACAGATCCGACTACGAGCTTTTTAACCGCAACAACTTTAATATACGCTATTGGAGCTGGAATTACCGCGGCTGCTGGCACCAGACTTGCCCTCCAATTGATCCTCGTTTAAAGGTTTTAAAGTGTTCTCATTCCGATTACGGGGCCTCGGATGAGTCCCGTATCGTTATTTTTCGTCACTACCTCCCCGTTCCGGGAGTGGGTAATTTGCGCGCCTGCTGCCTTCCTTGGATGTGGTAGCCGTTTCTCAGGCTCCCTCTCCGGAATCGAACCCTGATTCCCCGTTACCCGTTACCCACCACGGTAGGCATGGAACCTACCGTCGACAGTTGATAAGGCAGACATTTGAAAGATGCGTCGCCGGTACGGAGACCGTGCGATCAGCTCGAAGTTATTCAGAGTCACCAGGTCTTTGCGCGGGCCGCGATCGGGACGCGCACGAAGCGCGCCGCGACGGGCCGGTTTTGATCTAATAAAAGCGTTCCTCCCGCGCGCGACACCCGAGGGCGCCGCGACGGTCGGAACTCTGTCGGCATGTATTAGCTCTAGAATTACCACAGTTATCCAAGTAACTTGGGTACGATCTAAGGAACCACAACTGATTTAATGAGCCTTTCGCGGTTTCACCTTAATGCGGCTTGCACTGAGACATGCATGGCTTAATCTTTGAGACAAGCATATGACTACTGGCAGGATCAACCAGGGATCTCGGTTTTTTTATAGCGACCGCGCGGTGGCCCGGTGCTCGGGGCGCCGGCGGATCCGCGTGTGACGCGGACGCGCTCGGCGCCGTCGGTACCGGGTCGCGCGTGCGTCCGAGCGCCGGTCCGCCCCCGGAGGGCGAGCCGACGCCGAGGGCGGTCGCACGGCCGCGACCGCTGGGGTCCCGGCGTACGACCGACCGCGGTTCGTGTGTGTGTGGTACGAGGTGTGCAGAGGGGCGCGGCCCGAGGGGGCGCCCGACGCGACGTGACTCGTGTTGACGAGGGCCGCGGAGAGAGCGGCGGCGCGGCACCCGATGTGGGAGCCGGACCGCCGGCACGCTCGCGCGCGCCACTCGCCCGATTCGTAACGGCCCCCAGCCGAGATCGTGGGGGAAGCCGGGACGCGACGCGAAGTCCGTCGTCCCGGGGCTTCGCCCCGGCGACCGCCGGGCACGGCGACGATGGCCGGCCGCGGCGGGAATGTTCTGGCGTCGAGAGCCCGTAACTTGCGAAACGGTAGCGGGAGTCGTCATCGATGTGTTTTTCGCGCGCCGCGGACCCACCGGTAGGAGGGCCCGCGACGCCGGTCGAGGTGTGCCACTCGGCGTGCGAGATGGGTCGGTCGCCGAGACTTGGACGGAAACCGCCGTCGTCCGCCGCGGCGCACCGGCCGAGACCGATGCACACGCGGCGGCGACGACGGACCCGTCGGCTTCGGCGTCGCCCGTGGCGTTGCTGTCGTACGTGATCGCGGCGAACGGACGTCGGCTTGACGCCGACGACCGGGCCGCTCACAAATTTACAAAATGTCGGGTTTCACCGCCCGCCGGCCGGGTGTGGACGCGTGGCGGTACGGCCGGGCCGCCACCGTTTCGCCATCAGAGCGCGTAGCGGTCACGCGCGCGCCGTGCCCGCGGCCTATGTCGGCGCGTAGCGGTCACGCGTCCGCGGCTCGCGATCCGTCTCGGCGCGTGGCGGTACGGCCGTGGCGGTGAGAAGAAATTCCGAAAACCGACTGGCGTCCCCGGCGCTCGGGAATCTGATAGTATTTCGCACGGCCGACGCGATCGCATCCGGGGTGCGTCGCGAAAAAACCGACCGTTAACGAGTTATCGACCTCGGAAAAACGTGTGGTCCGAAAAGTTGGAGTGCAGAACGCGCCGGTCCGAGGGGCCCGGGCTGCAGCCATGGAGACCACCCCGGCACTGCGGAACGCGGCCGGACGTCGGCCGACAAAATAAAAACCGATATTTTTTAGCGCGCGTTTCGCAACGGTTACATCGAAACCGCGAACGCGGAGCACGGTCGCCGGGTCGGACGCCCGAGAACATTTTTCGTACGCGAGTGACGACCCCGGGTCGCGGACTTGGAATTTTTTTTTCCGTCTTCACCCGATCGCACGGCCGGGCCGACGGACCACGGCCGAGAGCGGTCGACGGCACCGGGCGCTTCGACGCGACGCGGTCGTCGGCAGAGCTCGCCGGGGGCTGTGGTTTCGCTAGATACCGGGAACCGCGGCCGAGTCCCGGGGCCCCGGTCGGACGCCAGAGAACGTTTTTCGTACGCGAGTGACGACCGCGGGTCGCGGACTTGGAATTTTTTTTTTTCGTCTTCACCCGATCGCACGGCCGGGCGGTCGCCGGCAGCGCTCGCCCGGGGCTGTGGTTTCGCTAGATACCGAAAACCGCGGCCGAGTCCCCGAGCCCGGGTCGACGAGCGGTCGTCGGGTGTCCGTCACGCAGGCCAAACCGGGTCGCGGACTTGGAATTTTTTTTTTTCGTCTACACCGAATTCGCACGGCCGGGCCGACGGACCACGGCCGAGCGGTCGACGGCACCGGGGGTTTCGACGCGACGCGGTCGTCGGCAGAGCTCGCCCGGGGCTGTGGTTTCGCTAGATACCGAAAACCGCGGCCGGGTCCCGGGGCCCCGGTAGGACGCCCGAGAAAAGGTTTCGTACACGAGTGACGACCCCGGGTCGCGGACTTGGAATTTTTTTTTTTCGTCTTCACCCGATCGCACGGCCGGGCCCACGGACCACGGCCGAGCGGTCGTCGGCACCGGGGCGTGGTGGCTGTGGTTTCGCTAGATACCGGGTACCGCGGCTACGACCCGGGTTCGTCGGGGCAACGGAGTATTTCGCATTGGCGAGCGTATACCCGAGCTCGGCGACCGGGGAGCACGAAATTTTTTTTTAACCAACATCGGCGACGGCCGTGAGGCAGAACTCGCCGACCGCCGCGTCCGGAGGATCAGAGATGGTACTCGACATTCGTGAAACTCGCCCGTGCACATCGACCGCACCGGAGCACGATCGACGCCGGCGCACGGCCAACAACATCAACCGAGTGTCGTCACCCAACGAGCGGCGTCGACCCCGGGGATAGGGACAGTGGCGACCGCTCGCCCCGGCGCCCGCGGTGCGCAGCAAGACCGAGGCCCCCGATTATTTTGGCGCCGCGCAGCGGCGGCCGCCCCCGGCGAGGACCAGACTCGGCGACTAAGTGCCGCTGCGTAGCGGTCCGGCACCCGGAATCGACCGGGACGGTGCATCCGCGGCGACCTGCGACCCTCGGCGCGGCCGACGCCCAGTGAGTAGCACACCACGCCGAGAGCTACTGCACACCAACGGCGTCGACGACCCCGGGGGATAGGGACAGTGGCACCGCTCGCCCCGGCGCCCGCGGTGCGCAGCAAGACCGAGGCCCCCGATTATTTTGGCGCCGCGCAGCGGCGGCCGCCCCCGGCGAGGACCAGACTCGGCGACTAAGTGCCGCTGCGTAGCGGTCCGGCACCCGGAATCGACCGGGACGGTGCATCCGCGGCGACCTGCGACCCTCGGCACGGCCGACGCCCAGTGAGTAGCACACCACGCCGAGAGCACTACTGCACACCAACGGCGTCGACGACCCCGGGGGATAGGGACAGTGGCCACCGCTCGCCCCGGCGCCCGCGGTGCGCAGCAAGACCGAGGCCCCCGATTATTTTGGCGCCGCGCAGCGGCGGCCGCCCCCGGCGAGGACCAGACTCGGCGACTAAGTGCCGCTGCGTAGCGGTCCGGCACCCGGAATCGACCGGGACGGTGCATCCGCGGCGACCTGCGACCCTCGGCGCGGCCGACGCCCAGTGAGTAGCACACCACGCCGAGAGCACTGCACACCAACGGCGTCGACGACCCCGGGGATAGGGACAGTGGCCACCGCTCGCCCCGGCGCCCGCGGTGCGCAGCAAGACCGAGGCCCCCGATTATTTTGGCGCCGCGCAGCGGCGGCCGCCCCCGGCGAGGACCAGACTCGGCGACTAAGTGCCGCTGCGTAGCGGTCCGGCACCCGGAATCGACCGGGACGGTGCATCCGCGGCGACCTGCGACCCTCGGCGCGGCCGACGCCCAGTGAGTAGCACACCACGCCGAGAGCACTGCACACCAACGGCGTCGACGACCCCGGGGGATAGGGACAGTGGCGACCGCTCGCCCCGGCGCCCGCGGTGCGCAGCAAGACCGAGGCCCCCGATTATTTTGGCGCCGCGCAGCGGCGGCCGCCCCCGGCGAGGACCAGACTCGGCGACTAAGTGCCGCTGCGTAGCGGTCCGGCACCCGGAATCGACCGGGACGGTGCATCCGCGGCGACCTGCGACCCTCGGCACGGCCGACGCCCAGTGAGTAGCACACCACGCCGAGAGCACTACTGCACACCAACGGCGTCGACGACCCCGGGGGATAGGGACAGTGGCCACCGCTCGCCCCGGCGCCCGCGGTGCGCAGCAAGACCGAGGCCCCCGATTATTTTGGCGCCGCGCAGCGGCGGCCGCCCCCGGCGAGGACCAGACTCGGCGACTAAGTGCCGCTGCGTAGCGGTCCGGCACCCGGAATCGACCGGGACGGTGCATCCGCGGCGACCTGCGACCCTCGGCGCGGCCGACGCCCAGTGAGTAGCACACCACGCCGAGAGCACTGCACACCAACGGCGTCGACGACCCCGGGGGATAGGGACAGTGGCGACCGCTCGCCCCGGCGCCCGCGGTGCGCAGCAAGACCGAGGCCCCCGATTATTTTGGCGCCGCGCAGCGGCGGCCGCCCCCGGCGAGGACCAGACTCGGCGACTAAGTGCCGCTGCGTAGCGGTCCGGCACCCGGAATCGACCGGGACGGTGCATCCGCGGCGACCTGCGACCCTCGGCGCGGCCGACGCCCGTGAGTAGCACACCACGCCGAGAGCACTGCACACCAACGGCGTCGACGACCCCGGGGGATAGGGACAGTGGCGACCGCTCGCCCCGGCGCCCGCGGTGCGCAGCAAGACAGAGGCCCCCGATTATTTTGGCGCCGCGCAGCGGCGGCCGCCCCCGGCGAGGACCAGACTCGGCGACTAAGTGCCGCTGCGTAGCGGTCCGGCACCCGGAATCGACCGGGACGGTGCATCCGCGGCGACCTGCGACCCTCGGCACGGCCGACGCCCGGGGAGGATAGGGACAGTGATCTCAATGCCATGAATACTGTGAATATCTCGTTTTGCCGTCATCCGGCATACCGTTGGAACTTTCGGAGACTTCATCGGAGTGACAGCTGTCACGGTGTCTTCTGCCGTATGAGGGAGTAGCACATTCATGAGCGACATACGTAGCGGACGGTGCGATGGAATAGACGAAATAAAAACCCATGTCGCCGCGTAGTGGCACGGAATTGACTGCTTCAAAAAAAAAATGTATACAAATAGCAATGTCGAAAATTAATGTTTTCGCGTAGCGGCAAGGCGGTACGTTGTCGAAAGAGAAACAATGTCGCCGCGTAGTGGCACTGCAACGTGAAATTAAGAAAAACCGTAATTTATAAAATTTCAATTTCGGGGAAGCGGGTATCGGAAATAAATACAATGTCGCCGCGTAGTGGCACTGCAACGTGAAATTAAGAAAAACCGTAATCTATAAAAATTTC
>JACVEC010000188.1:0-7500 GCA_025215565.1 Flaveria ramosissima | reverse complement strand
GTTAGACCGACCGTGAATTCGCCCGGCGGGGACTCGCGGGCTCTGTCCGTTTACACCCGAACGGTTTCACGTTCTTATGAACTCTCTCTTCAAAGTTCTTTTCAACTTTCCCTCACGGTACTTGTCCACTATCGGTCTCGTGGCCGTATTTAGCCTTAGATGGAGTTTACCACCCGCTTCGGGCTGCACTCTCAAGCAACCCGACTCGAAGGCGCGGTCCGATCCCGGAACGCTGTGACGGCCTCTACTGGCCTGGCACCATCTGCGGGCCATGGCCCCGTTCAAGGGAGACTTGGACCGTCACGTGCGCCCCGGCAACGAGGCCGGCCCGTACGCCACAACTCCCATACGTGCCGCGACACAAAAGTGCGCGGCGGGATTCGGCGATGGGCTTTTCCCTGTTCGCTCGCCGCTACTGGGGGAATCACGGTTGTTTTCTTTTCCTCCGCTTATTAATATGCTTAAATCCGGCGGGTAGTCCCGCCTGATCTGAGGTCGGAACGTATCGGTATTTTTTTCTATGTTTACACGGCAGCCTGCGGTCCGCGCTCCGCCCGTACGGTGACCGTCCGCGTCCGCTTCTCGGAAGCCGGAGAGGTCTCGACGACTCTCAGCCGACCCGGCCGCGCTCTCGCGCGGCGGGCGGACGGGGACGTGCCGTTTGACGACGCGAGAACCCGTGACTGTTTGCCGTCACAACTTGGGCGGACGACCGGAGGCAGCCGCCGGAGCGGCAGTGTTCCCCGGTCGAACCGCCAATCTCGCACCGCCGGAGCGGCCGACGGGCTGGCCGTCGGACGCCTGCCGGCGGCACATCGGTCTGGCCGAGTATCCGGTATACGACCCTCAGACAGGCGTGGCCCGGGACCCGCGGGTCACCGAGGCCGCAATGTGCGTTCGACTGGTCGATGTTCGTATAACCTGCGGATTACACGACGACGCGCAGATAGCTGCGGTCTTCATCGATCCACGAGCCAAGTGATCCGCCGTTCGGGGTCGGGTGTTTTTTTTTTTTTGTTTTCGTCGAAATTTTTCCACGGCCCGTGGGCCGCGGACGGTCTTTCGACGGTGTAACCATCTTTCGGTCGACGCTCGGTCGGGGGTCGCGGCGCGCGGGCGGTCGGCGAGCTGGTCGCCGAGCGCACGCGGCCACGGGGTCGGATGAGGCGCGCGCGATACCGGCGGGTGTCGCCGGTGCCGCGGGCCCGTCTCTAATGATCCTTCCGCAGGTTCACCTACGGAAACCTTGTTACGACTTTTACTTCCTCTAAACGGCCGAGTTCGGTCATCTTCCCGGTCGCGCGACGACCCAGCCCCCGAGGGGGCCGAATAACGCGCGTCCAGTCCGAAGACCTCACTGCGGTCGTTCAATCGGTAGTAGCGACGGGCGGTGTGTACAAAGGGCAGGGACGTAATCAACGCGAGCTGATGACTCGCGCTTACTGGGAATTCCTCGTTCACGTGGAAAAATTGCAAGCCACGATCCCTAAGCACGAAGGAGGTTCAGCGGGTTACCCGGAAGCCTGTCGGCCCAGGAATGTTAACACACGCTGATTCCTTCAGTGTAGCGCGCGTGCGGCCCAGAACATCTAAGGGCATCACAGACCTGTTATCGCTCAGTCTCGTGCGGCTATTTTCGTCCGCCGCCTGTCCCTCTAAGAAGAGTTTAAGCTCCTGGGAGCCGGCGGTAGCCCTAGTAACGTATCGTGATCCGCCGGCGACGGCCGCGAACGCGGCGCGCTTCACCACGGAGCCCCAGGCACGACAGACGCACGCCGACCAGGGGATGAACCCCGGCCGACGCACGCCCGCCGCACGCAGGGACGCGGATGGCGCGGCCGCGCCCGACGACCGCCGTGGACGACGGGCGAACGCGTTCGGGGATACCGGGCCGAGCCGACGGGAACGCGAACACGGACGGCCGAAACCGCCCGCGCCGCGCCCACCGCCGACCCGGGTTTACCCGCCTAGTTAGCAGGACAGAGTCTCGTTCGTTATCGGAATTAACCAGACAGATCGCTCCACCAACTAAGAACGGCCATGCACCACCACCCACCGAATCAAGAAAGAGCTCTCAATCTGTCAATCTTTCCGGTGTCCGGGCCTGGTGAGGTTTCCCGTGTTGAGTCAAATTAAGCCGCAGGCTCCACTCCTGGTGGTGCCCTTCCGTCAATTCCTTTAAGTTTCAACTTTGCAATCATACTTCCCCCGGAACCGAAAAGCTTCGGTTTCCCGGAAGCTGCCCGCCGGGTCGTTAATGAAACGCCGGCGGATCGCTAGCTGGCATCGTTTACAGTTAGAACTAGGGCGGTATCTGATCGCCTTCGAACCTCTAACTTTCGTTCTTGATCATACGAGAACGTACTTGGCAAATGCTTTCGCGTCAGTTCGTCTCGAGACGATCCAAGAATTTCACCTCTAACGTCTCGGTACGAATGCCCCCGCCCGTCTCTGTTGATCATTACCTCCGGTCCCGAAAACCGGCCCGGCGGGACGCGCGGGCGACTGGCGCCCGCGGCCCGGCGGCCCGCGCACGGAAACGCCCCGGAGGGCGATTTCGCGCGCCCGCGAAGGGCGGAGATGCGCGGGACCGAGGTCTTGTTCCATTATTCCATGCGACCAGTATTCAGGGCCTTTTGACGAGACGGCCGTGAAGCCGCCCCGCCAGATTTGAGCCTGCTTTGAGCACTCTAATTTGTTCAAAGTAAACGTGTCGGCCCGCCGACGGCACTCGGTGAAGAGCACCGCGCAGCAAGATTGGAGTAGGCGGCCGCCGTCGTCGAACCCCGACGGCCGCGCGACGCGTGGCCGCGCGGCGCGCCGGAAGCACGAGACACGTGTCCGCCTGCCGACAATACGTCCGGCCGACGTGCCGGTAACTAACACCCGAGACGGCTGACGAGCGCGACGACGACCGCGCCGACGGGACACGTGGTCCCGCGACACGGCCGGCCGCGACACGCCAAACCGCCAGGGTGGTCCGGCACCGCCCAGACACAGATCCGACTACGAGCTTTTTAACCGCAACAACTTTAATATACGCTATTGGAGCTGGAATTACCGCGGCTGCTGGCACCAGACTTGCCCTCCAATTGATCCTCGTTTAAAGGTTTTAAAGTGTTCTCATTCCGATTACGGGGCCTCGGATGAGTCCCGTATCGTTATTTTTCGTCACTACCTCCCCGTTCCGGGAGTGGGTAATTTGCGCGCCTGCTGCCTTCCTTGGATGTGGTAGCCGTTTCTCAGGCTCCCTCTCCGGAATCGAACCCTGATTCCCCGTTACCCGTTACCACCACGGTAGGCATGGAACCTACCGTCGACAGTTGATAAGGCAGACATTTGAAAGATGCGTCGCCGGTACGGAGACCGTGCGATCAGCTCGAAGTTATTCAGAGTCACCAGGTCTTTGCGCGGGCCGCGATCGGGACGCGCACGAAGCGCGCCGCGACGGGCCGGTTTTGATCTAATAAAAGCGTTCCTCCCGCGCGCGACACCGAGGGCGCCGCGACGGTCGGAACTCTGTCGGCATGTATTAGCTCTAGAATTACCACAGTTATCCAAGTAACTTGGGTACGATCTAAGGAACCACAACTGATTTAATGAGCCTTTCGCGGTTTCACCTTAATGCGGCTTGCACTGAGACATGCATGGCTTAATCTTTGAGACAAGCATATGACTACTGGCAGGATCAACCAGGGATCTCGGTTTTTTTATAGCGACCGCGCGGTGGCCCGGTGCTCGGGGCGCCGGCGGATCCGCGTGTGACGCGGACGCGCTCGGCGCCGTCGGTACCGGGTCGCGCGTGCGTCCGAGCGCCGGTCCGCCCCCGGAGGGGCGAGCCGACGCCGAGGGCGGTCGCACGGCCGCGACCGCTGGGGTCCCGGCGTACGACCGACCGCGGTTCGTGTGTGTGTGGGTACGAGGTGTGCAGAGGGGCGCGGCCCGAGGGGGCGCCCGACGCGACGTGACTCGTGTTGACGAGGGCCGCGGAGAGAGCGGCGGCGCGGCACCCGATGTGGGAGCCGGACCGCCGGCACGCTCGCGCGCGCCACTCGCCCGATTCGTAACGGCCCCCAGCCGAGATCGTGGGGGAAGCCGGGACGCGACGCGAAGTCCGTCGTCCCGGGGCTTCGCCCCGGCGACCGCCGGGCACGGCGACGATGGCCGGCCGCGGCGGGAATGTTCTGGCGTCGAGAGCCCGTAACTTGCGAAACGGTAGCGGGAGTCGTCATCGATGTGTTTTTCGCGCGCCGCGGACCCACCGGTAGGAGGGCCCGCGACGCCGGTCGAGGTGTGCCACTCGGCGTGCGAGATGGGTCGGTCGCCGAGACTTGGACGGAAACCGCCGTCGTCCGCCGCGGCGCACCGGCCGAGACCGATGCACACGCGGCGGCGACGACGGACCCGTCGGCTTCGGCGTCGCCCGTGGCGTTGCTGTCGTACGTGATCGCGGCGAACGGACGTCGGCTTGACGCCGACGACCGGGCCGCTCACAAATTTACAAAATGTCGGGTTTCACCGCCCGCCGGCCGGGTGTGGACGCGTGGCGGTACGGCCGGGCCGCCACCGTTTCGCCATCAGAGCGCGTAGCGGTCACGCGCGCGCCGTGCCCGCGGCCTATGTCGGCGCGTAGCGGTCACGCGTCCGCGGCTCGCGATCCGTCTCGGCGCGTGGCGGTACGGCCGTGGCGGTGAGAAGAAATTCCGAAAACCGACTGGCGTCCCCGGCGCTCGGGAATCTGATAGTATTTCGCACGGCCGACGCGATCGCATCCGGGGTGCGTCGCGAAAAAACCGACCGTTAACGAGTTATCGACCTCGGAAAAACGTGTGGTCCGAAAAGTTGGAGTGCAGAACGCGCCGGTCCGAGGGGCCGGGCTGCAGCCATGGAGACCACCCCGGCACTGCGGAACGCGGCCGGACGTCGGCCGACAAAATAAAAACCGATATTTTTTAGCGCGCGTTTCGCAACGGTTACATCGAAACCGCGAACGCGGAGCACGGTCGCCGGGTCGGACGCCCGAGAACATTTTTCGTACGCGAGTGACGACCCCGGGTCGCGGACTTGGAATTTTTTTTTCCGTCTTCACCCGATCGCACGGCCGGGCCGACGGACCACGGCCGAGAGCGGTCGACGGCACCGGGCGCTTCGACGCGACGCGGTCGTCGGCAGAGCTCGCCGGGGGCTGTGGTTTCGCTAGATACCGGGAACCGCGGCCGAGTCCCGGGGCCCCGGTCGGACGCCAGAGAACGTTTTTCGTACGCGAGTGACGACCGCGGGTCGCGGACTTGGAATTTTTTTTTTTCGTCTTCACCCGATCGCACGGCCGGGCGGTCGCCGGCAGCGCTCGCCCGGGGCTGTGGTTTCGCTAGATACCGAAAACCGCGGCCGAGTCCCCGAGCCCGGGTCGACGAGCGGTCGTCGGGTGTCCGTCACGCAGGCCAACCGGGTCGCGGACTTGGAATTTTTTTTTTCGTCTACACCGAATTCGCACGGCCGGGCCGACGGACCACGGCCGAGCGGTCGACGGCACCGGGGGTTTCGACGCGACGCGGTCGTCGGCAGAGCTCGCCCGGGGCTGTGGTTTCGCTAGATACCGAAAACCGCGGCCGGGTCCCGGGGCCCCGGTAGGACGCCCGAGAAAAGGTTTCGTACACGAGTGACGACCCCGGGTCGCGGACTTGGAATTTTTTTTTTTCGTCTTCACCCGATCGCACGGCCGGGCCACGGACCACGGCCGAGCGGTCGTCGGCACCGGGGCGTGGTGGCTGTGGTTTCGCTAGATACCGGGTACCGCGGCTACGACCCGGGTTCGTCGGGGCAACGGAGTATTTCGCATTGGCGAGCGTATACCCGAGCTCGGCGACCGGGGAGCACGAAATTTTTTTTTAACCAACATCGGCGACGGCCGTGAGGCAGAACTCGCCGACCGCCGCGTCCGGAGGATCAGAGATGGTACTCGACATTCGTGAAACTCGCCCGTGCACATCGACCGCACCGGAGCACGATCGACGCCGGCGCACGGCCAACAACATCAACCGAGTGTCGTCAACCCAACGAGCGGCGTCGACCCCGGGGGATAGGGACAGTGGCGACCGCTCGCCCCGGCGCCCGCGGTGCGCAGCAAGACCGAGGCCCCCGATTATTTTGGCGCCGCGCAGCGGCGGCCGCCCCCGGCGAGGACCAGACTCGGCGACTAAGTGCCGCTGCGTAGCGGTCCGGCACCCGGAATCGACCGGGACGGTGCATCCGCGGCGACCTGCGACCCTCGGCGCGGCCGACGCCAGTGAGTAGCACACCACGCCGAGAGCACTGCACACCAACGGCGTCGACGACCCCGGGGGATAGGGACAGTGGCGACCGCTCGCCCCGGCGCCCGCGGTGCGCAGCAAGACCGAGGCCCCCGATTATTTTGGCGCCGCGCAGCGGCGGCCGCCCCCGGCGAGGACCAGACTCGGCGACTAAGTGCCGCTGCGTAGCGGTCCGGCACCCGGAATCGACCGGGACGGTGCATCCGCGGCGACCTGCGACCCTCGGCACGGCCGACGCCCAGTGAGTAGCACACCACGCCGAGAGCACTACTGCACACCAACGGCGTCGACGACCCCGGGGGATAGGGACAGTGGCCACCGCTCGCCCCGGCGCCCGCGGTGCGCAGCAAGACCGAGGCCCCCGATTATTTTGGCGCCGCGCAGCGGCGGCCGCCCCCGGCGAGGACCAGACTCGGCGACTAAGTGCCGCTGCGTAGCGGTCCGGCACCCGGAATCGACCGGGACGGTGCATCCGCGGCGACCTGCGACCCTCGGCGCGGCCGACGCCCAGTGAGTAGCACACCACGCCGAGAGCACTGCACACCAACGGCGTCGACGACCCCGGGGGATAGGGACAGTGGCCACCGCTCGCCCCGGCGCCCGCGGTGCGCAGCAAGACCGAGGCCCCCGATTATTTTGGCGCCGCGCAGCGGCGGCCGCCCCCGGCGAGGACCAGACTCGGCGACTAAGTGCCGCTGCGTAGCGGTCCGGCACCCGGAATCGACCGGGACGGTGCATCCGCGGCGACCTGCGACCCTCGGCGGCGGCGCCGACGCCCAGTGAGTAGCACACCACGCCGAGAGCACTGCACACCAACGGCGTCGACGACCCCGGGGGATAGGGACAGTGGCGACCGCTCGCCCGGCGCCCGCGGTGCGCAGCAAGACCGAGGCCCCCGATTATTTTGGCGCCGCGCAGCGGCGGCCGCCCCCGGCGAGGACCAGACTCGGCGACTAAGTGCCGCTGCGTAGCGGTCCGGCACCCGGAATCGACCGGGACGGTGCATCCGCGGCGACCTGCGACCCTCGGCAAGGCGACGCCCAGTGAGTAGCACACCACGCCGAGAGCACACTGCACACCAACGGCGTCGACGACCCCGGGGGATAGGGACAGTGGCCCAAAACTCGCCACGGCGCCGAGCGGTGCGCAGCCAAGACCGAGGAACCCCCGATTATTTGGTCGCCGCAGC
>JACVEC010000187.1:50000-163220 GCA_025215565.1 Flaveria ramosissima | reverse complement strand
AAAGATGGCGACCTACTGCTTGTACAGATATATGTTGATTACATAATCTTCGGGTCAAAGAACGAAGAGTTATGCAAAGAGTTTGAAGCAGTGATGAAGAAAGAGTTTGAGATGAGTGCTATGGGGGAGATGAAGTTCTTTCTCGGGTTACAGGTGGATCAAACACCTAATGGAATCTTTCTACATCAGACCAAGTATGTAGGAGACATTCTCAGTCGCTTTGACATGGAGAATGCTTCTGCTGCTGGGACTCCACTTGCTACGAATCATGATATAGCACCTGATGAGAATGGAGATCTAGTAGATGCACTATGTACCGAGGAATGATTGGATCCCTCATGTATCTCACTCACTGCCTCAAGACCTGATATTATGTATGCTACATGTCTATGTTCTAGATATCAGGCTAAACCAAGGTCAACCATCTGATCGGGGTCAAGAGGATTTTTCGTTATCTGAAGGGTACACCCACACTTGGATTGTGGTATCCTCATGATGATGACTTTGAGCTTACCGCGTATAGTGACTCGGATTACGGGGGCTGCAAGATGAACTACAAGTCTACATCAGCGGGGTGTCAATTCTTTGGGAGAAGATTAGTTACCTGGCAGTGTAAGAAGCAGACATCGGTTGCATTGTCAACCTGTGAAGCCGAATATGTTGCTGCTGCAAGTTGCTGTTCACAAATCATCTGGATTCAACAGCAAATGCGGGATTACGGTTTAAAATTCTCATCTACTCCTATTTTTGTTGATAACTCTGCTGCAATTGCAGTAACTAAAAATCCGGTTCAACATCCTAAGACCAAACACATCGGTATTAAATACCATTTCATAAGATTGCTTTGAAAAGAACTTAATTGATGTGGTTAAAATTAATACTGATTTTCAACGCGCTGACCTCTATACTAAAGCCTTTGATAAACCACGTTTTCAATATTTGCTAGAGGTCAACGGCGTTAAAAAGAAAAGTGAGGTAATTCCTGATGATGATAATGTGTTCCGATGTAGTTTAGTTAAAGTTTATTTTATTTTATTTTATTTGTTTTATTCTCGTCTGTTTTATTTAAACTCATGTTATTTTGCTGTTTATTAAAATCCTAAAATAATTAAACCAGAAATGATTTTAGTATTTTAGGGGGAGAATATGTCAGCAAGTTAACATTAAAAAAATTTGAGGGAGAAGAGTAACTAGCTGAAATAAGGTAGATTGTGTCTGTGATACCGATTCAATACCTTTGGAAAATGATAGTACACAGGAACAAATCAAGAGGGACTTTAAAATTTAAGTTTTGGAAAGATGCAAAAGTTCAAAGTATAAGTCTGTGTAGTCTAAGCAATATAAAAAGGGAAGATGATAGAAAACTGGCAACTCCTAAGGTGACACAAAGAAAGTAGACTTAGAGGCTGCTAGACCACAAATGATATGTTGGTAGATTCAACACAATAGACAATTAGACCTGATTGGTGATCTCAAGATCAAACTAAGTTGTTCAACTGACTGTGGGCTTCCATCTTATCACTGGTTAACACAATCAAATATATTCCAATAAGGGTAATGAGCAATTAAACGCCACAAATGTGTGCGGATGACCATAATTAGAGCAAAGCAAGAAAAAATGAAAGACAAATGCAATAAAGCTAATGACTTATGTTGTTGGTGCATTTTGTGTAAAATAAAATAAGCTGCTCTAACAAGGAGATAGGTTATGTGCCTCTCTGCTGTGCGATGGCACTGACCTGAGGATAAGCATAACCTAGATATTCTAGAATTCATTGTTGTTTGCCGCCTCTCTGCTGTGCGATGGCACTGACCTGAGGACAGGCTTCTCTTTGAAAGCTCTAAGAATAGTCTCTTCTTGTAAAATACCCGTAGACCGCTCAAAAGCTCCTGAGGAATGTTGATTACCATATAAGTGTGGGATCCACAAATGTTAGTTGAAATAATTAAACCTAAATAAGTCACCAGTCTGTGTCAAAAGTTTGTGTATGGATTTAGGTGGACAAACATACTGACAATCATTGTGGCTACATGCTCAAAGGTTCAAATCAATGTGAAAATCTAAGAGTTTCAGTATGATTTCTTTAAGTTGCTAACGACTCTGGATGAACACCGAGAATTTGAGCATCAAAAGTTTTAATAACTAGTCCCAAATGATTTGACTTACCTGTATGATTCCAAAATTGAATTGATCCAGATATGATCAATCTAAGTTGAAGCTGTCTACTTCCGAACCAAATCCCGTAGGTATCAATCTCTGGATTTATCTCTCACAAAAAGCCAAAAATAAGTTTGTTTATGTAATTAACTTAAGGTCTTAAAGTAGTTAGTTGTTTTTAATTTTAATTTTAGTCTTGTGTCGGGCTACATCAGGAAATCAGAAGAAATCAACTCACTAAAAGGGTCATGTCTGAGATGACCATATATGCTTTGAAAGTTTAAAATAGTCACGTCTGAGGTGACAAAGTGTTTTTAAAAGGGTCACGTCTGAGGTGACTAAAGTGTTTAAAAGGATCACGTCTGAGGTGATCAAAATGTTTTAAGATAAAAGGATCATGTCTGAGATGATCAAAGGCTCATAACGTTAATTTAAATTAATTTAAAAGGGTTTAAAAGTAAATTGGTAAAAATGGCAGAAAATTAACTGAGTATGACCCATTCGCACGATTGGACCATGAGAATGGACCAACCATGCGAATGGCTTCCACTCGCACGAATGGCTCACCAGAATAGCCCATTCGACCGATTGGAAGAGGGCGAATGAGTCAGTCGACCGATTGAAACTCATTCGGTCAACTGAACATTCGAATGAAAGGCACGACTGAGCCAGTCGACCGACTGAATCTCAGTCGGTCAGTTGCATGCGACTAGTTGGGCCAATCGTACGATTGAGCTTGAGTCGCCCGAATGAACGGGGCGACTGAGGCCAGTCGGCCGACTGAGACCAGCTTCAGTATTTAAAGGGCTCTGTCGATCGCATTTCATTCATCACTCCCAAATCGCCCCTAAATCGCACTCCCTACCGTTACGCTGCCAAAATTCTGTTAGCCCTAGTTTTATCGTTGATTGTGATTCACTGACGTTCGCCATTCATTATACAGGTAGATTGAAGTCTTGTTTCATTGAAATCAGAAGGATGGAACCCTAAGTTTGATTATTCGACTATGAAACTTGAACCGAGACAAGAAAGACCTAATAACCTGTTAAAACAAAGCAAAACGTTAAAATTAAGTCAAATAGGTTATTAGTAACGAGAATGCGAGTCTACTGAACCGGTTAATTGGGTTAAAAGACTTAGTTGTTGAAGTTTCGAACGATTGGCGACTGAACAACGGAGACAGGCGACTGGTCGTCCGGATGAACTTCAATCGCACGATTGAATCGTGCGATTGGGTCATTCGGCCGAATGAACCATACGATTGAACTCAGTCGGCCGACTGAACCATTCGCAGACTCAGTCAGCAGACTGAACCCAATCGCATGTCACAGTGACCAGATTGAGTCCAGTCGTATGAAAGAACAGACGACTGACTTCAGTCGCATGATTCATTCGCACGAATGAATCAGAATGATTTTCAACTTTACACTTTGAACAGAATTTTTCATGTCTTATGTGCTAATCGTTCTATGTCTTGTGTGTTTCAGGAAAATGGCAGAAAGGTGGTCCATAAATCCAAAGCACAACATCTGTGCTCATTTGGATCACACCACCAGGAACGGGGCCGAGTTTACTGACATTATAGCCTTTCTGAGACGGTCTCGGATTCATAAGGCTATCTCCACGCCCTGCACGCCATATAGATCACTCCATCAGGCTTTCTGGGAGAATGCCTCGGTGGACCGCTCCCGTGAGCCGTACTGCATTAGGAGCTCCATCTTGGGCCATGATATTGAGATCTCTGCTGCCGACATTCAGAGAGTCCTAGAGTTTGGGGACGACACTGATCATCCTACGAGACTACATCCGTTGACTGTGAGAGGATGTTCCTGAGGATAAAGTACGCTGGGGATATCAACTCAGGTGTGCTCAACAAGAGCAACCTGAGCCCCCAGTACAAGTACTTAGCACACGTGATCCTCAAGTGTGTGGCATCGAGGAGGGGTGGGTTTGACGACCTCTCAGACCAGATTCAAAATGCCTACGTGGCACTGGTTCTGAACCACCCCTTCAGTTTTTCCAGCATGATATTCTCCTACTTAGTGGAGAACTTGGAGGCCAAGGGTAAAGAGGGGTTTAGTATGTACCCCAGATTCTTACAGCTCATCTTCAACGAGAAGCTGCCACAGTTGCCCAAAGAGAGTCATGACATAGTGGCCTTGGAGATTATGGACGATACTACTCTGGGCAGGATGAGAGTTTACAGGGGGAAGCAGGTAAAGCCCCAAGTGAAGAGACTGATTGGTCACCTGGCCAACGAGCAGTATGTGGCACCTGGCAGACGTAAATGGCGTCATGATGACAGCGACTCCGATGATGAGAGATTGCTTCTACCAGATATGGATTCTGATGATGATGATAGCGGCGACGCCGGGGATGATATGCCTGTTCCATCTAGAGGCACTGATTATGATGTTATTCCCCCGGGGTCTGCCACTGCCGGAGAGGTTGCTGAGATGGCCGGTTTCCATCAGGAGTTCACTGTTGGTGATCAGGAGGAAGAGGAGTCGGATGAGGAGCCCCTCACTAGGACTGTGGGAAGCAAAGTTGTTCCCACAGACCACGGGCTTAGGGTGGTTGGTGAACACCCTCGGGACTCCTCAGAGAGAGAGACTGACCCGAGCTATGTTCCGGGTTCAGTGGGCAGAGCTGTAGGGGGAGCATCCACTTCCACCGGGACTAGGAGGAAGAGGATGGCTCAACCCCATGGATTGAAGAAGAAGAAGCGTCGCCTGACCTTCGTTACCACTACTTCCACATCCACTACAGCCACCACTACCACCACCACTGACATACCACCCATCACCACAGCCACCACATCCACTACTTCCACTACCACAGCCACCACCTACCTACCACCACTGTATCCTTCCCATCCACCACCATACCATTCACACCTACATCACCAGCACCAGCTTACCGACCCATATTCACCACTGCCACTACCACCACCACCTCACATCATGCTGGACCTTCAGCCCAGCCATCACATGCTTATGGATCTACTCTACCTCACATCGGGGTAGAGGAGCAGCTGTCGGCGCTTAACCGCATGGTGATGCGCCTGCTCGCTGCAGATGAGGAGAAGGCGGCGCAGATTCGCCACTGACCGACCTGACTGCTGCCCAGTCTCAGCAAATGGCAGAGCAGGCTCGGGTGATAAATCAGCAGACCCAGCTAATCGATGCTCAGAGAGTCGAGATGTCCCAACTCCAGGACCAGCAGGCCCAGTCAGTCAAACGTATAGAGGAGTTGGAGACTACCAACAAGACGATTATGCTGAGGTTAAAGGGGTCAAAGGATGAGCCCTTGAAGATAAAGGAGGGTGATGGGGATGACGGAGATGGTGATGATGAAGATGATGATGATGATGAGGAAGATGATGAGGATGAGGAAGAGACTGAGGAAGAAAGGACAGAAGGTAAAGATGATGATGACGAAGCAGAAGGAGGGGATGCGGCTGCATCGGCCTCTGCTTCTGGTCAAGAACGAAGATCTAAGCATCGACAGGACCAGTCATCTACTACTTCTGCTCCTCCAAGCGACACGCCCATGATTCAAGACAAAAGTACAGATTAGATGTCTTATGTATTTATTTATTTTGTATTTGAATCATGTAATGAAAACAAGTGTGTTGAATGTATATATATTAAGTTGATATAATTCTGTTTGACTACTTACTAATGATTTATGTGTTGAATGTTTAAATCAAACAGATCCAAACTTTCAAAGGGATGAGTTTGACATTGCTCCCCTTCAACAGGTCAAGACTCAACTAACCATGATTCTTGATCTGCAAGGGATTGTAAGAAGGTCTGTGAGTTATACCCCTAAAGAAGGGGAAATAATTCATGACCTATCTGACGACCAACTGGCAGAAATGTTCAGACTCAATCCTGATGAAATCGTCAAGGATGCTCCAACAGTTGATTCAACCAGTGATGAAGAACTAAATGACGTTGATGAAGTTGAGGTTGAAGATATTACTGCAGAAGAGTACCCTCAGTATGCTGACACCGAGGGTAATGTGGTCCCCAATCTGGGTGAGTCCCTAGTCAGTGATACATTTGAGGTACTAGACAAGATGGAGCAGGAAACCGAAAAGACTGAAGGAACAGCCCAAGCCTCCAATGATGACGTAGACATTCGCAAGGCTGAGTGGGCTGCCTGTTTTGAGAAGTGAGAGCCCAGCGTGCTGCACCAAAGAAAGATGCCTACACCAAGCTCTACAGAGTCAAGAAACACCATAAGGTGTCAGGCAGGATTATTGCATGGGCTTATTTTGATGACCTTAACGCGTATGCAGTTAAGAGGGAACAGGGCATAGAGTACTTCAGGTTCCCACATGATCTGAAGACTCTACCTGGTTTTGAGCTCAACCAGCTGGCTAAACTAAAGCTGTTGTATGCTGACCCAAGAAAGATGTCAGGCTGGTTCGAGGCTGCCCTAAAGAAGGAGTACCACACCAGATGGGTTAACTTCAGACCACAACAGCCTACGAGGTACATAAGAAGGTCTGAGGTTGATGCCATTACTGGCAAGCCCAAGATTGTGTTGAAGTGGAGTCCTCCGCGCACTATGTCGAGAATCCCTCTCAGGGAAATGCCACAGGACTTCACTCCACACTTCAAATGGTGGTACTATGATTGGAGAACCGCTGAAGCTGTCATAGTTCTGAATAAAGAGGGACAAATGGATACTATCAGGGTATTCGACCCGATGTGGCTAACCAACTTGTCTGCTAATGATGTCTATACATTATACAAGTGGCCACTGTTCTATGACACACAAGACATTGTACAAGCCCTCCAGTTCCAAAACGTTATACGACTTTGTTTTGTGTTTGAGATTCACGCAGGAGTCACCAAAGAGGAGAAGTACAAGAAGTATAAGGAGGTAATGCAGAAGACAAGAGATTAGATAGATCTAGGTCCAAGGGGGAGTTTGTTGATACATGTATGTCCCTAGATCATGATTTGTAATGTAATGAATCTTGTCTGTCTGATTATGATGTAATAGTATTGATTAATGAAATGACATGAATTGTTTGTTACTTGTAATGTTTAATATTTCATTAATGAGTTGTGATTGAATTGATTGGGTTTATGATTGTTTGAATGGTTGCACATTATGTTATATTAATTAAAACATTCAAACTTAACTTATTGAAGTTCTAATGCGAATGGCCCATGCGAATGGACCACACGCATGAATAACTTCATACGATTGACTCAATCGCACGACTGAACTAGGAGACTGGATCAGTCGTATGATTGACACATAAGATTGACTCAATCGCACGACTGAACACTCAGTCGTGCGGATGAATCAACCGCATGGTTCAATCGCACGACTGAACCATACTTATGGCCCAGTCGCACGATTGAATAATACTAACCTATAAATAGACCCAATTCGTGGAAAAACGTAAGCATTCATCCCATTACGATTCCAGACGTACCCTAGCCGTCCAGAAGCCTCCCAAACCGTTCTCCAAGTTCACAGAACACTTCAGATCGATTCCTAATCGATTTCTGATGTTGGAATCAATTCTTGATTGATTCTTCGTGTGTTCTCACTGATTGGATCGCCAATCAAATAGGATTCCGCACTATTTGAGTTGGTTTAACACGCTAATCACTAGGTATTTCGTTCAAATACCAGGTCCTAACAACGTTTCCCGCAACTGAGTGATCATGTCATAGGCTCCATGGAGCTCATACTCCTTTTGGAGTTCGGGTGTCATACTTGCTAACATTAAGCAAGAGACTTGGATGGAGTCTTCCGTATATCTAATCCAATCATTATAGGCCTCCACATCCTCCTCGTTAGGTTCATCGGGGATGGGATCATCAAGAATGTAGGCCCGCTTTTCTTGCTTGAGAACAATTCTCAAGTTGCGGTACCAATCCATGAAGTTGTTAGGTGTTAGACGATCCCTTTGAAGGATCGCCCTAAGAGATTGGTTGTTTTGGTTTGGTACATCGTTATTAGCGTTGGAGTGGTCGGCCATCTACAAGATTTTACAAAGTTTCATTTTAGTAATCGTTGATATAATTATATATTTCATTTATTAATACCCTTTACGTCTCATAGACTATTAATAAAAAAAATTTTTAGAATCCAACGTTATATTTAAATATTGGTTAGGTGACCTTTATCCCATTATTTAAATAAACAAGGTAGTCATAAATGACAATTGCAACCCATTGCAACTTCTAATGGTATGGGATCGTTTGAACATCTTATGTTTATAACGGCATGTTTACCCCATCAACACCTTTTATAAAACACATTTTAGGTGATCCATTCAATATATTTTATAAATCAAGTCGTCCTACTTACACACACGTGTGAGTTTACCACATAAGTGGTTAGGTGACCTTTATCCCACAAACATGGCATTCTCACCTCAAGTTACAAGTTCCATCAAAGTGGTTAGGTGACCTTTATCCCACTAAGAGTTTGCAAGTAACCTAAGTGTTGTGTAAAAGGATGGTGTTTAACTTGTTTTCAAAAGGGATTTATAATTTCACAATTCTTGTTTTAGAAAAGACCATGTACCATATGATTGTATGCATTCAACCATATGGTACCCATTTGGTTCTTTTAAATAAAACCCATTTTATTTTGCAAACCATTAACTCCTTTTATAGAACCATTCTATTTTGCTTAATGATTTGTGAACCAATTTCTTGTTATAGCTTGTTCTAGATGATGGTTTGTTAATGACATCCAAATATCCAAAACAAAACAACATCATAAGCATTCAACCAAGCATAACCAAACAATTCATATATGCATAACAAAGCATACTAAATTGAGCACACTTGTTTAGCCAAAACAAGTGTGTCAAAAGGTCTTGTCCTAAGGGTTAAGAACATGACACATGGTTGACAAAAGGAACTCCCACTTGAATCCACATCTTCAAGCATCCTCTTTGTCCATCTTTTCTTCAAGTCTTGATCTTGAGCATCCTTACAAAATATGTATCCTAATACATTTTTCTAGTAAAGATAAACTCCTAATCTATTTATTACAAACCATATGAATGAATAGATTACAAAACAAGACTTGAAACAAAATTAAATTATTACATGCCCAAATGAATATAACATGACAACCAATCATTCAATCCAAATGGTCTAGGCTTTGTTATGCATAATCAACAACAACATGATCAAACATACACAAGATAATCGATTTTGGCAGCCCCTTATAGCCCATGTTTTTGGCCAACATAAACCAAGAACAAATGGGTTAAGAACATACAAATAAACATCTAATAATCTAGAGTTTTAAAGATCCTTATATGCATAAAGAAGCATCTTTAAAACACCAAAGGGGGTCAAAATCCAGCCCCTAACTCACGGATTTTTGGTTTCAAGCACCACAAAAACGTGAACTAGGGAGGAAATACATGTATGCATATGTATAAGTGGCTCTTGATGCCATTGTAGGGGTTTTAACAAGGTTATCAAAGCTCATATAATCTTGTTTATATGAAAACGCAGCGGAATATATATGTTTTAAAACATGTTAATAAGATGATTATTAAACCATTTAATAAAGAACCCCAAGCCATGGATCATTATACAAATGCATACAATATAGAACAAAAGATACTTAGAAGTATATACAACCTTTGTAGCTTCCTAAAACCCAAAGTTGTGAGCTGTGAAAGATGACTTTGTGGCTGAGTTTTCAACCAAGAAAACCTCAAGGAGTGATACCCCAAGCTTGTACAAACACCTTTGATTGCTAGGAATCTTGACACCAAATTTTCAGCAACCAAAAACCCCTTTTGAAAGCTGAAAATTCTGCTCTTTTTCTTCCTTTCAAAACCGTGAGAGAGAGAGAGATATGGAGAGTTCAAAAAAAGCTTTTGCATGTAAGAGTGAATGATAGATTGTTGGAGTGTGTTAGTTTCTTTAAAACACCAATTTTCAAGACAACAAAAGGAACCCCAAGGGCCCTTTTGGGCGGCCAAAATAAGACCAAAAAAGGTCCCATCCTTTTTAAACTTTTAAATATAAACTAACACACTTTAACCTTTTGTTTATAAAGTTGAAAATTAATTTTTAAACTTTATAAATTAAACACTCTTTTATTTGTTATCATTTAGTAAACTAAATAATGAAAAACAAATAATATCTCATGAACAATTATCCACATAATAATGTTCATTTACAAAAGCAATATTTAGAAAATCCAATTTTCTAAATTGGTGTCACTACTTATTTGTATGATCTTATCAACAAATAAATTATCTTTCGGTGTTTGTTTGGCTTGTTATTGGGTATGACCCGTCTTGGATCATATCACACTAGCCACATCAATTTAATATGAATCTTGGGCAGATCAAATCCTTCATTTATAATGGTTAGAAACATACGTAATGAAGAATGATTCAAACTAGAAATATTTTTAGGGATCTCTCGACTGCATGCTCATGTAGAATCTCCATACACACATGTTTTTTTTTTGTTATTCTAGTATTTTGAATAAGTCTCCTAAAGTTTGTGCGTTGTGGAGTTCTAGTCAGTAGTTGTTGAGTAATTTTCATTTGTTTGTTAGCCTATGTATTTATAAATAGGTTGTACTTGTTCTTCTTTATTCACCGCATTCTTCCAATTCAATAAAAGTACGAGAGATTCCTTGATAATTTCATTTACCATTTGTGTGATTCATAGTTCTAATACCAACATTATGGTATCAGAGCTATGGTATCATTTCCACCCGTGTCATACCTTCAATTCAGTGGTGGAATCCTCCTCTTTTGGCAACCCCACTACACCATATGTACCTGTGTTTAAGGGCGATGGCTACGAACACTAGAGCATTCGAATGAAGATTCTTCTCTGATCAAAGGACTAGTCGGATGCCGTGTACCTGAGTATCATTGCTACTTCCACTGCCCCTCAAAATCAGCGTGAGACTATAAAGAAAGATGCTCAATCCATGACTCTTATTCAACAATGAGTCCATGACACTTTGTTTTCAATAACTGCCGCTGCCGAGTCCACTAAAGCTATATGGGAGATCTTGCGCCTAGAATTCCAAGGAGATTCACATGTTCAAGTTGTGAAACTCCAGGGACTCCGACGAGCTTTTAAAAATCTGTCTATGAAGGATGATGAACACGTTGGTGACTATTTTTCTCAGGTCATGGATAATGCTAGTTAGCAACATGCCTTTGGTGAGGAACTTCCAGACCAAAAGATAGTTGATAAAGAATTGAGAAGTCTGTCTCCCAAGTATGATTATGTAATACCCTCCATCAAAGTAGCATTTGATCTTTCAAGTGTTACTCTAGGTCAAGCTTATGGGTCTTCTACGATCACAAGAGGAGCGTCTAAACAGTCTTGCTCCTGCTATCAAAGCCAAACGTCAAGATGAGCAGGCTTTGCTTGTCATCAAGAAAAAAACAATAACCCCTCATGAGGTCAAGGACGAGGACACAATAATTTTTATGGCAGGAGTGACGGCCCTGGTCGTGGAAGAGGCCCTTTAAAAAGACTGCTGGTACAATGATAAAGCGCGAGTTAATGTAGCCAGAAATGAAGAAGATGAAGATGGTCCCAAAGCAAATGAGCAACACTTACTTCTTACAGCCCTAAGTGATTAGTTCCTGATGATGATTAACACAACTAGTTCAGGTAACTTTAACCCTCCATGGTTTATCGATTCTGGCTACTCGAATCATATGACAGGTTCAAGGTAGAGCTTTGTATCCTTGGATGAATCCTTCAAGATTGATGTACGATTAGGAGATCAGACGAAGTTAGCTGTCGAAGGCAAAGGAACCGTAAAAATTCAAACCCAGGACAATGGGTTCAAGCTCCTGGATCAAGTGTACTTTGCTCCCAAACTTGATTATAGTGTGCTCTGTTTGGGGAAACTTATGAAGAAAGGGTACAATGTATACTTTGAACAAGGAAAGTGTACTATCACAGACAAAGACGCTGCCAAAACAGTTTTGGAAATTTCAATGGCAACTAACAATATGTGTATGTTTGATAGTACAAGTCTACTTACTGTTCATGATTCAACAGCAACTAAAAAAGAAGTAGAGGCTCTCAAGTAGCATTGCAAATATGGGCATCTACACATTTGAGGTATTAAATAATTATAAGAAAACAGGATGGTGCATGGGTTACCAAAGCTTGCAACTACCATCTCATGCGAGGCATGTGTCCTTAGAAAGCAAACACAAATTCCATTTCATTCCACATCGTGGCGTGCCAAATCAAAATTGGAACTAATTCATAGACTAGTGTGGACCCATGCAAGTTCCAAGTCTTGGTAACAGCCTTTATTATTTGCTTTTTGTTGATTATCTTACTCTAATGTGTTGGGTTTATTTTGTTACTAACAAAAATTAAGCATTCTGTAAGTTTAAATCATTCAAAGCTATGGTAGAAAAAAAAGTGGCAGGAAAATCAAAATGCTCAGGTCTGATAGAGGAGGAGAATTATGTTCCCAGAAATTTGACAGTTACTAAGAGTAGGAATTAAACGGGACCTCACTATTCCATACACACCTCAACATAATGGTGTAGTGGAAAGAAAAAATCACACCATCATGAACCTTACATGAAGCATGTTAAAGAACTAGAAGCTGCCATACTTTCTTTAGGCAGAAGCAGTTACTACGACGATGTATGTCATTAACCGATCAGTACAAGGCACTCGTGAATCAGACACCACTCGAAGCATGGACAGGTAAAAAAACCTTCTGTAGCATGTCCCAAAATATTTGGATGCACTGCATATGGGTTGGCGTCATCACAAACAAGAAAAAAACTAGATACTGAATCTGAAAAAACCATCTTTATTGGGTATTCCACCCAAAGTAGTGGGTACTGATTGTTTAATCCCATCACTAAACAGTTCTCTATCAAATATGATGTTGAGCTTTTTGAAGAGGTAAAATGGGTATGGGATGGTCATTGAAACTCACCTAACACTGAATACACTTTTATAGACCTATTTGCTTTTGAGCAAGAAAGTACAACCACCAATAGCCCATCACATGAGTCAACTCCTATACATACCCCACAACCTTCACCTACTACCCATCCATCTAAAATGACAATACCTCCACTCTACCATCTACACATGATTCATCATTATATCCATACCATCTTCCCACACACTTACTCTTGGGCCACCAAACGAATTTCAAAACCCCCTACTTGGCATAAAGATTACTATGTAGGTGATTATGCAGGTTATGTTGAAAACCCAACTACTTGTCGATTTGCTCTTATTGTCACTAATCCAATTACATATGAGCAAGCTGCAAACGTTAAAGAATGGAAAGAAGCAATGCAAGCTGAGATACGAGCTACTAAGAAAAAATAGATAGTGGAAATTAGTTAATCTTCCATCCGGGAAGAATCTCGTGGGCATGAAATGGTTGTACAAGACAAAACCGGGGCTGGATGCTGAAGGCGTAATACACAAGGCGCGTCTAGTTGCAAAAGGGTACTCCCATCAACATGGCATTGATTTCCAAGAGACATTCGCCCCGATTGCTCGGTCCGAAACTATCCGAGTTATTCTTGCTATAGCTGCTCAAATGGGTTGGACCATACACCAACTCAATGTCAAGTCAACATTTCTAAATAGGGAGTTGACAAAGGGCATTTATGTGGCTCAGCCTCAAGGGTTCGATGTTGAAGGAAAAGGTGATATTGTCTATAAACTTAAAAGGCTCTATATGGCTTAAAACAAGCCTTACGAGCCTAGAATGCCAAGATAGATGGCTACTTTGTGGAGCACGGGTATGAACGAAGCCTAAATGAGCCATCCTTATATGTTAGAAGAAGTCATAATGACGATATCATCAATGTTTGTTTACACGTAGATGATATCATCTATGATTCTTCATGTCATAACATGATTCTCGAATTCAAGGAGGGTATGAAGCAAGCTTTTGAAATGGCGGACGTGGGGAAGCTGAAATTCTTTCTAGGACTAAAGTAAAGCAAAGCAAATATGGTAATTTTTTTGAGCCAAGAACGATATGCTAAGTCACTGTTAACCAAGTTTGGTGTAAGCACTAGTAAAGAACAAGTGACTCCTATGAACTATAATGAAAGATTGCAACTGGATGATGGGGCAGATAAAGCTAATGCAGAGCAATATCGAAGTCTAGTTAGTGGACTACTTTATCCAACTCACTCTCGACCCGGTCTCGCTTATACAGTTAGCTTGGTGGCTTGGTTCATGTAATGTCCATCGAAAGTGCATATGGGAGCTGCTCGCAAGATCTTAAAGTAGTTGGAAAGATACCAACATTTGGTGTATGGTATAAAAGAGCTCATGCATTTGAACTACTAGGGTATAGTGGTAGTGACTGGGCGAATTGTGTAGATGACATGAAAAGCCATTTGGCTTATGTGTTTTCTCTAGGTACAGGGCAGATTCAGGGAGATCGAAGAAGCAAACCATGGTGGCATTATCCAATACAGAAGCTGAGTATATCTCAACTACAGGGGCCACTTGTCAAGCCCTATGGTTACGAAGGCTGCTAGAGGATCTTGGTTTAGTCAGACGAAGCCACGTTGTGATAGTAAGTCAGCTATTAATCTCTCGAAGAATCCAATTACTAATGGGTGAACAAGACACGTAGATATTAAGTATCACTTTATTAGAGAGATGGTTAACAAGTTGTAGGTTAGTCTGAAGTTTTGCTCTACTCATGACCAAGCTGCAGATGTGCTTACTAAGTCTTTATCTCGTGAAAAGTTTGTTCATTTTCACCATGAGTTAGGTGTTATGGAGTTTGAATCAGAGGAAGATAATGAAGAATAATTCAAACGAGGAATATTTTCAGGGATCTATCGATTGCATGCTCACGTGGAATCTCCATGCACATGTGATTTTTTGTTATTCTAGTATTTTGAATAAGTCTCCTAACCGTTGTGTGTTGTGGAGTTCTAGTTAGTAGTTGTTGAGTAATTTTGTTTGTTTGTTAGCCTATATATCTATAAATAGGTTGTACCTGTTCTTCTTTGTTCACTGCATTCTTCCGATTCAATAAAAGTACGAGAGCTTCTATGATATTTCATTTACCATTTGTATGATTCATAGTTCTAATACCAATAGTTTCAAGCTTTGCTTTTCTCACACACGTTTGGTAGGTGAATTCTTTTAAACGGATGGAAAACACTTTTTGTTGGAGGGGAAGGTAAAAGGGTATTATATTACTCACATGCATATTAGTTCTTTTCTGTTGTAAGGGCTTTAATTTGATCTTTCTTTTGCCTGAGTGATAATGTAGGAGTCCAGTTTGAAATAAACATGTTTATCAAGATCAGTTGCAGCAACAAGAAAGAACTACAACATATCAGTTGTTGAGTAGTATAAATAAGTTGTTTTGGGTTCTTAGCATCATTGGATGTCCAACTTTTACTACTACCTTAAAGCTGTTTTTACATACCATGATGATAATTTTAAGATCATTGTTAGATAACATAAGGTCGGTCACCTGATGAAGCGCCCGGGTATATTTACTAAATTTCATGAAAACATAAAATTATTATTTTGATATAATAATAGAGTGAACAATGTGAGTGATCCATTTCCTTATCTGTGTGAAGGAGTAAAGTAAAATAAAATATGATTAGTGGAGATAATATGACCAAAAGATACCCATAACCCTTGGTGTTTAATGTTTGATTACTTGTTTTGCTTAATGGATCAAGCACACAACCACAAATGGTACTTTACATGTCTTGCCGTCTTTAATACAACCATTTTTAACACCGGTCTAATTCTTCCACATAGGGATCACACTTAACATATGGTAAACAAAGATAACATTATGAAACACAAAAGATAAGTTGATCTATAAGATCCTAAATTGTTGCGGCTAGGACAAAGGAGACGAGCTGCAATGGTGGAGGCAGAAGAGCCAAGTGGTTGCGATACAGGAGGAGACCGCAACGGAGATGACAGAAAGCAGTTTTTGTAGCCTTTGGAAAAAGATACAATAGTCAACGAGTTCTTCGTTAGATACTATCCTAAGGAGACTGAAACCAAATCAAAAACGGCTAGCAAAGCAAACAAGTCAAGATTAGTTGTGTCGAGCTCAAGCTTAGTTTATAAGTATTACGTTAAACACAAACTCGATTCGACGGTTTGAAAAGCTCAATTAAATTTCTAGTCTCATTCCAAAATTTGTATAAACTCGATGTATAAACTCGACTAGTTATTAAATATTTCGGGTTACGTTTTGTATTCCCACTTGATCGATCGTGTATATCTTGAGACTTGTTTGCAGCCTTAACTCGCAATATAATTTTATTTAAAATTACAAAAACCTAAACCAACAACTAAGATAATGTGAGTTGAGTTAACAAGATGTAAGCCTCCATTGATCACCTTGGAGGAAGTTTTGAATGGAATAAACATTGACATGATCAGCCGGAATCGGGCTACTCCATGTCACCCTCTGCGACATATCCGACCCTTTACCACTGTTACCAAACTCCCCGTAATAAAGCGTCTTTAGCGCGAAATCACCCGTCCATGGCATCCACCCCTGGGGCGTGATCAGCGCCTCCATTTCGCAATCTATGAAAACCGTCCTCGAGAACTCCTTCCACGGTCTTCCAAGATAATTCTTGTGCACTTTAGGGTTGCTGTTGTATAGCCTCATGTACTCTTCAGTCCCGTTGATCAAACAGCTGTGGAACACGAAACCAGTGGACTGCGCAGGATCGATCCGGCCATGTGCTGTCACCGCGTTGTTCTCGCCCTTTTCTGGGTTCAGCTGGCGTGGACGAACCAGGATGGTGCAGTCTTGGAAAACGGAAGCAGAGTTGCCAAATATGAAATCCACATTCCCTTCAATGCGACATGATTTGTAGAACTGGCGAAGTGAATGGGCGTAAAGGGTGTCTTGATTGCCCAGGAACTCGCAGTTTTCGATGATCGAGCGGTCGCTGTCGGAGCGGAAAGCTACGGCCTGGTGCGCATCCGGACCGGCGGTGTTCGTTATGGTTAAACCACTTGCCATGAACCCATCACCCACAACCCCTGGCGCCGAGAAAAAAAAAAAAAAAGAAACTATATGAGGTCACTTTTAAATCGGAAATTTTGTAAGTTTAAGGGTTGAGTTACCGAATGTGGCTGTGTTATAAGTTGAGAGCCCAGGTTGTCCAACGTTCAATGAGCCTGTGATTATGGTCTTGCCCATCCCATCCCCCAAGACAACCACATTCTGCTTTTGAAGACCCACCCGAACCGTTTCCTGATACACCCCTGCCTTGACCCGAATCACGAACCGCCGACCGTAGCCCCAATCGGGCACAGAATCCACAGCCTCCTGGACGGTGGTGTGATCACATCCACCGCCTTTGCACACGGTCACATCAGCCTCCAGCCCCGTCGGAACCCCCAGTTGTGGTCCGCCGTCGCCCCCGCCCACGCCCTCCCAGAACCCGTCTCTCTCCGTCTTCGGCGGGGTCCACAGCGCCGTTTTCTCCCCGAACACATCGTACGCCATCATCAAGCTCAAAGCGTTGCTGGTGTAACCGATCAACGTGTCCAGAAACGACATCGTTTGGTTGATCATCTTCGTGTCGTTCACGTATTTCAGCGCCGACCAACAGTCGTACTGGTAAGCCAACGCTGCGCTGGTCCAAGCACGCCCATTCTTCGTATCGCCACGTGTCAACGCATCAGCCGTTGATTTGAGACGGTAGCCTGAGTTGTTGAGAATCTCAATGCAGTTTTTAGCGGCGGTGGTCTGGTTGGGATTGCCTGCCGCCGCTTCGAGAATTGATTGCGCCATTGACTGAGCTTCACGGAGGTTGTCGGTGGAGACGATTAACGCCGACTGAAGGATTTCCTTGGGATCTCCTTTGGGATATGGGCTGAGTGAAGATTCACATAGTTGTTGGTACCTTGTAGCCTTACAGGCTTGAGGAATGAGATCAGAAGAAGACGGAGGATGGACGGAGGCGGAGGAGGGAGTTGGGTGAATGAAAAGAAGAAGAGAGATGTAACTGTAGAGTAAGAGGATGGAGATGGTGGCCATGGGATGGTGATGAATTGGTGTCCAACCATTTGATGGAAGATTTATAATGGTGATTTGTGAATTGAATTAAATGGTGAGGTGAACAAATCTGGATGGTAGTGATTACAGTGTCAGTAATGTGAGTGGGATTCCGAGAAGAATGTGTTCACGGGTTCCATGGACATTCTGCCCCACAGACGTTACCTCACATGATAAAAACTGTTTAATGCCTTTGAGCTAATACTAGAGTGAGAATAGAATACAAATTAAAATAATAAATTATTATTTCCGATTTCCAAACTTCGATCCGAAACTGAATTAAAAAACAATAAAACCATTTTGATTATTTTGAAAATTTCAAAACTTTCGATTCTCCATAATTCATATATAAAGGAATAAAGATTTATGGTTAGAAAATTAGTTTTGAATTTTCAATAACCATTTTAATTGAAGTAAGAAATTATTATATATTTTCGATTTTCATCTATTTGTTATTTTTATATTGAAGTAAACGTCAATGATCTAATGATCTGATAACGTGTACTTAAATAAGTTTTAGAAACAGAATTTTAGAAATTGTTATTATATTTTGACAATGTGTTGGTTATTAAATTATAACATTATCTAATAAAATGTTGATCGTAAGTTATTATTATGACCATTTTAATTTAATTTAAAATAGATTTTACATACACTCTCTAACTACTTATTTTATATTTATTGGTTCTTCCACCAATGGAACGTAACATATCGCGTTTGTAAAGACCAGATAGGTTGAACAGAGAACCGTGATTTCCGGTAGTCCGGTTGTGGTGGTTTGAGCCGTTTCCAAAAGAACTGGTTGGTTTTGGTGTTTTAGCGAGTGAATCGGTTGGCAAATGAACGCGGGTGGACAAGATGGCAAAGTATTGAGTTGTTGTTGGAGTATCAAGCCACATTTGTCGAGTGCTTCAATCTCACCTTTGTAGGAGACAAGAGCGTTTGATTTAATGTGTACGAGTTCGATTTAATTCACGTTACCAAATGAGCTATGATCCGTACGAGTTACATATTTGGCAACGAACGTTAAAGTCCAATTTAGTAGATTAACTGGCATTAACGAGCTATAAATATAATTATAATTTATAATTATGTTATTCAATCCGGTTTTAATGATTTATACTAATCATAAATCATTGATAAAACTCTTGATCGTTAAACTATTAAAGCACACGTGTCAGTTTTAAAACTAAGCCAAAAAATTTAATCCTACTGGGTCCAAGACCCGTCAGGAAATTAATTATAGTTTAAGAGGGACACTAGGGAATGATCCTAACTATCCCTTCCACTCACCCATTTGGCCTCTGCCAATCGATTAAGGGTGTTCATTGGTTCGCTTATCGGTTTGTTCGGTTTATTTGGTTTTGAAAATTTTATAGGTATAATCGAAAACCAAACCGAAATGCAGGACCGGTTAAGGGCTTGAACAAATTACAACACAACAACACGATGAGGAGAACAACTAAACTTGATCAAACAGTGAAACTGGATTAACCAATATTGATACAAAGAACACAAGTAAAGTAAAGAGACAGAACAAGAGAGTTGGGTTTCAAGGAGGCAGTATATTGCTTTCTCAAGTTCTTTTACAAGTGTTACAAAGCATAAAGAAAGATACAAGAACTTGGAATACTTATACTACAACCTACAGTCGGCTATACTTTGAAAGCCAGCTGGATACAATTGACTAGACACAAACAAAATCAATTGTAGGATCAAAAGGCATATCTGCCTTTTGACCTTGTGACTATGACATGTCATAGCTCACATCCTTATCTATTACAAAAAGGATAAAGTACATAAAGTAGAAAGTTACAGACTCAAGACCTCAATGTACAGTTACCAAAAGCATGGACCTTTTCACCAACTCATGTAAGTTGGTGACTTTACAGAGATGCAGCGGAAAGGTGTCCAGCTTTATGGAACAGTACATCAGATAAAGCATGTATACTAAAAGTCTTCGGAAGAAATCTGTCTTCATAGGTTGAAGCTTCGGAAGACTTTGTCTCTGAGGCTTCGGAAGACGTCATGTTTGGCTTCGGAAGATATTGGTCTTGGCTTCGGAATATTTTACACTTAGAGTATTTTCTAGTGTATGGTGTAAAACTTCCGAAGCATTTCTTACTTCAGTACTTAGTGCATGTTGCAGAGAGACATTGGATGTTTTGGGTTGCATCAGACTTAAGGAATCCTTACAAACTCCCCCTAGGCTGATGCTACCAAAACATGTAGAAGATCTTCAGATATTGGTGGTCTTCAGTACAATCATGACCATACCCTTCTTCATTAGATGGTCAGGATCATCAAGACCTTCATAGTATCTTCTCATCTCAAAGAGATCATGCAGAGGTAAGTTGATTATGTCTTGCCAAGTATAGACATTCTCAACACCTTGATCTCTGATTACATGCCATCTTTCTGGAGTGGTAGAGTAAGTCCAGGACAAGATGGGTGTCTCAGTTGTCAAAGGACCCAGTTGCATTGGAGTTGATTGGGCTGCCTCATCATGCACTTCCTCGGGTTGATCTGACTCAACCTGAGGTGTAGAGGTAGATGACTTCGGCTTCTTCTTCTTTGACTTTGGTTTAGAAGCCATTCTCTTCTTCCTCTTAGATGACTTTAACTGAGAAGACTGGTCTGCAGCACCTTGTTGATCATCCTGGTCATTTCTCAGTTGGGTGTTCCTCCCTCACAGGTTCAGAAGGAGAGGGAGTTTGACCCTGCTTTGGATCAGAAGATGAAGCTTTGCTGTGGCTCAGCTGGAGGTCCGGATGAGGTGTCTCAGGTTGTTCAAACTTAACCTCCACTTCAGGTGGGACTTGACCTGGAAGAGAGTGTAAGTCAATCAGTTCACCACTCTTAATCTTCTGCTTGATCACCCTTATATGCTCATCCATTGTGGATAGAGACATAGGGCCAAGTCTCCTTCCGGAGAATCCATATAGCTTCAAGAAGCTCATCATCCTTTGTCTATCAGCAGACTTCTTCATACTCTTTTGGATGATGGCTCTTGACTTTGCAGCTTCTTCCCTTAGCTTCCTTTTAGTTGTCTTTCTCTCTTTGACTAGCTCAAGTTCAAGTTGTTTCAAGTACTCAAACTCAATGAAGTCATAGAACAGGGGAAGAAGTGCATCTGCCTGATAGAAGCCTGTGGCTCAGGTAGTTGATCATTTTGATCCTATCTTCTTCTTTGTCTACCTGAGGTTCTTGTGGAGCCACATCTTCCTGTGCAGGACTTTCTTGAACTGGAGAGAGAGTGGGAGCATGCTTGTAGAGTCTTTTTGTCTCCTCTCCTCTTTGAATTGGAGAAGTAGCCTTGCATCCTCTTTTTCTTTCATCTCTCTGACACTTCCATGTCAGCCAGTTCATTCAATTCTTCTAAGGGGAGGGAGATGATTTCATCAGTATCATAGTTCCTGGTCTGTAAATAAGTAATCCTGACTGCCCTCAACTCATCATCTTGAGTATTTGGTCTGGGGCAGCCCTGATTGCAGCTTGCATAAAGCTTGAAGACCCAGAGGAACTTTCTCCCCTTAGCTTCCTTTTCCTCTCTCTCTCTTCCTCCTCAATTTCCTCAGGAGTCATAATCCTTTCCCTTTGTCACCCACAGACCTTTGTGACTCAGGGTGGATAGAGGCTTGGCCTTCATTGCTTGGTGTAGCTTCCATGCTCTGGCCAGAGAGAGGCTGAGAAACACCTTCACCAGCAGGTGTCTCAGAAGGAGTGTGAACCTCTGCAGCAGTTGTTGATGATGAGACAGGGGTCTCAGGTTCTGCCACTGGGCCTTCAGTCAAGGTTTCCCCTATGAAACTAATCTTAGGGTCCACCTCAACATCCAGTTGACCGATGACATTGCCTGATTGCCTAAGTCTCCTTCTTAGAGTGAACTCTGCAAGGATCCTATCTTGGATTCTTTGAGCCAATCTGTCAGCTTGTCTTGAGTTGCTTGGATTGACAAGTGGCATGTTGACTAGATCCAATCTTTCATAGAAGTTCAAGCTTTGAAAATCAAATATTTCTTGTTGCCCTTGAACTCTGTGAAGAATAAGGGCTCTTCTGTCAGCATCATACCTCCACCTTATGATGTAGTTTGAAGTTCCTTGTGGTGGAGATGATACAGCCCTTGGTATACCTTCCTCAAAGAGACTCCTGATGATAGAGTCTATAGAGTCCACATTAATGTGAACTTGAGGAAGTTGCAGAGAATGCACAACTGCAAGTGAGGATGGTGAGTCCTCTATGTCCATTCTGTGAAGAACTCCCAGGTTCTGTGGCTGTGCAATAACTTTCTCCCCCTTTTTGGTAGCATCACCCACTTGCATAGGTGAGCTGGAGGATAAGTCAATCACTTCCACAGGCTTTGTGTTCCTGGTTGAGCTCTCCTTAAAGGTCTCCCAGCTAGTTTTTCCTTAAGATATGAAATCTGAAGTTGCTGATCATTGACCCTGTTTTGTAAGGTAGTCACCTGAGATTCAAGGTGACTAACCTTAGAGACTAAATAGGAGCATCTTTTTGACAGTTTCTGCACCTTTAGTCTCAAATTCCCTCTTCTTCATCAGAAGAATCATTGGGGGATGAGATGATTGGACCAAAGTCCTCTCTCTCACCACCAGCTTGAGGTTCTTGGCTGCTGGTTTTCCTCTGCTCACTAGCAATCTCAGTTGAGATGCCAGTGGGCTGAGTTGCCATGGTTGAGGTCTTAATGATGTAATCACTTGCAGAAGTGAGAGCCTCTTCCATATGGACATCCTGAACATGTTCAGAAGTGTCCACCTCAGTAACAGGTGACTGATGTGGGATAGACTGAGGAGAGATCAGAGGTACTCATCTCTTTGAGTAGGGGAGGAGAAGAGAGACTCATGGTACTCACTGAATCCTAAGTCTTCATCAGTATAGAAGGATAGGTTGGGAATGGGTTGGTTTAGATCTAAAGGCTGGGGATGGTAACTGTCCCCGAAGGTTGTTCACTTGAGTGTTGAGACTCAGAGTGAAGGCTTAAGGCTGTTGGGCTTGTGAGCTCATCAGGGTGAGCATGAGGAACCTCATCCCTGATAGTTGAAGAAATGGGAGTGGTTTGCTCCTCAGGGGAAGTGGGAGCTCTAGTGTCCACTTCCTCCTGTAAGGTAAAGGTGAGTATATGGGGACCTGCACAGACTCAATAGCCTGAGCAGGGGTTCGTTTGGATTTTCTTTGGTAGGTGAGGGTTATTTGTGGTCTTTTTAGTGGTAAGGAAAAAGAAGGTGTGGGTTCAACACTAGCTTGTGTTGCTAGGTTGTCACCTTGAGCAATGAGCTCTAACATTTTGGGGACTAGGGCTGTTTCTACCCCTGAGAAGCCTACAGTTGGCTTCTTCATGATTTTAAAGATGCCGGGCTTCATCTGTCCCAATTTAAGAATATTAGTTGTTTCCCTCAACTGTGAGCCCAGTTCACAGTTAAGAATGTGCTGAACATATCTAGGAAACATGTAATACTCTAAGGAGTCCAAGTTTGCAAGTAAATTGGTATAAACAAATTGAGAGTACCTGAACTTGACCCCCTGAACCATTCCATGCACTATAAAGGAGAGATCCTCAGGAATCTGGTCCCACCCTCCATGCTTGTTTGACAAGCTGTGGATAACCACATGGAGCAGGTATTTCCACTGGGATGAGACCTTCCCTTTCCTGAAGGTCTTTACAGAGAAATCTCCCTCATAGCCCATCTGCTCAAAGGAATGATTAACAGCTTCCTTTGGGAAGGACAACTCACCTTCTTCATCATCCAGCTGCAAATGATGGTTGATGATGGCCGGAGTGATGAAGATTGTCCTCCCTTGCACTGTGGCAGACAGTGCCTTCTCCCCATCCATAATGACCTCTTGGCAGGTCTTCCAGAATTCAAGCAAATGATCCTCATACAGAGTAGGATCAATGGTCAGGGAGGTGAAGTAGTTGGATAGAGTTAAGAATTGGCAAATCTCTGAGAAACTTGCATCTTTCTCAGAGCTTAACAGAGCAACCTGATTATGTTGCCTGTGAAGTTGCATGGAGAAATCTGGGTTGTTTCTGCGGTTAAGGTTGGCCATTTTAGAAGCTTAAGGGTGAAGAAAGGTAGAAAGCAAAGGCGGTTTAGAGAATTAGGTTGAGGAATAGTGGAATTGAGGAAGATAGTGAGGAAGAGGGGGAACCGTTGGGTATTTATGTGAAAAGGGATTTGAACCAAAGTTAATGAAAGAGGATAAACTTTGAAATCCGAAAGTCGGTCCCACCTCTGAAAAAGTAGTTTACTTTTGCTCAAAAAGTAGTTTTCTTGGAATTCGAAAAGCTTCCGAAGGTAAATTGTCTTCGGAAGTTTTAATGAAAAAGCTTCCGAAGCTAAAATGGCTTCGGAAGATTTTCCTGAGAGTCTTGAAAATTTTGCTTCGGAAGAGAAATAAACACTTGAATGCTTTGTATAAGAACAACAAAGCTTCCGAGAGTTAATTTTGCTTCGGAAGGAAAAAGTCCTTAAAAAAAATAAGTGTCTGAGATAAGAATTTAAGCTTCGGAAGATAGATTTAGACTTCTTCCGAAGGTAAAATTTCTTAGACAGTTATTTATTTTGAAGACATGATTTTCTTCCGAAGATAAAATTTATCTTCCGAAGGATCGAAGGATCAGAAAATTTTCAAGAATCTAAGAAAGTCTTCAAAAAGAATTTTATATCCAAAGAAAACATGAGCTTATGAAAGTGATGAACTAGACAACTTAGGACACACATATTTTAAGAAATAATTAGAATTAGTTTTAAGAAAATGTCTACTCAAAGTTAATCATCCCAATAGCTGATATTAGATATTTAAATCTCTGTTCATCAAAAGCTTTTGTAAACAGATCAGCATATTGTTCATCTGTATGAACTTTGACTAGTTTAATTAATCCCTTTTCATAGTTATCTCTTATTAAATGATACCTGATATTGATGTGTTTGGTCCTTGAGTGCTGCACAGGGTTCTCAGTGATAGAGATAGCACTATTGTTGTCTATGTGGATAGGAGTCTCCTTGAAGTTAAATCCATAGTCCAGCATCTGATTTTGAATCCAAAGCACTTGAGCACAGCAGCTTGCAGCAGCAATGTATTCAGCCTCAGCAGTTGATGCAGACACACAGGATTGTTTCTTGCATTGCCATGAGACAACCCTTCCACCAAGGAATTGACATCCCCCAGATGTAGACTTTGCAGTCATGTTGCAACCACCATAATCACTATCTGTATAAGCATACAGATTGAAGTCAGGATTCTTTGGGTACCATAAACCAAGTGTTGAAGCACCTTTGAGGTATCTTAAAATCCTTTTGACAGTGATTAAGTGAGACATCTTAGGGTTGGCTTGATATCTTGCACAAATACATGTAGCAAACATGATATCAGGCCTGCTAGCTGTAAGATACATAAGAGACCCAATCATAGCCCTGTATAAATGTTCATCTACACACTCCCCCTCAAGATCAGGTCCAAGGGAGTGGTTTCTGGCTATGGGTGTCTTAGCAATCTTACAATCAGTCATGTTGAACCTCTTGAGTATGTCCTGAACATACTTTGACTGACTTATGAAGATGCCATCTTCAACTTGCTTCACTTGAATTCCCAGAAAGAAATTGAGTTCTCCCATTGCACTCATTTCAAATCTGTCTTTCATCAGCTTCTCAAAGTCTTTGCAGAGCTTTGGATTAGTTGAACCAAAGATGATGTCATCTACATATACTTGAACTAGCAATAAGTCATTTCCCTGTCCTTTGATGAAGAGAGTTCCATCTATAGTACCTCTCCTGTATCCATGTTTACAAAGATACTCAGATAATGTCTCATACCACTTCCTGGGTGCCTGATGCAGCCCATAAAGAGCTTTGTCAAGCTTGCAGACATAATCAGGATGATCAGGGTCTACAAAACCAGGTGGTTGTTTGACATAAACCTCTTCATCAATCACTCCATATAAGAAAGCACACTTTACATCAAGTTGAAAGACCTTGAAGTTCTTGGATGCAGCAAATGCCAGGAATATCCTAACAGCTTCTAATCTTGCTACAGGAGCAAAGACATCAGTGTAGTCAATCCCTTCTTCTTGTGTGTATCCTTGAACAACTAGTCTTGCCTTGTTCTTGATGATAATTCCTCTATCATCCTTCTTATTCCTAAAAACCCATTTGGTTCCAATGGTAGTCTTCCCATGAGGAAGAGGACAAAGGTTCCAAACTTTCTGCCTTTTGAATTGAAGCAGCTCTTGTTGCATAGCTTCAACCCAACTTCCATCCTTTAGAGCTTCATCAACTTTCTTTGGCTCTATCTGAGATAAGAAACAAGAGTGAAGACAAACATTTGCTTCATGGGTTTGTCCTCTTGTTCTTACCCCTGTGACAACATCTCCAATGATGTTTGTGGTGGGGTGAGACTTGTGGATCCTTAGCTGAGGGATCACAGCAAGTTGCTGAGAAAGATCCAAATTTGAGAAATTTAGATCTGGCATAGATGATTCACCCTCCACATTACCACACTTATCAAGATTAACTTGATCCAATGAGTGTGTGACATCATTGATGTTGTCATCTATGGTGTGGTTATTAGCATCAAGGAATTCCTGATCACTTTCACCATCACCATTGTTGTCTTCTACAATTGAGGTATCTTTATCTGGTTGAGGAGCCTCTGAGCTGGAATTTGAAGGCATACCAGATGTATCAGCTGAATTTGTCATTGTAGTGCTGATAGAGACCTCATTTGCTGAAGTAGTCCAACTGGAGCTGAAGATGTATGAGTTGAGGGTCTTCCTAGCTCAAATCTTGGATCAGGATCACCTGTATTTAGATTTTCTGCAGATCCTGAAACATTCTCACAAGATTTGTTAAAACAGTTGGTAACTAAATCAAGATCAAATAGCCAATCAGGACCAGAACCAGCCACACAGGGTGTGTGTTCATTGAAAGTCACATTGGCTGACTCCTCAACAATTCTAGTTCTGAGATTGTATACTCTATAAGCCTTAGCTTGGAAGAGTATCCAATGAAGTGTCCATCATCTGATTTCTCAGCAAACTTGGCAATTTGATCCTTGGTATTCAAGATGGTGCAGGGACATCCAAATGACCTGAGAAAACCAATGAAAGGTTTCCTCTTGTGCCAAAGTTCATAAGGAGTCTTACCATGTGTCTTAACTACTAAAACTCTGTTTTGCACATAGCAAGCAGTATTTACTGCCTCTGCCCAAAGGTGATGGGCAGTTTAGAGTCAGACAACATAGTTCTTGCAGCTTCAATTAGTGTCTTGTTTCTCCTCTCAGCAACTCCATTTTGCTGAGGAGTCCTGGGAGCACTATATTGTCTTGTAATACCTTTTTCATCACAAAATGTATCAAGGATTTGGTTCTTGAATTCAGTTCCTTGATCACATCTTATGGTTTTGACCTTGTGATCACTTTGATTCTCAATTTTTAAGATGAAATTCTTCAGAATCTCAGGGGTTTCATCCTTAGTTCTAAGAAAGAAAACCCAAGTGAATCTTGTAAAATCATCTGTGATCACTAAACAATAAGAGGTCCTTCCTAGACTCATTACACTGGTGGGGCCAAAGAGATCCATATGTAATAAGTGTAGGGGAGTAGTGATGGAGTTCCTTTCCTTAGGCTTGTGAGATACCTTATGTTGCTTCCCTTTCAGGCATGCAACACAATGATCATCACTTGTAAACTCTTTCTTTGGCATTCCAGTTACCAAATCATGTTTAATTAGCTTATTCATGTTCTTAAAGTTTACATGGCACATTCTTTTATGCCATAGGAAAGACTCATCACTATTTGCTTTAGATAGAAAGCATGAAACTTCTCCAGAGGGAGATGTTTCTTGCAAATCCATCTTGTACATGTTCCCTTTCCTGGGGGCTCTGAGCAGGATATGCTCATGAGGAATGACCACTCCAGGCTTGAGAACAATGCACTCATGCTCAGTAAAGAGCATGTTATGACTCTGATCACAAAATTGGGATACACTCAGAAGATTGTACCCAAGCTCCTTAACAAAGTTTACCTTTTCAATGCTGAGCTTACCATTTGTGACCTTGCCCCTTCCTGAAATGTAACCACCTTCATCTCCTCCAAAAGCAACTGGTCCTCCATCAATTCTCTCAAGTTATGGAGTAGAGACCTATTGCCTGTCATGTGCCTGGAACAGCCACTATCAATTATCCAGACATTCCTGCTTGTCTTGAGTTGTTCCTGCACAAAGAAAATGATTAGTTACATTTGGAAACCCAAGCCTTACTTGTCTTGGGCTCACTAAGTATTATAGAAGGTAATGTAACAGTAATAGATCCTATGGTTGTACTAGGGGGATCTTCAGCTGTTGTTGATGGAGAAACTTCAGTCATTTGGTCTTTCTTAGACTTCCACACCACCTTGGAGTCTTGGACTTGACCTTCAAAACCTTAGAAGCTTTTGGGACTTCACAAGTTTTGATGACTGAACTTCGGAAGATTCTACAGTCACTGCAGCAGACTTCAGTGCTTTGGAAGAACTCCTTTCTTCCGAGACCAATTTTTCTTCCGAAGGTAATTTTCCATTTACCTTCTTCTTTGATTTGGAGCTTCCGAAGGAAACAGACTTTCCTTCCGAAGCTTGAATCTTCTTGAAACTCTTTGAAGTCTTTGTATTGGTCATGTGGATAGTACTTTTAGGATTGTATGGGCAATCCTTAGCAATGTGAGAGGTACTTTCACACATGACACATAACATTTTCTTCTTCAAAAGAGTCTCCCTATGAGAGCAAGACTGGCTTTGGTCACATCCCTTCTCCACCTTCATCTTGGTAGATGCTGAGACAGTTCTTTTGGGCTGTGAACTGTTCTTGGAGTTTGATGGTCCAGGCTGTGCAGCAGTGGTACACAGCAGCTCAGTCTTCTTCTTTGTATTGAGATGATTTGAACAAGAACCAGGACTCTTAGCTGAGGAGTCTTGGTTGATGTCTTCAGTCCTTACTACTTTAAAACCTGCAGAGATAAAAACTTGTTTCTGCTTAGAATCAAAAGTAGCCTTGATCTCTTGAGCCTTCTTTGCTTTTCTTTTGCTCTTCCTGATCAAGTTCTTTCTCTTGGACTTGGTCATCACAGTAGATTTCTTCTCCTCAGAAGGATAGTGGCCCTTGGAAGAATCCTCTTCTTCACTCTTCTCAGAGGAATTCTTCACTATCTCTTCTTCATCCTCCTCACTTATAGGATCTATGAGAGGAAGCTCATCTTCACAAGTTCCACACCTAGGAGATCTTACAGACAAGATTGTGTGTAGAGGAGCTATCTCATTTGATCCCAGTCCCTGTCTATTTTGATAGCACACTTTGTTGTGCAGGGATGAGGATATCATGTTCTTGAAGGTCTCTTCTTCAAGAACACTCTTTTCTGCCTTGGCTTTGCTGATCATAAGCTCAGCCTGGCACTCAGTCAACTTAGTTATGAGATCCTGGATTTGAGTCCTAAAATCTGTATGTTCATGTTTTAGTACTGAAATGGTTTTCTCCAAGTCCTCTATCTTTAACTTGTAATCATTTTCAGACTTTCTAAAATCAGATTTTAATAGGTTTAATGACTCAAGATCAGATCTCATTTCTAAGTTGTAGGACCTGTATCTGTTTACTTTAGCAATGCATTCAGGAGTACAGAGATGTTCCAATACCTTGGCTTCATCATGGTCTGCCATTAGTGCTTGGTTTGGAGAAGCATCTTCCACCTGAAAGCTCCAGTCAAAGCCTCCCTCTTCAACAGTAACAGCAGCATGTTGCTTTGGCTTCTCATTCCGAGGGGCTTTGTTAGTGTAGTTTGGTCTGGTTTGTGCTTGGCCACCATTTGTTTTAGGTGCCTTACACTCCCTAGCAAAGTGGCCCATCAAGTTACAGTTGTAACACTTGACTTTGCTTTTATCCAGCCCAAACTTTCCACTGGTTGCATTCCTTGGAAATCTCCTTCCTGTTTTCTTGTAGAACTTCTTGGCTCTGTGAGTGAGGAGAGTCATCTGCTGAACTATCTCCATGTACTTCAGGTCATCTGGATGGATACAGTCCAGGTCTTCAAGAGTGAAGAGAGAGTTCCCACAGCTTTCATCAGAAGACACAAAGGTTTGAGAAGAGCTTGTCTCTTGGAATGGGCTTCCTTGAGTGTAGTTCTCCCTAGGTGTCTCTGGGAAGGTGATGAAAGGACCCTTTGGTGAGTTGTCAGGGTAGCATATGAGATGATGTTGGGGTTCTATGCTATCCCTTTCAACCACATGAAGGGCTGAACCCATTTGATTGTTGGAGTTGCCAAATGAACCTTGCATGTCATCTCCATCTGGTAGCCACTGAGAATCCCATATAACTCTGTCAGAGTAAGAGTTTTGAGGTTGTCAGTCCTCTTGATCACCACACAGTAGTGTGTCCATTGCCTAGGAAGTGAGGACATGAACTTCCTTACAATGTCCCTGTTCTCAAGAGGAACTCCTCCATCCACTAGGGTATCCACTATCTCAACATACCTGAAGTATTGTTGAGTCATGGTTTCACCTGCTTTGAAGGTGAAGTTTTCAAACTGCTGCTTCAGGAGATCCTTCTTGTTCTCCTTGGCTTCAGAGGAGCCTTCATACATCAGCTTCAGTGCATCCCACAGCTGTTTAGCTGTTTAGCTGTTTTGCACTTCTTAAAGCCTCTGTACACAGAGTTTGGGAGAGCAGTCTGAAGAGCAGTCATGACCTTCCTATCAATCTCTACTCTTTTCCTAACTTCATCAGAGTAGTTGGCCACATCTTTTGGAATCATACCAGCACCAGTAGCAGAAGGAATGCTGGGTATGAAAGGTCTATTCTCAACAGATTCCCACATTCTTGAGTCTAACGACCTGATGAAACCTTCCATTCTCATACACCAGGTGTCAAAGTCATCAAGAGTGATCAGTGGGGATTTGTTCATGGTTCCAGTCTTCATATCAGTCTTTGAGATGGATGCCATTTGGAGAGTTTAGTTTTTGTGTGTGTGAGGGATCTTAAGATGATGAGATCTTATATCAAGAGCCTGAAAAGCTCTGATACCAATTGCAGGACCGGTTAAGGGCTTGAACAAATTACAACACAACAACACAATGAGGAGAATAACTGAACTTGATCAAACAGTGAACTGGATTAACCAATATTGATACAAAGAACACAAGTAAAGTTAAAGAGACAGAACAAGAGATTTGGGTTTCAAGGAGGCAGTATATTGCTTTCTCAAGTTCTTTTACAAGTGTTACAAAGCATAAAGAAAGATACAAGAACTTGGAATACTTATACTACAACCTACAGCCGGCTATACTTTGAAAGCCAGCTGGATACAATTGACTAGACACTAACAAAATCAATTGTAGGATCAAAAGGCATATCTGCCTTTTGACCTTGTGACTATGACATGCCATAGCTTACATCCTTATCTATTACAAAAAGGATAAAGTACATAAAGTAGAAAGTTACAGACTCAAGACCTCAATGTACAGTTACCAAAAGCATGGACCTTTTCACCAACTCATGTAAGTTGGTGACTTTACAGAGATGCAGCGGAAAGGTGTCCAGCTTTATGGAACAATACATTAGATAAAGCATGTTTACTAAAAGTCTTCGGAAGAAATCTGTCTTCATAGGTTGAAGCTTCGAAAGACTTTGTATCTGAGGCTTCGGAAGACTTCATGTTTGGCTTCGGAAGATATTGGTCTTGGCTTCGGAAGATTTTACACTTAGAGTATTTTCTAGTGTATGGTGTAAAACTTCCGAAGCATTCCTTACTTCAGTACTTAGTGCATGTGTTGCAGAGAGACATTGGATGTTTTGGTTTGCATCAGACTTAAAGAAATCCTTACACATATAAACATGCTTGATTCATATCGGTAACCCATTTCCCTTCCGTTTCCGTGAGAGTTAATTTGAGCCTTTATTGAGCATTCATTATATATATGCTTACTTTTCAGTTCATGAGTGTTTTTGGTCAAATGAGAGCATGATTTTAGAACTTGTGTAGCAATACGTTCCGAGACCATGATCGAGAACTTTGCATGAACGTAATTGAGGCATTAGGTTTAACCATTTGTCTTAACCCATTTTCTTTGTTTTTAAACCACCTTGAAAAATTTCCCATAGATAGCCCTTTGAGCCCTATCCCTTTTCGTTTGTTGAACCCGCATTTGTTAGCCTCTTTAGCCATTCTATTTTTATTTCTCACACTTTCAGGTCAAAGTCGTGTTTTGCTAGTTGGGTCCAGTCTATCAAGTAGTTATTATTTCAGTTAGTGGGTCGTCTATGCCCATCGTGCTGAAAAAAAAAACTGAGAAAAAAAAACAGAAAAAAAAAGAGAAATTGTGATGGTGGTAGATTGCACACCGATATGCAAGTAAGTCTTTTGTTTTGTGAGTCGTATACATCATCTATTCCGACCCGGTTAGTAGAATAAGGCTTGGATCCTTTTTCTTTTGAGTCACTTTTCCCAAATATTTCCTACCCTAGCCAAAGCCCACGTTACAACCCGGAACAAAGACCTCATGGTTAGTGCACTGTTTAAGTTCGCCGGTGGAGGTTCGATTTCTATACAAGCATATGACAAGAATGCTTCATGTTGACCCTTGAGTGTTTTCACTAAAATTTTATTATATATATATATATTCACCGAGGGTCGAGTGTTAATTGTGAGGGGTGTGCAATCAAGCAGGTTAAAGTCTTTAGGCAAGTGAAGCGCGGTTAGGCATTCCCAACCACTTAACTTGTTGGGTTGTAAATCTGAATACTGTGGTAATTCTTGTAAACCGGGTATGCATTTGGATCTGATGGCTCGCGTATTGTACAATAAGCGTTTACGTAATGTAGTATTGTGCTTGAGAGTTGTTTGAGGACAAACAACGTTTAAGTGTGGGGATATTTGATGGGTTACAAAGTGTCTATAAAAACTTGTGTTTTAGCTCGCATTTAAATGCATTTTTGGTTATAATTTTATGGATTTTGATACTTAATTATTTTATATTTAGAATTCGCAGGTTTGGTGATACTTGATGAAGTTTTAAGCTAAAACCAATGGAGTCGGATGTTTGGGATGTTCACGGACGAGTTCGGATACGAGTCAACAAATTCAAGCAATGGCAAAGTCGTAATTTTCATTCAAGTTCAATGAATTAAATCATGGATGAGATCATGTGGAGCTACTGGACCACTATTTTTTTTTAAACAATTTCGATCAAGTTTCTTTGGGCTTGGGGTCCATCCAAATAAGCACCAGATTCTAAGAAAAAAAAAGGGTTTACGGAACAAGATAAAAGGGGGGATCATTCGAGCGGCAAAAGGAGAAAAGAAAAGATCGATCAACTAGGGGTTTAACAAGAGCGGATTTGCAGCAGATTTGGAGTTGGAAAACAGAGTTCTTACACGGGATTGAAGCACTTCGTTTGGTTTGACCAAAACCGACTTTTTCCTCATCTGTTCTTAATTAGTTTCTGTTTTTAATTAATTTTCAGCCATGAATGATTCTTTAGTAGTTAGTACTTTGATTATGATTGGCTAGTTTTATAACTCTGCCTAGGTTAAGATGAATTTTTCGGTGGCTTGATTTTTATGTCTGAATTTACGTATGAACTATGACTTTGATGAGTAGGAATTTAAAAACGTGTAATGATCGTTTCTAATATTTATTGACGGTAAAACCGACGCGCCGACCAGGAAAAATTGGGAAGCTACTCCTTTTCCCGTAGTCAATACCCATTATAATCTGATTTTATGGATGTGTTGATCACGGAAAGTAGAACTACAGCCGTGTGTTATTAATCCATTGTTATGTTGGTAGATTTTGTTTTTTCAATTTAACACTTGTAACTAGACTTAGTTCTTGGATTTCTAGATGATAATGTTGGCTGATTTGGTAAGGATCGTGAATAATCAGTTTGAGCAAACAATAATTCATGCTAGTAGATAACATAGGCATTGTTTTGTGCGATTAGCATACTTATGATCGTAGGGTGTTAACGTGCTTATACGTGTTTAGGTGCTGCTAGGTTACAAGTTTAAATAAATAGATTTATTGTGGGCTTGAGGATGTGTTAGACGGTCTATATCTTGTCACATCTAGGCTTGCTAGTTTAGGACGCCTTGATCGAGGGATTTAGACTAATAAAAAGTTAATATATTTTGACTACTGGTGCTAAATATTTAGTAACTAAGATTGACAAAACGTGTCTATAGTGGAGTCAATGTGGTTTTCAAAAATTTAGAGAGCAGTAGTTTCATACATAGTCACTTGAGTCAAACCACTGAAAAAGGATTCGACACCTAGGTAGTACCCATCTCTGCTTGAATCCCGTTTAATCTTTTTAGTTTAGTTTCTTTCGTTTATTCATTTAATTATTTATTATTCTTATTTTTAGTTAGTTTTTGCTTAAATAATCAATCCTCTTTAATTCACGCGACTAAATATTGATAGAGGTCAAGTATTGGGATATTGCACGTGTCCACGGTCTGACATCCGGTTCTTAACGTTGCTATAGTACGAACGATAGGTACGCTTGCCTAACGTGCGTGGTGTAGTATTTTTGGAAAAACCATTTAAAACTGAGCTGTGTCTAAACATATTATTTTATATACACTTTGAGCACAACAGAAATCTAAGAGACTTGGTTATGAGTGAAGCACATAAGTCTAAATATTCCATACACCCTGGCTTGACACAAATGTATCATGATCTGAAGGCGCACTATTGGTGGCCTAATATGAAGGCTGACGTAGCTACATACGTGAGCAAATGTCTGACTTGTCTAAGGTTAAATTGGAATATCAGAAAACCATCTGGGTTATTGCAATAACCTGAGATCCCCTTGTGGAAGTGGGATTAGATTTCCATGGATTTTATCACTAAGTTGCCCAGAACTCCTAGTGGTTGTGACACGATATGGGTGATCGTGGATCGACTCACTAAGTCAGCTCACTTCTTGGCGATCAAGGAAACTGACAAGATGAAAAAGTTAACTCGAATTTATTTGAAGGAGGTAGTTTCGAGACATGGTGAGCCGATCTCGATTATTTCCGATTGGGATGCTCGTTTTACGTCTCATTTCTGGCAATCATTGCAGAAATCATTGGGTACACGCCTAGATATGAGCACTGCCTATCATCCGCAAAAACCGATGGACAAAGTGAACGTACTATTCAAACTTTAGAAGATATGTTACGAGCTTGTGTGATCGATTTCGGGAATAACTGGGAAGTTCACTTACCATTGGTTGAGTTTTCGTATAACAATAGTTATCATACCAGCATCAAGGCAGCACCATTTGAGGCATTATATGGGCGAAAATGTAGATCACCAGTTTGTTGGGTGGAAGTTGGTGATAGTCAGTTAACTGGTCCTGAGTTGATACATGAGACCACTGAGAAGATAGTACAGATACGAGACCGCATGGCTGCAGTGCGAGACAGACAGAAGAGTTATGCAGACAAACGACGGAAACCTTTGGAGTTTCAAATCAGTGACAAAGTGTTGCTAAAAGTCTCACCATGGAAAGGTGTGATTCGGTTTGGTAAAAGAGGCAAGCTTAATCCAAGATACGTTGGACCGTTTGAGATTCTAGAAAGAATAGGTCCAGTGGCATATCGATTGGACTTACCTGATTCGTTGAGTGGTGTTCACAATGTATTTCACGTCTCGAATCTAAAGAAGTGTCTATCTGACGAGACACTAGTTGTACCACTCGAGGAAGTACAAGTAGATGATCAATTACGCTTTGTTGAGGAACTGGTTGAAGTAATGGATCGTGAGGTCAAGACTCTTAAACAAAGTAAGATACCTATAGTCAAAGTTCGTTGGAACTCAAAGCGTGTGGACCGAAATTCACGTGGGAACGCGAGGATCAGATAAAGCTTAAGTATCCTCATCTGTTCAAAACAACAACAACAGTCAGGGAAGGTACTGATTAAATTTCGGGACGAAATTTATTTCAACATGGGGATGATGTGACAACTCACTCGATTTAGTTATGCCAATGCAGTAAACCAGGGATGTAGCACAACCATTTAACACAATTTTCGGGACGAAAATTCTTTCAACATGGGGATAATGTGACATCCGGTAATTTTCCGTTACCAAACTCTGTTAGTTCCGTTAGGTCTTGCATACACGTGTCGTGGGCACACACTAGTTGTCTTTGAACGTTGGTGACTTAATAATATAATCTATGATAAATAATAATAATCTAATTAATAATGTTGATTATTAGTTGTGATTATATGGTTCATGGATTTATAGAATTTTAAAGATTTATTTTATAAAAGTTACGCGATAACGTGACAACGTGTTATATATTTTTATGTGTTATGTGACTTGTTGTAAATGTTTAGGATTATTATTGTGGTTAATAAAACTAATAAATTGTAGTCTAGATTATTTAAAAAGTGTTTAAAAGATTGGTTTTTTCAAAATAAAAATCAAGGGGTTTATTTTGTAATTGTTATTAAACATAAAACTTAACAAAATTAGAACCCTAATCCCACCCCAAAAACCCCCCATTGCGGCCGAAGCATTCCCAAGCACTCCTCTCATTCGATTTTGATCAAAAACAACAAAATACAATCGATTTTGGTTAGTTCCAATTGCTACAAGGTGGTTTGCAAGTTCAGTTGTTGAGTTATACGCATCTAAAGGTTAGTTTTGAATGATTTTCATAGTTCTTGATCCTTGATAAACCCTAGTTCGAAATTGATGATGATAATATGAAATTGATGATTGTTAGATGATTATATGATGTTAGTAAGGTTGTATGAATGCTAGATTATGTTGATTGTGCAAGAAATCTATGGTTTGATCATCTAGTTCATACATTGCCATAAGAGGAAACTTTTTGTTCTTGGAATTCATGATTTGATGATGCTAAGATGTTAGATGTAATGCTTAGATGTTAGTTTAATTGAATTGTGCAAGAAAATACATGAAATTGGGATGTTGATCATGACTTACTAAAAGTAGAAACTTTTTGTATGATGTTTGAGAATTTGGATGTTTTGGAGATGATTAACATGTTAGAATGAATGTTATGAACTTGATTAGGTATAATATTGATGAAATATGATGGAATTGGATGCTAGATCACTTTTGGGTGTTACTTTCCAAAAGGGAAACTTTATTTTTGTAGAACTTTGGATGTGATGAATTGGGTATGCTTGTAATGTTAAGATCTGTTAGAATGATTGTGGATGACGTTTGTTGTGATAGAATGTGTAATTGAGTTGTTATGGATGCTTGGTTGATCATGTAGGAAGTATAGGTTTTATTGATCATACATGATGATGGATTATGGTTAGTGATTAGGAGATCATGTTTGGGATTGGAATTGATGGTCACTGTGTATGTGGTTGGAATGAACTAAATAAATGAATGTGATTATGATTGTCATACACGCGTGCAAATCTGAGGCCCCTACTTAGTAGGATTGGCAGGGTTTAGGATGTGAAGTCGTGAGTGGTTTCACGTGGCATGTGGTGCATGATTAGTCTTTGCGTATGAATTATTTGTTGTGATGTATATATATATATATATATATATATATATATATATATATATATATATATATATATAATATATATATATATATATATATATATATATATATTAAGCATGATGATTGTCTGAGATTTGCATAAATGTATGATGATCTAATGTGGCATGATGACTTAGGTAGAACCTAGGTTGATAATGTGATATGCATTGATAAATTGCATGATACTCTGTATGTTAGGTGATCATATATGACTGAACTATATTTCAACTAATATGTCACCAACGGGTCAAACGGGTCAACTAGGTTAATCTAGGATTATTGAGTTTCTATGGGTACACGTACTTATGTACTTGTGTGTTCTAGGTAACCTTTGAAGGGTTGTCTTTGAATCTATCACGAGTCTTTTTATTCACTATCATTACACACCAGGTGAGTTCATACCCCTTATTTTATAAACTTCTTTTGGGGGAGGTAGCATACTTATACTCAAACGCTATTTTATTATTATTATAAGTTGTGTATGTTTTAACATAGTGCTAATACCATGGAAAGTCCTCACACTTTCGGATCGTTAATAATGGTAACTAGCGGGGAATATTGGGTAGTACTACTGGGTCTGACGAGCCCCACCCGTGAGACTGGAGGTCAAGCGGGTGCAATTTTGTCCTATACACAAATATTTGTCACGACTTGGTAACTCGTGACAGGAGGCAACAAACGAAACACAGTCAGCTTCGATCGCGAAATCACTATTGTTAATACATGTGAATATAGACTAGCTATCTAGTTCAATGCACTTCTTATGTTATACAATTGTTAATATTTATGATAAACGCAAACTCTTGAACTCACCAACCGTTCTATGACATTTTAGTATTCTATTCTCAGGTCGTTAACTTCGCTTGCCATTAGGAGCACTGCACGGGTTCATCATGCATTCTAGGAATCTATTTTAAAGACGCCTGTGTTGGTTTTTATTTATGATGTTTAATCATTTGGGTTGGCACTGTTTGTCATATTAAGCATTTATATACTTTGGGTTTACTTTACTTACAAAACGCTTCCGCATGGTTTTAAAGTTTGAACTTTGTTGGGTTTTATTTTAATGTGGCATATAGAGTCGTTCTGAGTAACTATTGACTGTGATCCTGGTTTGTTCACACGCCTCGCGGGAAAAACTTCGCACGTGGATTTTGAGGGGGTGACAGAGAGATAGAGAAGAGAGAGAGAGAGAGAGATATAGAGAGAGATAGAGATAGAGAAGAGGAGAGAGAGAGAGAGTAAGGAGAGAGAGAGAGAAGAGATAGACAGAGAGGAGAGGATACAGATATAGAGATAGACAGAGATACAGATATACATATATAGAGATACATATATACATATAATATATATTACACCTAGATATAATATATATATATAGATATATATATATATATATATATATATATATATATATATATATATATAACTTTGTAATTATCCATGCATATATATATACACACATATATATATTTCTATTTTATTATTATAAGACTTGATAAATTAATTAATCTTTATCTTTCAACAAAAGTTACATATGTAACCCTAAGTTACACATATGTAAACTTTTGCCCTTATAGTTATATGTGTTTCATTTATCTAGTAATTAGCACTATCTTAGACTTCGATAAATTCTAGGACAATTCCAAGTTACTATTTCTAGCAAGGTCAAATATTTATATACATGTTATTATAGAATTATATTAGCATGTAATAGTATCACAATGAATAATAATGAATGTAATATAGGATAGTTTTCACAAATAGTTCTTGAATTCGGTCAATGTTTACATTGAATTACTAGAATCATCAAAGAGTTAAGCATGAAAAATCAAGGTTGTTATAGTCTCCCCTAGTTAAGATAATTTCGTCCCGAAATTCAACTAGTAATGTATGTGGGATCTAAAAAAATATTGGTTTATTAATTATTATCTAAGAGTAGTTCTTGGTCTGGCTTCTAGTCCCACTTTCAATGCACCATTAATGTTTATATATAGGATGTACCGCAGCTAACCCACCCACTTCTGGCACCTCAAAGGCGTACTAGTCCCTAACCAAAACAAATCATTTGCTTGGATAGTGTTGGGTGGTATAAATATCTTTTCAAAGCTTTTACCATGGGAGATTGAATTTAGAAATTTGATAAGGTGTGAGATAATACCTACACAAAAGAATTTCAACACACACCAATGCACATGTATATTCACGTTACGTTGCACACCGTTATGGTCAATTCACTTTACACTAGTGTGCTATGTCCTTCTACTATGCATTCATAAGATGATAATAGTTTTATAAGAAAGAAGTTGTGGATGTCATAGAATATAATTCGAAATACGATAGAAATGATAAAGCAAATTAGCTTTAGATTTACAAATCCTGGTCAAGTTGGAAACAATGTGGATTTATGATAATGAAATATCCAATCCAGATTATAAGATAGAGATCAAACAAATAAGCATAGAATTCAAATTGAGATAAACAAAAATGCTTAACACAAAAGCAATAGAATATCATGGTTGTCACGAACTCACCTAGTTAAGGAAATTTCATCCCAAAAATATAGCTAGTGGAGGTCGTGTAGCTTGTAATAGTATCACAAGGAATAATAATGAATGGAATATAAGATAGTTTTCACAAATAGTTCTTAAATTCGGCCAATGTTTACATTGAATTACTAGAATCATCAAAGAGTTAAGCATGAAAAATAAAGGTTGTTACATAAAGTATAGACAAACGCGACTTGTCTCCAGACTAAATTTATGTCGAATCATAAAATAACTCGAATTTACACCGTTGAACGAAAACATATTATACTTGACCCTCCTCATTTCCAAACAAATTATTTCAAAATATAGACTAAGCCAAAACATCCATTTAAAAAACACATAAATTACAATCGTCAATTACTGTTCGTTGGAAGAAAACCTACAGTGAATGCGACGATATTGAAGAAATATGGTAATTGCAAGAAAAAACTATAAGAATAATCGACCGAAAAAGGGTAATCACTAGAAAAAAGACTATAAATAATCATCCGAAAACAATGAAGGCAAAGCAAAAAAAGGAGAGAAACCAAAACAACATACACAATGTTATCATGGCAGATCAAGGTGAGGGCGGCAGGTCGAGCCGGAGTTCGCGAATATTAAGAAGAGAGATGGAGTGAATCTATAGGAAAAAAATTAAAGGGTCAACTTAAAAATAAAGAATACTATTGTGGCCACTTTGTAAACCTTTAAAATATACTATTCGTAATTGTTTCTAGTTAATATAGATAAAAGAAGAGAAAAAGAAAAAAAAGCCGCGAAAGATAGAATGACACGACTTGTCTTCGGACTTAATTTACATCGAATCGTAAAATAACTTGAATTTATACCGTTGAACGAAAACATATTATACTTGACTCGCTCATTTCCAAACAAAACTATGTTGAAACATAAGCCAAATCAAACGTCCATTAAAAATACACATAGATTACAATCGTTAACGACTGTTGTAGAAGAAACCTACGGTGAATGCGGTGATATCGAAGAAATAGGGTAATTGCAAGAAAAAAACTTCAAGAGTAATCGACCGAAATATGGGTAATCGCAAGAAAAAAAACTACAAGAATGATCGCCAAAAAACTACGAAGGAAATAAAAAAAGAAGGGAAACTAAAGCAATAGACACAACATTATCATGACAAATCAAGGTGAGGGGCAGAAGGTCGAGCCAGAGTTCTCGAACTTTAAGAAGAGAGATCGAGTGACTCCATTGGAAAATTTTTAAGGGGTCAATTTAAAAATAGAAATGCTATTGTGGTCACTTTGTAAACCTTTAAAATATACTATTCATGATCAAGGGGGGGGGAAGGTCGAGTCGGAGAGAAGAGAGATGAAGTGAGTTTATAGGAAAAATTTTAAGGAGCTAATTAAAAATAAAAGAATACTTTTGTGACCACTTTATAAACCTTTAAAATATACTAGTTATCGTTGTTTTTAACTAATATAGATATAACTAGGTTAGTATCCCGTGTATTACACGGGTTGAATAAATAAAATAATAAATAATTAGTAATAAAAATTATGAATTATAAAACCATGTTTGAAGATAAAATATGATTTTAATTGCATATGAATAGCTATTTCAAGTAAATAAATAATATATAGATTATAGACAGATAGATATATAGATAAATAGATAGTCTAGTTAAACGGATTATAGTTAATAATAAACACGAAAAGTTACAGTACGATATTTTAATATAAGATATGTAAAATTATATATGCATAATTGTTCAAGAGATAAAACAATTATACTATTTATAAATCTGTTATCTAAATAGTTTTATTTTTAAATACTTATTTTAAGATTTTATGATACAAATTTATTGTTTATAAAAATCTTGTTTATTAAAAACTCAAGTTTCTAATTATTCTTGTTGTTTTAATAAAACTACTTTTAGAAAATTCCATATTTTTTATAATTACTTTATAAAAGGACTTATTCAATGTTTTAGAAAATATATGAATTTTAATTTTCTTAATAAAAATATTTCTAAAAACATAGTTTGATTTAAAAAAATATAGATAAAGAGAGAAAAATATATTAATTGACCAAATTAATTTTTATAAAGAGAGAAATTGTTTGAGTATTTAAATTACTTTAATACCCTTTTGGAGGAAAAATAAAGTGAAGGTGTTTTAAAAAAATGACAAGTGTCAAAAAGGTGGTTTAAAAATATGACATGTAGCAAAAGAAATCTTCTTTTATTAATATCTATAGATGTGTTTTTGTGTTGACCAAATTATTAAAATAGTTAAATCATCTCATTTTGGATGCAAGGAAACTTCACAAAGTCTAGGGTTGTAAGTAGAATGTAGTAACTACTTAAGGGTGTAAATGAAATATTATTATTCCACCTTGTTAAAACGTGAAGTAAAATCTTCCGATTTCGTTTTTCTTCAACTCGTGTAGACACCGTGAAAACCACCGTTCATCCGCCGGATCTCCGACCACTTCTTCCGCCGGAGCTACCACCATTGAGAGGTTCCTTTCACTCATTGCGATCTCACTACCACCACACAATCCGCTTATTATTATTATTAGTTATTACATTGATCTGATACCGTGATCTGTTCGATTTTCTTCTGTAGGTTTGCTCGAACATCATCTAGTAGTTGTTGAATCAGAGTACTCGTCATAATGGTAATCAGTTGCATTGGATGTGTGAATTTCGTAATCGTTAACTTCAAATCTGAAATTGCATTGCATTTTTGGCATCGGTTATGATCGCTTGATTTCTGGAGCTTAGATTTGGTTTGTAATTGATTTTTCTATTGGATTTCTATGTAGGTTGTTCTAGCAGCATCCATCACCAATAAATCTGGAAAAGGTGATATCTCAGTCTCGTTCTGTCTATGTTTTACATCTTTCAGCGGTCATAGATGTGATTGAAATCTTTGGTTTTTCTGCATTATAAATAGATATTAGTAAATTACAGCTAGTTAATAGTGTTTATGGGTTTATTAGTGTTCTTGTTGTTGTATGTTCCAAATGAGCGAACGATGAGGATCACCGAAAATTGGGTGAGAGAATTTGAATATAAGTTGGTTGGAGATTTTGTGAATGCTGTCAAACAAAGCATTTCACAAGCATACTGCAGAACTTTAGTTTCATAGGTTGGCTTGCTAAAATATTGTCTCATTTACTAATATAATAGCATGTTGGTGCTTATGGTCCCAACCAGAGAATGTACCACCATCTTCCAATACCTGAATACCTACCATTTAGGATAGTTGTCTTGCTTTGATGGGATTACTGTTATTTGAGGCAGTTAATACACGTGCCTTAGGGTTTTCTGAGGGTCTTGTTAGTATGATGTGAAATCCAGAATAGATGAAGTGTTCCCTGTGAGAAAGCCATATACTGAAATAATAGAGGCACATCCTGATATGTATTTTTATCCAAAGCACCAAAGGGCATGTGGCCTAGCGGTACTAAGGTGTGTTAGAAATGTGTCCCTCCCCATGAAGTTGAGGCTTCAGGTCTGATGATGGACAAAATGTGTAGACTTAGGAGTAGGATTAGAGTGTGTGAGTTAGCCAATTAAAAAAAATTCCAATGCAGCAATAGTTCGGTTTATCTTTTTGTACGTTATTTAGCCTATCTTAAAATCTATAGTAAGAAAAGTTAAAGGCTCTTAAAACTCACACTACCATGATGATTTATGAAACCTTAATCAGATGTTAAAGCTCGAGTTCAGTCATCATTTATGGTCGCAATCTCTTTACATTGAGCTTAAACCCTTAGAACTGTGCTTTATAAGAGGATATTCGGTTTACCTTGAGCCAGAGTGATGTTTAAAACTTATCAACTTGATTCTCCTTTATTCTAGACATCCCTCTAGACTTTCTGTTTGATAGAAAGTATATGACATGCAGTGCAGTAATATTGGCCAAGTTTTGACGAACGCATCTATGAACATGATCATGTTGTGGCCTATGGCTCAGACCAAGTAGCAACTATTGGTGGGTAGCGTGTTCATAAGTTATCAAAGCCGTTTGTTCATGTGTCATGCTTTATTATTTTGTAAACAAATTTTGTTTAACTAACGTTATATAATCCTTGTACAGCACTTGTTTCAAGGCAGTTGTTGAAATGTCTCGCATAAGAATTGAGGGGCTTCTGGCAGCTTTTCCTAAATTGATTGGAAGTGGGAAACAACATACCTATGTTGAGACAGAAAATGTGCGCTATGTGTACCAGCCAATGGAGGGTGTATATCTGCTGCTTGTAACCAACAAGCAAAGCAATATCCTTGAGGATCTTGATACACTGAGGCTTCTCTCTAAAGTCGTATCCTTTTTAACATATAATTAGTCAATCTTGTTTATATATTGCACTATACTAAACTCTTACTTTCTGTATGGTGTTTATACAATATAAAAACCGGGAGGCTTCAAGATTGATGCTTTCTACTGCGCATTATGCTACTACACTTTATGAATTTACCATTGTTGCTTTAACGTAAAACACTGGCTTAATATTAAACTTTTAATTCTCTCCACTTTTATCATTCATCTTTTGTCAAAGAGTCCAACATACTGTTTCTGAAACTTGTATGATTCAAAACTGTTACAGAAAGCCTTGCTTCTGGTCCGAGGTCTCAGTAATAACTAATTGGGAAATGATGGTCAATGCCATACTTTGTTCCAGTATTGAGTACAGTGGACTTGATATATTGTTTGTTAATGATATATCTACACAATCTTAAGAAGACCTATTTGGAGTTCCACTCATTCTTTTTTTTTATACAAGTAAGAAAACACCATCATCATATCATTCATGCACTTTGTAGTTGCTCCATGACTCCATGTTGATGCAAACAATGACTACAACTCTGTTGATTTCCTTAACTAGACATAGGTTCCTGAGTATTCTGCTCTTTAGATGAAGAAGGCATTTGCAAGAATGCATTTGAGCTGATTTTTGCTTTTGATGAAGTGATTTCTCTTGGGCACAAGGAGAATGTCACGGTTGCCCAAGTCAGGCAATACTGTGAGATGGAAAGTCATGAGGAGAGATTGCACAAATTGGTATTGCAAAGCAAGATCAATGAAACCAAGGATGTTATGAAGCGTAAAGCTAATGAGATTGATAAAAGCAAGGTAATGCCATTGATTTTTTTTGCCCTTTCCCTTGTATTTCTGCAATAACAAGTTTGTGTGATATTTTTGCAGATAGAGAGGGGCAAATTGGAAAAAGGTGGCTATTCAGCTCTTCAATCAATGAGTTCAATGGGTTCAATTGGAAGAATGGATAGTGGTTTTAACAATGATATGGGTATATCAAGTGGTAATACCTTTGGAAGCGGTTCTGGTTTGGAATAACTTCTGAAGTGGACTCCTTCTCAACTAAGTCTAAAGGTTAGTAGACCCATCACGAACTTCTCATTATACTTGAATTTTTTTGACAAAGAAGATGACATTCAATCAACTACTGGTGGTACTTATGCTGGTTCCTGTCAGGTCGTCCATCTGCTGCGGTTACTGCTCCAACTAAAGGCATGGGTATGAAGCTAGGCAAATCACAAAGGGCAAACCAGTTTTTGGAATCACTGAAAGCTGAAGGGTGAAGTTATTGTTGAGGATGTAAGACCAAGCAAAGCTGCTGCTGCTCCAGCACCTACTGATCCTGTCACTTTGACGTTGAAGAGAAGCTTAATGTGGCACTTAAGAGAGACGGTGGTCTCACCAACTTTGACGTGCAGGAACTTTGTCTCTCCAAATACTTAACCAGGATGATGGTTTTATCCAAGTTCAGGTTCTCATTCCACTATTACTTCTATACTGTCTTTCTTACTCCACATACACTTGCATTTATTGCATTGTTTTTTGCTTCTATAATTCTACCTTAGATTATGTTAGTTTAAGAATTGATGCATACTTGTTTTTATTTAAATTCAAACCGGAAGAGATCTCACGGTTTGTACTTTTATGCCCAATGCTTAAGTTTAAGCTGTAGATTATTGTGGGCTCTGTAAAGACAAGTTTGTTATGATGTGATGCACAGATTGAGAGTGCAGGAAATCCAGAGATCAAATTCAAGACACATCCTAACATTAACAAAGAGTTGTTCTCCAGTGAAAATATTCTTGGATCCAAAGATCCTAACAGGCCATTTCCTGCTGGCCAGTCTGGCGACGGTCTTGGTCTCCTCAAGTGGAGAATGCAAAGTAAAGATGAATCAGCTGTGCCGTTGACTAGTATGTTTCTCTCTCTCTCTCTCTCTCTCTCTCTCTCTCTCACACACACACACACACACTATATATATAATATATATAATATTATGGTTTTGCTTTATTGTTAGTTTCTATATACTTTGCACTGAGTTTAATTATCTCTGTCAGTTAACTGCTGGCCTTCTGTTTCTGGAAACGAAACTTATGTTAGCATAGAATATGAAGCTTCGTCAATGTTTGATTTACAAAATGTGGTTATTTCGGTTCCTCTTCTGCTCTTAGAGAGGCGCCAAGTGTAAGACAGATTGATGGGGAATGGAGGTGAATTCTTAGCTTATATTATAATAATTGTCTGGTTACATTGTTATTGACTGATGATGTACTCAACCACACACATGCACGTACTTACATACATGTGAAATCATTTCCTCTTATTAAACTTATATAACAGTATTATTATATTTGTGGGGCGTTTAAGAATTTATTTTATTGTTTCCTGATGCAGGTTTGATTCTAGAAATTCGATATTAGAGTGGTCTATACTTCTCATCGATAACTCCAACCGCAGGTAAGTGAACAGCATCTTAAATTTTGGTGCCTAGATACATGAGTTTGCTAAAATAAAACAATGTGTAGTGGCTCGATGGAATTTGTTGTTCCTCCAGCTGATACCTCGGTCTTCTTCCCCATCTTGTGCGGTTTTCAGCAACAAGTACTTTCAGTGACATGAAGGTATGCATTCTGCCGAAATCTCTCACAGTTATAGTTTGATTACATTTGTAATGCTAGCATTCTACAACAATGCAATTCATCTACAACATGACTTAACTTGAACCATCTGAATACCTGTTTTCTGGTCTTTTTAATCAGTTTTGGCTATGCCTATATAATCAAAAGAAAGAGGTTTCTCGAACACTATAAACTGATTATCACTGTTCAAGGTCTCTATTAACTTAAAAAGAACAATCCACACACTCTCTTTTACACAATGTACCGATTGAGAATAAAATTATGCTGGAACCTCTCATTTGTTGTTACTTGGAGTCATGGTAAGAGGAAATAAAGATAAACAGAGTATCCCTTTTATAAAGTCATGTGTTGAAAGTTCCTTACTAGTTATAGACTTATAGTTACCATCTATGTTCAAGTTGATTTAAATCCTTAGGTGCCATTTCTCTTGAGATACCAAATGTTTCTGGATGGTGCTACTCTCTTCTCAGGCCGTACTAGATTACTGTCTTAGACCATGTTTTTCATGGCTTTATGCTCCCGAATCTTGCTTAATTGATTTCACAGTGTACATGGGTCATCACCACATTCATTCTCCAATTTATTTTCCCGCCTAAATCATTTGTCTATTCTTAAAAATGCAAAATGCTTTTAATTTTCATATCTCTCTTTCTCTCTTATTCAAAAATTCGAATCTCTCTAAAATCAATATTAAAAAAATATTTAAAAAGTAAAAATATTTTTTTTTGGAACTACACTTTTTCAAAATTAAATTTCTATAAAACTAATTTTCTTTTTCTAAAACAACAAATATCTTTTAAATATGAAATATTTTAAAATTGATCTTTTAAAAATAGATTATTTTGTATAAACCAATCTTTTAAAACCTTGAGTTTGTTAACAATGAGATATATATGAATAATGAAAACATTACAAAGAAATTTTTTAAAATATGAAAAATTATTTATAAAACAAAAAAAGATAAAAACCATAGTTTTGAAACAAAGGGGTTTAATAAAAAAATTAATTTTTTTTTCAAAAATAGATTTTTTTAAAAACGAAATGTTTTAAAAACATATTTCTTTGAAGTGAACGTCCTAAAAATATTAAAAAATGTTATTAACTAAAGTAATCGTACGTAATTTTAATCATATCTTATATCAAAATAGCTTTTTAATTCCTAACTCTTCACAAATAAATAATTAATAATTCTTTTACTTAATCCTTGTAATACACGGGGTTATAGTCTAGTATCAAAATGATAATTTACTCTAAACGAAAGTTGAAACCTTAGTTCATTAGATGAATTCCTTGTATCCCTCTACTATTGCTATTTCTTTGAAATTAGAGGCCACACAACATGCTGGTTGGGTAACAGGTCAAAATGAGTAATCTTATTAAGGGTGTGCAAAAACCGAAATAACCGAACCGTAACCGAAAATAACCAAAAACTTACAGTTTTGGTTATATAAAAAAAACAAATCGGACCATACAACCAAACTTGTACTTTAGTCTTTAGGGTGTTTTCATTCACTTTAAAATAAATTACCCTACTAATTTCTTATTTAACTTATGCTATCTAGAAAAGATTGAAACAATCTTTAAATAGATTAAGTAGTTTTTATAATTAATTGTTTGTTATCATATTATATGGATTGTAATCTAATTAAATGCAAGTGAATAAATAAGAATATATAGATTATTAGAGATATCAAATAAATGATGTAAGATTGTAAGCCCAAAGTTTCATTTACTTTAGTCCAAAAATTTGAAGTCCAAATGGTAGAAACAAACAAACCGAAAACGAAACGAAAACAAGAAAACGAAAAAATCAAAACTAATTTTTTTTTTGGTTTTGGATTGAGGCCAAAGCCGAACCAAACCTACCTGTGCACACCCTTAAATCTTATTATGCTGGTCAAAATGAGTCGGGGCAGATCACACCAACACTTTTTTTGTTCATTTTTGTTAAAATTTTGTAGAATCAGTTATCAATTTTACCAAGTATGGCTTAAGAAAATTTATTACCAAAAATTACTTTAAGCTCTTCTAAATTAAATGATCCTCAAGGTTGCTACTTCGTGACCTGAGATCATGTTCAAGCCATAGGAAACAACTCTGCATAAAAATGTAGGGTAAGACTATGTATATCAAATCGCAAAGCAATTGGCCCTTCCCGGGACCCTGCGCAAAGCGGGAGCTAGGTGAAACAGTGGATACGCCCTAAATTAAACTGATCCTTGAAGCAACTTTTGACCTATTCGTCCGACTTTTGCTATAGTTCTTAATTGACCCATTATCAACAGAACTTATGCTCGATAGTCACTTAATAACCGAATATAAATATATGCAGGTTGCAAGTATTGTCCCGCTAAAAGGTGGTGCCCCTCCCAAGTTTTCTCAGAGGACTCAACTGGTAACCGAGAGTTATCAAGTCGTTTGATCCATGTTTCTATCATTCAAAGAGAATCTCGCAGTCCTTGAGTACCCGGCTTCTGGATTAAATCAAATAGACAAGTTCTTTGTTCTTTTTTTATCCTCGCTCATCTATTTTTTGAACTATATTGCGTCATCTGAAATATCTTTTTATGCTTACTGAGTTCAAATTTTGTTAGTTTTTATTGAATTCATGGTGTACCAGCTCATTTGGCTTTGGAAAGTATACATTTCAGGCATCATAAATCTCATCTTCAAGTTCAAATAGACCAAATCAAATAATTTGTAATATTCAGATTTTGCACATATTTTGGAATTTTTTTAATTATTTGTTGCAGCAAGTTTCTTGATTAACAAACAACACGAATATTATTTAATGAAACCTTCTTTTTTATTTCTGTTTTTAGTAATAGAGTAACAAAGAAGTAATAACAGTTTAGTTTGCAAAATTTCACTTTAATTTTTCTTTTAATTATTTTTTTATATCTTTTGACCTAACTTTGGATTCACTTGTTAGAAAGCCTATTTGATGATGAGGGTTCAATCTTTGTGATAATTGGCCGTAATTTCATAATTACTATACCTATTAATTTGGGGCTTCAGCCCAGTGGTTTAACACATTACACATTCATCTTGAATTAGGTGTCGTGATTTCGAACCCTCTTTTGCCTGGTTTTGAATTAAATTTATATTATTACATAGATAAAACAAAAACGTCATAAAATGTTCAGAATTTCATAAACATGCAAACGTGAAATATAAAAGATTAGATTTATTTTCTATAGATATTTTTTTTGTTTTCGTTTAATAATGCTTTAATCTCCTTTTCTATTTCTTTATATTCCTTTTTTGCATTTTTGTTATTAAATTCTGAACGTTTTATAACGTGCTTGTTTTTATCTATGTTTTCGTATAAATTCTATTCAAAATAGATCATCTGTGGGATGCGCGCAATTACCAGCCAGCTTTTATAATAAGTTAGTCATCATATAATGTTTTAATCCTAACGTTTAGTTGAATAATCTTTTTTCAACCATTCTTTTTTCCCCTTTCCTACATGCCATTGGTGGCTTTTTATATACTCCTAGGGCTGCAAACGAACCGAACGAACATGGACAAGGCCTTGTTCGTGCTCGTTCGTTAAGAAATAAAATTGTTCATGAACTGTTCGCGAACACTTATCGAATGGAAATAAACAAACAAAGCAAACGAACACAAACAACTGTTCATGAACATGACGAACAAAAAGAACCTCATGAACACAAACGAATACAAATGAATATGGATTCATTTTAAAATAAAATTTATATTTTTATTACAAACATTACATAAAATCAATAAAAAAAAATAAGTACTTAACATAATATAAAAATACTTGATATAATAGGCATAAAAATAACTAACACACAAAATAAGAATATAAACAAACACATTAACAAACATAAACAAACACATTATCTAACGTTCACCAACACATTAACAAACATAAACGAACACATTATCGAACGTTCACGAAATAAATGAACGAACGCGGCTTGTGTTCATGTTCGTGCGTTTAACTAAACGAACAGAATTTTCTTGTTCATCTTCGTTCATTTACTAAAGGAACAAAATAAATAAACTTTCCGCCAACTGTTCACGAACTGTTTGTTGAACTTTTAGTTCGTTTGCAACTTTAGTCACTCCCCATTACAAGACAGAGGAAAAGAACTCATTGATAGTGACTTAGATGGTAAAACCTATAACCTTTTATAATAACTCTCATTTTGTACATTACAATCATGTCTTCAAGTAATAGAGCTAGAATATATATGTATAATTAGGTTTGGCGTCACCAGTCACAAAGTAGTCTTAGTAATTTCCCATAAATCAAAAGGGTATGAATTCTAGTCTTTCATTCGGGCAAAATTTTCTCTTAGAATAGTTCTAGGTGTTGATGTTAAAAAAAGGAATAACATGTTCACACCTTTCTCACATTCCAATCGCACACGATTCATAACATGTAGTCATCATCACAGAATCTGGTATTTTCAACCATCTATAATCTCTTTGTCACACCCCACCCCGACCAAAGCGGCGGAACATGCCGGGGTGCAACTAAGATTGTTTAAATGCACACGACACTATTAAAGTGACAATATTTAATCAACTTATTCATTTCATAACATGTTCTTACAATACAAGAAAATAAATAGTTCTTAACTAATAACCTAACGGTCCAAAATAAAGTAACGTCTTTAAATCTTCATCATCAACCGACAATCAAACCTGTAGCATTGCATAAAATATGTTTGTCAACATGTATGTTGGTGAGCAATTCCATGACTTTATAAATATAATATAAGGCAAAAATCCACAACTCAAATATGTGAAACCGTAAATAAAAGCGACAATTGAGATATATAAATCATAAATAAATGAGGCTCCTTTCTAATTGATAAAACTACCATATTACAAGAAGGAGCGTATGATCTTATTGAGGATAGAGGATGAGGCTAACCGATCAAAAGCAATAAACATGTAGCAATTAATCATATGAGGTATATAACATACAATTGGACAATTATTCTAAGCAACACATAACCTAGAGGTTGTGGGTTGAGGATCTAAGTGTTAAATCATTTTTTTTGGTTGAGTAAGTATGCTTGCTACCCCAAAGTATAGAAGAGAAAACGGGATGAAAGTACTCACTTGGAAAAAAATAGCGTTGATGAATAAACTTAGAATAAAATCCTCAAGCAAGCGAGTCCGACAGTTTAACGTGCGTGTCCTAGATTGAAAGATCTTGAGTAAGTATTGAGTATTGAAGATAAAATATAAATGTATAAAAGTTCATTAAAATAAGGCTTGGGTTTTCTGGAGTTTTAGTTATATTTTACAAAGTGTGTTTAAATAACGTAAGTATAAAATGAGTTTTACAAGAAAACGGGTCCTTGATGTTTAGTTTTACTCAACTATTGTTAAGTTTTACATAGGGGAGTTGGTTTAGTGCTAGTGTGAACGACCCCGTTAATGTAAGAATCAAGATCCGACTTACACTCTCTTAACCCGAGTTTGAGACTTTAATTAATAAAGAAATTCACTTAAACCCGATCTTAGTATAAAACTAAGTTTGGTTCCGTCATACCAAAATCTTATTACTATAAGTAATATAAAGTGAAACATAAGTAAAAAAAAAGTTAGGGAAGATATTTTTTGGCGTTTTGAACGGTGACTAGCTCGTTAAGACAATAAGTTCGACTTTTACTCGGGTTTATTTTTACCCAAAACTTGGTTTCAGCTAATATTTGTTCTAACACTTCCAAAATCTTAAGTAATATGAGTAATATAAAGTAAAACATAACTAAAAGGATAGGTTGAACTTTTGGTGGTTTGAACATTGACTAACTCGTTAAAACGGGTGTTCGGTTTTACTCGGTTTTTACCCGAAACTTGGGTTCAAGCCAAGATTTGTTCTACACCTCCATATCAACCATATGATAACTAAAATATCAAGAAAAACTCAGATCTAAAGTGTTTGATGTAACATGGTCGCTTAAAAGTTATTTAAAGTGCTTAACGAGCATTGAGTTTGGTTCGGTCTTTGACTCGGTATGAACCCGAGGATGGTTACCACATGTCCAAAACCATTGAGCTAAAAAAAGGTAAAATTTCCAGATCTAAACTCAAACAAAAAGTTAAGCGAGTAAACTTCCCGAAAACGACCCAAACGAGTCTAAAATGCATAAATATGAGTTTGAATGCCCACAAGCCTAAAATAAAGATGAAAATGGTTTTGTAAACATAAAGTAACTTAGAAAAACTGAAAATATCCAAAAACACATACCAGAAATGATTTGAAATGCAAGATTCGGTTCCGTTGACTTTTTAAAGTCAAACTTAAGCAAAACTAGCTAGAACAACTTACAAGATCAAAACTCTTAGGAGAAGAAGATGAAAATGTGCAGGTGAAATGGTTGAGAATAAGTGATATTTATAGGGAAAGATTAGGGTTTGAGGAAATGGGTAATGCATTTGTCCGGTGGGTAAAATGGTGCACTTTGATTCTTTTATTTAAAATTAATTTTGATTTAAATAAATTATGACCAGGTATAAAGACATGTTTGGAGGGCTCTAGAAAAATTATGGGTTAGGTCTTGGTTGGTTTGGATGGTTAAAATACGAGTCCGGACATTAAACGAGCTTAAACGAACCAAAAACGTTAAAAGAACTGATTTTGCTGAAACGAACTGTGGGTCACGCCACGACAAGTATAAAATATGATTACAACATAAAATCCATCATTTTATTAATATTCAAAGATCCGAAGACCAAAACGAGTCGGGTTCACAATACAGAATAACAAATACAAAGCTAGTCAAAAATGACGAATGTCACACTCTTATTTCGAATGTGTGTAATTGAGAGCATTTAAAAATCTCAACAACATTTCCAGTGTCTTAGATAAAGCCACTTTAGGTCAGACGCTAACCCTAGAAAGTTTGGGCCAAGTGGGGTGCACACCCTTCTTCTTGATATAAAACAACATGTTATTTAACTATTTTAAGTGTCAATCAGTTTTAGTAAATGTTTCAGGAATAATTGATATGCTTTTTGTAACATTTAACCCGTTTTGTAATCTAAAACCTAAACCCGTTTGGGTCATTTTTATATTTGAAAGTCATTATTTAGTAATTTTACTTATTATGGTGTTCAAATGCATTAATTTTATCATTTACTATGATTATAATTATTTTATTTAATTTTTATAAAATTATAAAATTGAATATTAATTATAAGGTTTTAGTTAATTAAAATGAATAACTAAGTTACAAAGTTTTAAAAGAGTTATAAAGTTTATAAATTTTTTATAAATTATTAAATTGATGTCTTATATAAACTAGGGTTTATAAACTTTAAGGTTTAAAGTGTAATTTCCAATTTAATTTTTTTTTCATAGAATAATAACCCTTCAAACCTCAGGGACCAAACTGTAATTATCTAAAACCCAAACCTTTAGTTCTCCGTTGGCCCATCTCTAACCAACTTTCTGGCTAAGCTCTAGCGTGTCAAATTCTCCAAAACCCGACCAATATAATTGAAACAAACCCTTTATCTCGTGAGTTTGTTTCGAACTCATAACCCTCACAAATTCAAATTAAACCAACCATCTCATCAAGTTCAACTTGAAACCAAAGCTTATTTAACCTAAATCTATTTCAGCTCAAAAATCCAATCAATTGATTCAAATTATCAAATTGAAACGCAATGACCATCATTGTAACAATGATATCGACATTAATTGGTCAATAAACATTCGAATTATTCCTGATTCGAACTCCAAACTAATTAATCAAACTGAAATCATTTGATACGACACAAATGCAATTGAACCTGTATAAGCAAGGTAAAACATTCCAATCGATTCCTTTAAACTCTTGGTAATCTTAATTTTATACAAAACACACACATCATTTTGATCACTGTCTTCAACCCGTATCTGCATCTTAGTCGGGAGTTTCCTTAATTAAAACTAAATAAGAGCTTACATTCATCATTAATTAGGTCATAACAACATCATCATCTCAAAATCGATTCTAACCTCTGCCGCATCATTATTTCTTCTATTCATCATCAATTCGATCTGACCAGGTAAATTAAACACACACACTCGTTTGAACGGGGGAATCAAAGCCCCATAACCAATTTCATTTACAGAATCAATTTGAGTTTCGATTGGGATCGAATCGAATTCTAGAGTTTATGCATTTTGGAAAATTAATAACTTTTGTTTTTAAGTATTTCAAACGAGTTCTAAACAGATCCGGGCTCTAGCCCAACCGGTTAAAACACTCACACATTGTTTAGGGGTCCCGACTTCGACCCCTGGCACCCTCATATCCTTTTAAATCATCTTAAATTCAAATAAACATTATTTTTGTTAATTAATACTAACACATAAATTATTTATTAATTTCAGAAAATTTCAAAAGTTATAATTTTAGATTTTATCTATTTCTAAAGGTTTTAAATGTTGTAAAGATATTAAAAATTTATTATTTAATTGTTTCAAATTATTTTAAATCAATATTTATTACAAATGCAAAATCATTTAAATAATTAATTGTCCAATTAATTATTTTGACGAAATTATTTAAATAATTATTAACTTAATTATTTTCACACTGTTACCGGTTACCATGAACGTGCTATATTATATTTCAGCCACATAATGCAATTTAGATGTTATGATCGACCCATCACTATGTGTATATGTGCATTTCGCTTGTGTATCAAGTGATCCACACAATATCAAGTGCATTTTCAAGTTGTTGAAGTAAAAAAACTAGAGCTAGTAAGAAACTTATGCTGATAATGTGCACATCTTTTCAACTAATCAGCTGTCTTATACAACAAATATGACGACTCTAAAACCATCTTTTGCGAATTTTAGTTTTATACTAGCAATTCCAACATAAAACTTACCATGAAACTAACGAGTAGGGTATCGAACACGCAAGAAAGAGAAAGGTTCCAGGAGATGATTCTCTCGTTTTATTGGTAAGATTATATTTATAAGAATAATAGAAAGGTTGCCACTATGAGAAGGATGAGGTTTCTATCTATAAAACCATTTCTGATATATCATTAAGGGATGCACTCGTCAGTAAACAACTACACCAATAATCATCTTAAAAAAGCGTGGGCATGAATCCTATCATAAATCTTATTATCAAATATAACGACAAATTAGTGATGATTGCCCCATTAGAAAGACCAATTGTCGGACAACAATATCTAGTTTTAGTATTTTGTTTTTGGTGGTTTTTGTCGTAATCCGTCGGCAGTGTGTTGGTTTTGTCTTATTTGTCCATTACACTAAATACTTAAACAGTCTATTAGGTGGCCATATTAACTCTAGACTAGATACCTTGCAGTTCATACAAAAATTTTGTTTTAGAGTTGTAACTAAATATGGCATTTAGATTCCATATAACTTAACCGGTGTGTTTTGCTTTGTATCTTTTAATTTATGTAATGCTTAAGTATGTTTTTAGTTTTAAATCTTAAAAAAACCCTAAATTTTATAAAGTTGTAATATAATTTTAAATAGTATTATAAAGATAATTACTTTAAGTAAATGTTGAAGTACAAAATCTAATTTGAGATGTGAGTGGACTTGTTTGCTTGGATTTTTTAATAGCAACTATTACTTTTATATATATGATTTAATACTCACAACAATGCTAGCAGGCCAAATGGGAAATACATTTATATATATGATTTAATATTTTCAGGTATAAGAAATATTGGAGATGGTATTGTTTAAGTTCTTTAAATGTCATCGAGAAGCATGTTCCTTTGTTCACTACTAGAAAAAAATTCATTTGCTGCGCGTTTTTCCGTCGCAAATGCGTAAGAAAACAGAATTTGCTACACATTTGCGACAAGAACAGTTTGTCGGAAAAATGCCCGTGGCAAATAGTTTACGACGCACTAGCGACGCAATATACGACATATTTGCGACAAAAAATGGCATAGGAAGCTGCTACACATTTTCTACGCATTTTCCTAAATACCTTAATTTAATAATTCTTAACTAAATATGAATTGCAACGCATTTGCTACACAATATTATTATTAACATTAAATACATATTTTAAACAACGACATATTAGCTACGCAATGTCAAAATACGTATTTTAAAACAACGACACATTAGCTACGCAATGTCAAAATACGTATTTTAAAACAACGACGCATTAGCTACGCAATGTCAAAATACGTATTTTAAAACAACGATGCATTTGCTACGCAATGTCAAAATACGTATTTTAAAAAAACGACATATTATCTACGCAATGTTATTATTGTGATAAAATACGTATTTTAAAATAACGACACATTAGTTACGCAATGTCAAAACAAGTATTTTTAAAAACAACGACGCATTTGCTACAAACTTCTGTTTATTAGCGACACTTTTCCTACAATTTTTAGGAACCCATATGTTAAATTTTCCAACGCATTTGCTACGCAATTAATTTTTAATTAAGACTTTTTTAATAAAACAAATAAATTCAGATTTTTTCTGCTAAAAATATAAATTTTTTTACTAAACATGCCTTACAAATCAACCATAATTTCACCCATAAGATATGTGTTTCAAATCAACCATAGATACTACAAACAAAATATAAAAAATACAAATTACAACCCTTAAACTACAATAGTAACATATCTAGATGACAAAACGACTACTAATTACCAGAAGGTTACTTCCACTGACTCATGAAATCATTTCATTGTTTTTTAAGGGTTTCTTGAATTTGTTGCATTTATTGTTGAGTTTGTTGTGCTTGTAGTTGGATTTGTAGTGTTTGTTGTTGCGACTCCTCCCTTGCCCTCATCTCCTCTTCAAACTGGGTTTGAATTTGAGCTTGCAAAGTTTCAACCTATAAATTCATTAAACATGTATAATAATTAGTGAACAAACAACATAAAATAATAACAAACAAAGTGTTTCAAATTCAAATGATAATTAACAAAGTAAAACATGGCAAAAGTTCATGAGAGTCGAACTAATCAATTTAAACGTTTAACTACAAATAAATGCCATTGGAAACCACATTGATTGCCGAGCTAGGTAATTTCTAGCACTATTATAATGTTTTCTTTTACTGTTTCTATTAATTTATATACACTTTGCACTTATATTAAAATGATATAGTTTTTAAATTTGCTAATTACAATATGCAATCACTTTCTTCTCTTCGTCTGGTTCTAGATTGATATTAAAATGATATAGTTTCTGTAATCTAGCATCTTGCTAGCCTTCTTTTAATAAAATCTTGATTGTTAAAAAAAAGTAACTATGATTATTATATTAGTTTAATAGCATATCCTGATTTTAAGTGTACTCCCGAAATAAAAGATTATGGGTTTTAGTCATGCAGGTTGTAGATTATGATGATTTATACTAGAAATCTAAACATTATTATGAAAAAATAATTATTATGATTATTTAAAAGTGAAAATAGAATCTTAACTAAATACTATCATCTTTTAACATTTTTTAACATAGAAGTCATTAATATGCAGGCTTCCCGTTTGGACTCTGGTCCAAGCAGGTTTGACCCGCTTAGTTTGATCCTTCTTTAAACTAAACACTGCAGAAAAAAAAACATTCCTTAAGTTAATGAAACTGCTAACAACTAAACCTAAGTAAATGAGTAAACTAACAATGAGTAAACTAACAATGGTTTTAAGACAGAGACCCTTGGTCCACGAGTAAGTAGTCATGCCACCGCCTTTGATTGACCTTATCCAAATCAGCCATAAATGGACCGCTAGAAAATGGGTGGCGGTCCGTTATGAGGTTGAGGAATCAGACACGTGTCGAAACTTGACGATTCATTAAATGCCATGTGTAGGTTCATCGCAAACCGTCATGAGGATTGGTAGTGGATGTTTCATCTTTTCAAATATGGTTGCACAATGGACTCTTATGGTCCTGGTGGCTAAGTGTCCACACCACCTTGTTTCATAGAATCTACATTTTTTAATAAAACTTTCACTATAAAAAATGTTTTACGAAAAAAGTTTTCCATTCTATCCTGATCCTGCTAGGGACTTTAGACCCCACTAAGGATTACCGCCCCTTGGACCCTCCAGTTAAAGATGTTGCGCCCGGATTCTCATTTCCTCATGAGGTAGATATTTTTAGTTTAGGATATTAGTGCAATTACAATGGGTTTCTCATAACCATTTCCATCTATAAATTTTAAAGGAATTTTATAAAATTATATTATTTGAATTCTACATCAGTTTTTCTCTTCATCTCCATCTCTTAAACTTTTAGGATAAACTTTAATACTCTTTCATATTTGAATGTCACTAGTCATTCGTCATATTCATTATTTAATATTTCTTATAAGTAGCTGTGAACAGAAGAAAGAGAAATAATATTAGGAAAAAAAATAAAGAATTATTATTTAATAAAAATAGAAATAAATATGGATAAAGAATGTAGAATGCTATTGAAAAATGGGAGGTATCATTCAATATGAGAGATACAGGAAAAAAAGTTTAGGTTGCACCAAAAAGCGGCAGTCATCTCTAAACCTTTATATATACGGCTTGATTTAATTGCAAGCCAATAGAAATTACAAAAACTTTATGTAAACTTATGAAAAATGGTTAAGATCAATATAAATCATTATTTATAGTGTACGAATAATATTATTACATATTTAAATATATATATATATATATATATATATATATATATATATATATATATATATATGTATATATATATATGTATATATGTATGTATATATATATGTATATATGTATGTATATATATGTATATATATGTATATATATACCTATATGTATATATATTTTATATGTCTCCCTATGTGTCTCTCTCTATATGTATATATATGTGTATCTCTATATGTCTCTCTGTCTATCTATCTATCTCTCTCTCTCTCTCTCTCTCTCTCTATCTCTCTCTATCTCTCTATCTATATATATATATATATATATATATATATATATAGATGCGCATAAATTATACGGCTTGATTTATATATATATATATATATATATATATATATATATATATATATATATATATATATATATATACACGCATAAATTAACATGCCTTTAAATAAGTAACACATAAAATTTAGGAAATGTTGATTTCTAGGTAAATTATAAGGATGGAAATAGGTAACTTCTGTTCACAATACTATACTAACTTCTCCATCTCCATTTGCATATTTAAACTAAAAACACTAACTTTTTACTCTCTCTTTCAACTAAATAATGATTTTTTATATCTTTATCATTATATTTTATATCTCTTCATATTAATAATCATTTTTGAAAATATTAAAAAAAATTATATGGGTTGTATCGTGTTTTTCCAAATATGGAGAATCACGGTACAATCCCCATAGTTTTTCTCTATCCTTCACTCACAACCACTCATAAGCATCCCTATAATATAGGACATACACTCACATTAAAATAAACAACTTACTGTAAATGCTCTTTACATTCTCCCTACCCTATAAAAATTTCATTTTCAAAACTTTCTCTATTTAAATAGTTTAATGTATTTCTCTTTCATCTCTTCTTCCACTTCATATGTGTATTCTAGATGATAACATGCGTTCCATTATATTTTGACTAAAAGAATTTTCTTATGATGTAACTTTCTTATCTATTTACCTTTGATCTTTTAAGGTTCTTCCACAAAATCTAGTTTCTCGTTTATATGTACCTTTTCATATGGTTTGTGTTGAACTTCATCTATTTAATATTTCTTTAGACTTATACATAAACGTGTCATGACGCCACTTAGTTCTTCAGGAAGTATCAACTTATACAGTACGACTCCAACTCTTGTGTTATTTCAAATGGCCCAACATAGTTTGGCTAAGCTTTAATATCCTCCCCAAATGTAAAACTTCTTTCATGGGTGACACATTCAACATTAACTCATCCTTTACTTAAATTCTAAGGGCTACGCCTCTGGTCTACATAACTCTTTTCGTGATCCCTATCTTTTTTTATTTTTTTCTTGATTTGTTTTATCTTGTCAATTATCTTGTGAATTATTTCAGGTTTGGAAAACTGACTATGGCCTACTCCTGCCCAGCATATGGGTGGTTTGTAAGGCCCCGTTTCCGGGACGCCTACAATTGGTCATTCATCGCTCATAAAACATATATTTATATTTGTCTCATAAAAACAGTGCAGCGGAACATTAAAATACACTTTCATTTCTATATAAATGCTTTTGCAGGTTAATACAACATTCGTTACAAAATAGCTTGTTCACATTACAATGCAAAAACATTAATCAAAAGAATGCCATCCCCAAAAAGAGCTGAGTAGTCTTGCCGTGCCATCCTCAGCAATCATTTACCTGTCAACTGGAAAACGTATAAAAAGTCAGCGTTACTGAGTGAGTTCTAGTTTTATAACATAAATATACTTTACTTTCATTGAAAACCATTCCTTGATCATGCGATCATTCAACATACGTATACATAGATAGTATCATTATTATCTTTCATCTCATTCATTATCTTCCATTCTTTTCGTTCATTCTTTCTTCCGAGTCTTTTGCGACAACATGGTCGCTCACCTCAATGGCAATCTCAATGATTGCACGCTATCCGAGTCTTTTGCACCCCTAGGGTTGCTCACCCCAATTGCCCATCACGATAGCAAGCTATCCGAGTCTTTTGCAACAATAAGGTTGCTCACCCCAAGGCAACATCACGATAGCACCTTACTCGAGTCTTTTGCAACGACAATGATAGGCAATCTAAATGATTGCACTTTATCCGAGTCTTTTGCAACACAAAGTCGCTCACCCCAATATATATGCTTGCAAGCCTTTCTTTCGTTAATTCATCATTCATTAATGCATGCATTCTTACTTCATGTTCCTCTTTCATTATCTTTCGCTTTACATTACATAATACTTCATTCATTCATTCATTCATTAGCATGACATGTAAAGCCACAAGAAAGATAAGCATACATCATAATAAGGAACATATCATACACATTCATCATCATCATACAGGGCAACATCATACATTCATAATATGCATAAACATGCAACATCATCATCATCATGCCCTACATGCTCTCTAAGGCCATAACCATTCCCTTACATGCACTTACGGGTTACTTTACGTCAAAACTTACATCTGCACCTTTCCCCGAAGGCCAGAAGTCAAACTACACATTCCTTCGAGTGCAACAGCCCTATTCGGGCGTATGGACACCTTTCAGTCGCATGGCCTCCATGCGACTGAACATCATGCGACTGGACTCATGCGGATGGTCATCTATGCAAATGAACATTCAATCGTGCGTATGGACCTTGTGCGAATGGGATTACTGCGAATGGGCACCTATGCGACTGACCTCATGCGAATGGACTCATGCGACTAAGCATCTATGCGACTGAACCCTCAGTCGTACAATCCCCATGCGACTGGACTCCCAGTCGTGCGACTGAAACCTTAGTCGTGCGATTGAACCCTCAATCGTGCGAATGAATCCCAGTCGTGCGAATGACCCTCAATCACCCTCATTCGGCCGTATGGCCTCCATTCGGTCGCCTAGCCCTAGCTGATGCAGAATGGAGTTCATCCCGAACCCAATCTGCCATTTTCGGCCTCCAAGCTCATCCAAACCCATTCTAAGCCTAAATTAACCCTCCTGGACCTTAGGAATGCATACCATAACACCATACAAGCACACACAAGCCCGGAATCATACTCTAAACGCATCATACACATCACACCCCAAATGGGTCAAACACATACACACACAAAAACGGGTTTTGAACATTTTCCAGCCCTAAAAGCAGTTGAAAACAAGTAAAAGTGGGGTCCTAGAACTCACACAATCGAGCACAAAGACAAGGGTTTCGATTTGGCTTGCCACTCGACGGATTTGGACACCCGAATCACCCGAAACACCCCTTTTCTCCTCTTTCTCCTCTTTTCTCTATTCTCTTCCTTTGAAATTTGAAAATTGGTGTTTGTGGGGAAACTGGGCTGCCCTCTCCCTACATAAACCATCACATTTCCCAACTTTTCTTTGTTGGCGAGTTTGGTCCCTCGACTTTGGACTTTATTTCTTTTCTTTCTTCGCCGCCTTCAAAATAATAAATTTCCGGGTGTTACAAGTCCACCCCCCTTAAATAGGTTTCGTCCCCGAAACCTGTCATTCCTCGAACAAACATGGATAATGCTATCTCATTTCTCCCTCAGTCTCCCACGTTGACTCGGATCCCTTCCTGTGCTTCCACTGTACACACACAAGAGGAACCACTTTATTCCTTAGCCTTTTCTCCTTTTGGTCGATGATTGCCACTGGTTGCTCCACGTAATTGAGCCGTTCATCTACTTCGATATCTTCCAATGGGACAATCATATCTTCATCTGCTAAGCACTTTCTTAGATGAGATACATGGAATGTCGGGTGAATTCCACTTAACTCATCTGGTAACTCCAGTCTATAGGCCACCTCTCCTACTCGAGCAATGATTCGGAAAGGGCCTATATACCTTGGGCTCAACTTGCCCCGCTTTCGGAAGCGAATGATACCCTTCCAAGGTGAGACCTTCAACATAACCCGGTCACCCACCTGGAACTCAATCGGCCTGCGCCTTTTATCAGCATACGACTTCTGTCTGTCTTTGGCTGCCTTCATGAAGGCTTTGATCTTCTCAAGCTTCTAAGTCGTAGCTTTGATTACCTCGACGCTCCCTAATTCCTTCTGACCAATATCACCCCAACAAACAGGTGTTCTGCATCTCCTACCGTATAGCATCTCATATGGGGGCATACCAATGCTGGCATGATAACTGTTGTTGTATGAGAATTCGGCTAACGGTAGGTGGTCATCCCAACTTCCACAAAAATCAATCACACATGCCCGAAGCATGTCTTCCAGCGTCTGAATGGTCCTTTCTGACTGACCATCAGTCTGGGGATGATAAGCCGTGCTAATATGTAACCTCGTCCCCATAGCATCGTGGAACTTCTTCCAAAATTTAGATGTAAACCGGGTGTCGCGATCCGACACAATAGACACCGGTACACCATGACGAGTCACAATCTCCTTGATGAACAGATCAGCCAACCTCTCAGATGAATATGCCTCGCGAATTGGTAGGAAGTGAGCACTCTTCGTCAAACGATCAACTATCACCCATATGGCATCGTACCCTTTCGGGGTACGCGGCAGCTTTGTAATGAAATCCATGGTGATGTGCTCCCACTTCCATTCCGGTATATCCAAAGGTTGTATCTTCCCATACGGCTTTTGATGCTCGGCCTTCACCTGTAAGCAAGTAAGGCATTTACTCACGTACTCCACCACGCCGCGCTTCATACCCGGCCACCAATAATCTTTCTTCATATCATGGTACATCTTCGTGGCACCAGGATGAATGGAGTACCGAGTCTTGTGAGCTTCATCCATTATCTTCCCCCGTAGATCCCCAAAACGAGGAATCCACACACGATCAAACCGGGTTCTAACACCGAGCGTGTTTTCACCCAGTTCCCCAACCAGTCCTCTCATTCTTTCAGAGTTAAGATGGTCTTCTTTCAATGCCTCATCTTGAAACTCTTTAACCTGCTTCATCACATCAGAGGTCATGATCAACTGATAGGCTTTCACCCGAATCGGCTCGGGCCTCTCCTTCCGGCTAAGGGCATCGGCCACCACGTTGGCCTTGCCTGGATGGTAGTGAATCTCACAATCATAATCCTTTATAAGTTCCAACCACCGTCTCTGCCTCATGTTCAAATCCTTCTGCTCAAAGAAGTACTTCAGACTCTTGTGGTCAGTGAATATGGTGCACTTCGTCCCATAGAGGTAGTGCCTCCAAATTTTTAATGCAAAGACCACGGTTGCGAGCTCCAAGTCATGAGTAGGATAATTGACCTCATGAACTTTCAACTGTCGGGATGCATAGGCTATAACCTTTCCTCTCTGCATTAACACACACTCCAACCCCGAGTAAGAAGCATCGGAATAAATCACCAGATCTTCACTTCCATCGGGTAGCGACAGAACAGGAGCTTGAGTCAATCTCGCCTTCAATTCTTCAAACGCCTTCTCTTGAGCTTGACCCCATACGAACTTCACATCTTTTCGGGTCAACTTAGTCAGTGGAGAAGCAATCTTAGAGAAGTCTTGGATAAACCTTCTATAGTAGCCCACCAAACCCAAGAAACTACGAATCTCGGATGGCGTCTTTGGTGACTTCCATTGCATAACCGCCTCCACTTTCGCCGGGTCCACCATAATCCCATCAGGATTCACCACGTGACCCAAGAATTGAACCTCGCGCAACCAGAACGCGCACTTGGAGAATTTAGCATACAACTTCTCCCTTCTCAACGTCTCTAGAACTTCCCGAATGTGACCGGCATGCTCTGCCTCGCTCTTCGAGTAAATCAGGATATCATCAATAAACACAATCACTGATTTATCCAACATAGGCCGACACACACGGTTCATCAAATCCATAAAAGCAGCTGGCGCGATGGTCAAGCCAAAGGACATGACAAGTAACTCGTAGTGACCATAGCGCGTACAGAAAGCTGTTTTAGGAATATCTTGCTCCTTCACCTTCAACTGATGATAACCCGATCGAAGATCTATTCTCGAAAACCAACTGGCACCCTGAAGCTGATCGAACAAATCATCTATCCTCGGTAAGGGGTATCGGTTCTTCACTGTCAACTTGTTCAGCTCGCGGTAGTCAATACACATCCTCATACTACCGTCCTTTTTCTTTACAAACAGGACCAGAGCACCCCAAGGAGAGATACTCGGTCTAATGAACCCCTTATCAAGCAGCTCTTGCAACTGCTCCATCAACTCTTTCATCTCGGTCGGAGCCAACCGATACGGTGCTTTGGCGACAGGTTGGGCACCCGGTATCAGATCAATCTGAAACTCGATCTCTCTGTCAGGTGGCACTCCTGATAAGTCTTCTGGGAACACATCTGGAAAGTCATACACAACCGGTACATCGGCTAGTTATGGTGTTGGCGTATCCACATCCTTTACATAGGCCAAGTAGGCACTACATCCACGCCTCATACACTTTCCCGCCACCGCCATCGAGATCACCTTTGGAATCGTAGTAACCCGATCACCATACACCGTCACTGAACTACCATCAGGTGCCGACAACCGAATCATCTTCTTGCGACACACAATGTTCGCCTCGAAGTACGCTAACCAATCCATCCCGAGAACCAAATCAAAACCACCTAAGGTCATCACAAACGGTCTAACAGGAAACTTATGACCCTCGAGCTCCACATCACAGTTCTCTATCATCTCAGATATCCTGGTAGACTTACCTATGGCAGTTTCTACATCGAAGGGCGCATCAACACATCTACTACTAATAGGCAGCTTAGCACAGAAAGCAGCAGAAATAAAACTTTTACTGGCACCCGAATCAAATAACACAGAAGCTAAAGTTTGGTTCACCAGAAACGTACCGGACACGACATCAGGGTCCGTTCTAGCTTCCTCCTGTGTCATGGTGAATGCCCTGGCGCTCGCCCTCGGTCCATCACCTCCCGTCCTCTTTGCCCCTGAACTTTCAGCCCTCGGCTTCTTACAATCTTTGAGCATGTGACCCTCTTCACCACAGTTAAAGCACCGGACCGTACGACAGTCCTTTGCCATGTGCCCCGCCTTTCCACACCTGAAGCACAAGTTCGACCCAAACCTGCACTCCCCACTATGCTACCGTCCACATTTACCACACCTTCTCGACCCCGCAACTGACGTGACCACACGGCGATCATCCACCGGTGCCTTCTTGTTACCCGTCGAGGCATTACCCCGACCAAACCTCTTCCCCTGCCAGTTCCGGTCACCACCGCTCTTCCTGCCACCATCAGTCACCACCACCGTCCTCTCATCATACAATCTTCCCGCCAAATCCACCGCCGACCTAAACGTGCTCGGCCGGGCGGCGATCATGTGCCTGCGAATATCCGCCGGCAAACCCTGTATATACCTCTTGATCTTTCGGGACAGAGGCGTCACTTGATCCGGCACCAGACGTGCCATCTCGTTGAACTTCGTGGTGTACTGTTGGTGTGTCATGGTTCCCGCCTCCAGTTGCAGAAACTCCCTTTCAACCTTATCCATTTCCCGATGAGGACAAAACTCCTCGATAACCATCTTCTTTAGTTCGGGCCACCTCATTCTCCCGATCGCCCGATTACCCTCCGCTTGGACAATGTTGTCCCACCAGCATAGTGCCGAGTCCACAAAGGAGTGGGTGGCAAACTTTACTTTTTGATCTTCCCGGCACTCGCTGATGTCGAGAACAACCTCCATTTCTCTCACCCATCGGTGAGCAGCGGCAACATTGCCATTACCGTCAAAAGTTGGGGGTTTGCATCTCATAAACACCCCGTAGTTACAGCCTCGTGCCACCTCTCGCACAGGCTCCTCTTCCTCTTCCTCCTAATTATCGGAGAAAATCGTTTCAGGCTCCGGTTGCTCCTCTAAGGCCCTATTTCTCTCCTTCCTCTCTCCCTCCTTCACAGCTTTGATGACTTCGGTCACCATAGACGGTAAGATTGTCTGCATGACCTGATGTACTTCCTCGACAACAGCCTCCTTTACCGAGGCCCTTAAGTTCGCGCTCTCATCCCCAGCTTCTGGATGAGGAGTCACAGGTTCTGCAGGAACCTCTTTCTCAAATCTAGGCCTTCCTCTTTTAGGGCGTGGTTCAGCATCAGGGCCACCACGGCCTCCACCCCTAGAAGCTCTAGAAGATCTACCATCAGCCATTCTCTAACACACTGAAAGATTCAAACACCAACACGGTCATTCAAGGAAACAACTCAGTTTATGTCAAGTATAGTAAGTCCCTAATTACAGTGGCCAGTTGTGATTAGCACTTACTTTACTCTTCATACCCCAAGTACTACCTGTCCTGACTTCATCAGTATTCAAATCTACATACAACACATAACATATACCATGCGCACATAAACCGGTTAACTTTAAGAAAATACCTGATGGCACGCAGCTACTCAGTTTGGCATCCCATTCCCCATTCGTCCCATTTTCAGTTTAAGTTAAGGTTTATTTTGGAAAATTTACCCATTTCACTTAAACTTTGGCTCTGATACCAACTTGTAAGGCCCCGTTTCCGGGACGCCTACAATTGGTCATTCATCGCTCATAAAACATATATTTACATTTGTCTCATAAAAACAGTGCAGTGGAACATTAAAATACACTTTCATTTCTATATAAATGCTTTTGCAGGTTAATACAACATTCGTTACAAAATAGCTTGTTCGCATTACAATGCAAAAACATTAATCAAAAGAATGCCATCCCCAAAAAGAGCTGAGTAGCCTTGCCGTGCCATCCTTAGCAATCATTTACCTGTCAACTGGAAAACGTATAAAAAGTCAGCGTTGCTGAGTGAGTTCTAGTTTTATAACATATATATACTTTACTTTCATTGAAAACCATTCCTTTATCATGCGATCATTCAACATACGTATACACAGATAGTATCATTATTATCTTTCATCTCATTCATTATCTTCCATTCTTTTCGTTCATTCTTTCTTCCGAGTCTTTTGCGACAACATGGTCGCTCACCTCAATGGCAATCTCAATGATTGCACGCTATCCGAGTCTTTTGCACCCCTAGGGTTGCTCACCCCAATTGCCCATCACGATAGCAAGCTATCCGAGTCTTTTGCAACAATAAGGTTGCTCACCCCAAGGCAACATCACGATAGCACCTTACTCGAGTCTTTTGCAACGACAATGTTGCTCACCTCATAGGCAATCTAAATGATTGCACTTCATCCGAGTCTTTTGCAACACAAAGTCGCTCACCCCAATATATATGCTTGCAAGCCTTTCTTTCGTTCATTCATCATTCATTAATGCATGCATTCTTACTTCATGTTCCTCTTTCATTATCTTTCGCTTTACATTACATAATACTTCATTCATTCATTCATTCATTAGCATGACATGTAAAGCCACAAGAAATATAAGCATACATCATAATAAGGAACATATCATACACATTCATCATCATCATACAGGGCAACATCATACATTCATAATATGCATAAACATGCAACATCATCATCATCATGTCCTACATGCTCTCTAAGGCCATAACCATTCCCTTACATGCACTTACGGGTTACTTTACGTCAAAACTTACATCTGCACCTTTCCCCGAAGGCCAGAAGTCAAACTACACATTCCTTCGAGTGCAACAGCCCTATTCGGGCGTATGGACACCCTTCAGTCGCATGGCCTCCATGCGACTGAACATCTGCGACTGGACTCATGCGGATGGTCATCTATGCAAATGAACATTCAATCGTGCGTATGGACCTTGTGCGAATGGGATTACTGCGAATGGGCACCTATGCGACTGACCTCATGCGAATGGACTCATGCGACTAAGCATCTATGCGACTGAACCCTCAGTCGTACAATCCCCATGCGACTGGACTCCCAGTCGTGCGACTGAAACCTTAGTCGTGCGATTGAACCCTCAATCGTGCGAATGAATCCCAATCGTGCGAATGACCCTCAATCGCCCTCATTCGGTCGTATGGCCTCCATTCGGTCGCCTAGCCCTAGCTGATGCAGAATGGAGTTCATCCCGAACCCAATCTGCCATTTTCGGCCTCCAAGCTCATCCAAACCCATTCTAAGCCTAAATTAACCCTCCTGGACCTTAGGAATGCATACCATAACACCATACAAGCACACACAAGCCCGGAATCATACTCTAAACGCATCATACACATCACACCCCAAATGGGTCAAACACATACACACACAAAAACGGGTTTTGAACATTTTCCAGCCCCAAAAGCAGTTGAAAACAAGTAAAAGTGGGGTCCTAGAACTCACACAATCGAGCACAAAGACAAGGGCTTCAATTTGGCTTGCCACTCGATGGATTTGGACACCAGAATCACCCGAAACACCCCTTTTCTCCTCTTTCTCCTCTTTTCTCTCTTCTCTTCCTTTGAAATCTGAAAATTGGTGTTTGTGGGGAGAGTGGGCTGCCCTCTCCCTACATAAACCACCACATTTCCTAACTTTTCTTCGTTGGCGAGTTTGGTCCCTCGACTTTGGACTTTATTTCTTTTCTTTCTTCGCCTGCTTCAAAATAATAAATTTCCGGGTGTTACATGGTTTGACACCTTCTTTTGTATAATGCCTCTTGTGGTGCTGCTTTAATGCTAGTATGGTAGTTATTATTGTAGGCAAATTCAATTAACGGTAGATGGTGTCACACCCCAACCACAGCGGTTTGGGGCGTGATCATCATGGAGACCATAGTCATTGATTGACCACTACATGGTTTAGTAAACATACGTTGCAAATAAGTTTAAAAATACATAATTGTTTTCAGAGTTAAATTGCGAAAGCAGTAGAACTAATGTAATTGTTTTCAAAACATGATAAATACAATAATAAATGTCCCAAACAACATGAATGGCCCTAAATGCAATATGGACCAAGCTAGCTTAACTTGATGCAAATATCAAATACCTGAGAAAACATGCATGAAAATATGTTAACATAAAGTTGTTGAGTTCACAGGTTGTAAAGTAATAGTAAACAGTGTAATGGACCACAAGTCTTTCCATGATTTGATTGTCGATCATACAATACTACAATATTATATAAGCACCGCAACCGAAGCTAGGCTGTAACTGTAACAAATTACCCCTACCCATGCCTACCGTAAGCATGGGGTGAACAGGCTAATAATGCACCCGTTTAGACCTCCAGTCAAGGTTAGGGTAATTAACCCGGGTGGGGGTAGTCAAACCCAACAGTACTATCCATGATTACCTCACTTTGGGAAATAAACTAACGGTCCGATAATAGGGGACTTCATACGGTAAGTAAACAACTTATATATAACATGTGAAATCATTAACATGTAAATGTGTCCAAGAAAATAGTAATTTGCATGTAATCTCCCCCAAAAGGAAAATAAGTAAAATGGGGTCGTGAACCTCACCTGTGAAGTGAGTCGGGTGTGAAATCTGAAAGTATCCAAAGTGCTCGGGAAAATCCGAACTAAGTTCGCCCTAGAACAATCAAGGCAACTTATATCTAAGTATTTGCTCCTACGTATAATGTGAGCATGTAACTATTTCATCCACACACTTGATAACAAAGTGTTTGACTCGACGACCTGTTGGTGACACAAAACGAATATTTGTGAAATACATATTACTAAAAAGAATGTTAATAAATTATACTTCACTTGAAAGTGTTCAAAAACATTTGTATCTTAAAGTTGACATATTATTTGGGTAATTAAATATCGTTTCGACTCGACCCGAGACGTGACTCGAGTGTTTAGTAATTAGTTACGTATTTTACATATGAAATTATAGAAGCTAGGGTTTTGAAATAATCTTATTTTCTTAAGTACAATAATATTTACATTATATTATATTACTTGCAAATTTTGAAATGTTAACATCCAAGTAAAATCACTAGTTTTCATATTTTACAATTCACGTATAAATATATATATTTATCCATAAAATAACTATTTAATTATTTTCTTAGTAGTATTATTTTTTTATTTTGTCTAGTTCTTGACATATATTAAATTAGGGTTTTTTTAATTTATTAAGTAACTTTGGTATATTATAAAGTAAATCTCTTTAATAAATTAATTAATCACTTTAGTCAATTTACCAACTTATCTTAACCCATATTTTAAGTAACCTAGTAACTAATATTATGAAGTCTATAAATTTATATTTTAAGTCTCATGTCAAATTAACAACAAAATCATATGTCATCTTTGTCAAAATTCATTTACTAATCACTTTATCATTCCCTTTAAACCAACATAATATTTAGTCATAAAGTTTATAGTTTTTTCTTTTAAAGTCTCATGTTTATATATATATATATATATATATATATATATATATATTTAGTCATACTTGTAAATTTAGTTAACTTGTCATCAAGTTATAATTCAACATTTGTAATAATATATTGCCACTCACTAGCTAAGTATAACTTGAAGAATATATATAAGCATTCATAATAATACTTGTAATAGTTTAAAATCCCATAACCATAATATAACCCTTTTGTAGATTCTCTTGAGTTTTAAGAAACTTTTATAATTTTTTATAAAATTACCAACTAGTAACTTGGTCAAACATGGATCTATGAATATTTACTTTTTAAGAACAATATCATTATTGAGTTCATGTTAAAATGTTTTGTATGAAGTAACTTCCTTTGAAACCCTTTGTTGGTAAAAACACCATTTTTAACATGAAAGATTTTTTTGGATGAATGTTGTTACATATGATCTAGTATATAAATAATATAATTAATTGAAAGATATATAAACGAAAGAGAGTGTTCTCACTAAAAACAAGCAAGAATGGATGGAAGGGTTGATGTAGAATGCTTGGAAGCTTCAAAAATCACTTGGTCTTCAACAATAGCACTTGAATCACCCAAGATTTGTAGAAAATGAGTTGGAAATCAAATGAAATGGTGGTGAGGGTGTCTTGGACGAAAATTGGAAGAAAGAAACAAGGAAGAGAGTGTGGTGGGTGGTGTTGGTGAATTATGGAGGTTACTTGCATATATAACCATACATGAATTAGTAAATCAACTCATATGAGAGTGTTGGTCAACTTCTTGGAGGAAGATCTTCCAAAAGAAGGTAGGGAGATATGTACTTTGTTCATAACCTTTTCTTTATCACATAAAAGGTAAGTTTCAAACTTTGCAAAAATGCAAAGTAGTCTTGTAGAGATATGACATAATCTTGTAGAGATATGACAAGAAAATAAGAAAATGAAATAAAGAGGACGGGGGTAAGGGGCGGTTAATTGGTTGAAATATGGTGGTTTCTTTTAGTTTTGAGTAGTATTGGGTGGTATTTGTTACACTATTGGTATTTTTATATATTTTTATATACTTTTTACTTTTTAAAATATAGTAAAATATGATAAGAACTTGTATAATCTCATATATTTTAATATTTATGGTATGTTAATAATGCATCATGTATTTAATAGTCGCGTTAAAAGGATTCGTTCAGGGTAAAATATCAATTTACGCGATTAGGATTATTTATAAATTTAAGTTTTTTCAATGTATTTAATTTAGAGTCTAAAATACTTTGAAACACTGTATTCTTAAATACCTTGAAACAATTTAAAGTATTTATTGGTACATATGTATTAATTATCACCAATGTTCGTGTGTGCCGGTTGTAGCGCGTGTAAAAGTGGTAATTACGCCGAATCACCTATGCATGAAATGTAATGCATGAAATTTTTGCAATGCATGAAACGACTTCAATAAATGTAATTCAATGAAATCAAGTATTATAGGTGTAATTATAACCAAGTCAAGGCTGGGTATTGACCTGAAATTGCCGGTTGTCACATACTCCCCATGTTAGAAAGAATTTCGTCCCGAATTTCAGTTAGGGTTGTCTGCAGATGCCAGGATTTCAAACAAGTAAGGGTAGTTGAGCTTCATTTGGTCTTCGCGTTCCCAAGTAAATTCGGGTCCTCTTCTGGAATTCCATCAGACCTTCACTCTCGGAATGCGGCTTCGTTTCATCTTCTTTACCTCTCGATCTAGGATCTCCACGTGTTTCTCAATAACATGAAATTGTTCATCAATCTGAACCTCATCGAGCGGTATAACTATAGTTTCATCTGACAGACACTTCTTTAGATTTGACACGTGGAAAGTGTCATGAACACTACTAAGTTCTTGAGGAAGTTTGAGCTTGTAAGCTATAGGACCAATCCTGGCTAAGATTTCAAATGGTCCTATGTATCTAGGGTTTAGCTTACTACGTTTGCCAAAACAAATGACTCATTTTCAAGGTGAGACTTTAAGTAGAACCTTATCTCCCACTTGGAATTCTAATGGTTTACGTCTCACGTTAGCGTAGCTTTTCTGACAGTCACGTGCGGCTTTGAGTTAGTTCTGAATCTAAACGATCTTTTCCGTGGTCTCGTGTATGATCTCGGGACCAGTGAGTTGACTATCACCAATTTCTCTCAAAAAAAGTGGTGATCGACACTTCCTTCCATATAGTGCTTCAAATGGTGCAACTTTTATACTGGTGTGATAACTGTTATTGTAAGAAAACTCAGCTAAGGGTAGATGAGTATCCCAACGGTTTCCGAAGTCTATCACGCAAGCTCTAAGCATGTCTTCCGATGTCTGAATGGTCCGTTCGCTCTGACCATCTGTTTGAGGGTGGTATGCGGTACTCATATCCAACCGTGTACCCAAGGCCTTTTGTAATGATTGCCAAAATCTCGAGGTAAATCGACTGTCTCGATCGGAGATAATGGAGATCGGTACTCCATGTCTCGAAACAAACTCCTTGATATAAACCCTCATCAACCTTTTCATTTTATTAGTTTCCTTAATTGGTAGGAAGTAAGCAAACTTTGTCAGTCGATCCACAATTACCCAAATCGTATCACAACCGGTGGATGTCTTGGGTAGTTTTGTGATGAAGTCCATGGAAATCTGCTCCCATTTTCATTGTGGAATCTCCGGTTGGTGCAGTAATCCAGATGGTTTCTGATACTCCGCCTTAACCTTTGAACACGTATGGCACTTGCTAACATAGATGGCTATGTCAGCTTTCATGTTAGGCCACCAGTATAACTCCTTTAAGTCATGATACATCTTATCAAAGCCCGGGTGGATGGAGTACCTTGATTTTTGTGCCTCGTTCATCAGAAGTTCCCTTAAGTTTGCACATTTGGCACCCAAATTCGGTTCATAAAGTATCGAGCTCCATCAGACTTGATCTCAAATTGCTTATCCATGCCGCGCAGAGATTCATTTTTCAAATTCTGTTCTTTTAGTGCTCCGGACTGAGCATCACGAATTTGAGTAGTTAGACTCGTATGGATCTTCATTCCCAACACTCGCACCCATAAAGTTTTGGTTCGTTCTTTCCTGCTCAGAGCGTCTGCTACAATATTCGTTTTTCCAGGATGATAACGAATCTCATAGTCATAATCGTTTAGTAACTCGACCCACCTGCGTTGTCTCATGTTTAGTTCCTCCTGATCGAAGATGTGCTTATGGCTTTTGTGATCACTGAATATAGTACACTTGGTACCATATAGGTAGTGTCATCAAATCTTTAGTGCAAAAACAATAGCTCCCAATTCGAGGTAGTGAGTGGTGTAGTTTTTCTCATGCACTTTCAATTGTCGCGAAGCGTAAGCAATAACTTTGTCGTGTTGCATCAGGACACATCCAAGTCCTTGTCGTGATGCGTCGCAGTACACCACAAAACGATCGCTTCCCTCTGGTAGGGACAGAATTGGCGCGCAACACAGTTTCTGCTTTAACAATTGAACCGCTGCTTCCTGCTTATCACCCCAATCAAATTTCTTGTCTTTCTGAGTCAAGGTTGTTAATGGTTGGGCTATTTTGGAGAAATTTTCGATAGAGCGTCGGTGATAACCTGCCAAGCCTAGGAATTGTCGCACCTCAGTCGGGGTCTTAGGTGCTTCCCAGTTTTTAATGGTCTCTATCTTGGATGGTCAACATGTATTCCCTTCTCGTTAACCACATGCCCAAGAAATTACACTTCTCGGATCCAGAAGTCGCATTTTGAGAATTTTGCATATAATTACTCGTTCTTGAGTAGTTCCAAGATTATCCTTAAATGTTGTTCGTGCTCATCCTTGGTTTGTGAACATATCAAAATACCATCGACGAAGACGATCACGAATTTATTCAAGTAGGGTTTGCACACTCTATTCATGAGATCCATGAATACAACTGGTACATTAGTTAACCCAAATGGCATGACCATGAACTCATAGTGGCCATAACGAGTTCGACTATTAAATACATGATGCATTATTAACATACCATAAATATTATGAAGTCTATAAATTTATATTTTAAGTCTCATGTCAAATTAACAACAAAATCATATGTCATCTTTGTCAAAAGTCATCTACTAACCACTTTATGATTCCCTTTAAACCAACATAATATTTAGTCATAAAGTTCATATTTTTCTCTTTTAAAGTCTCATGTTTATATATATATTTAGTCATACTTGTAAATTTGGTTAACTTGTTATTAAGTTATAATCCAACATTTGTAATAATATATTACCACTCACTAGCTAAGTATAACTTGAAGAATATATATATATATATATAAGCATTCATAATAATACTTGTAAGAGTTTAAAATCCTATAACCATAATATAACCCTTTTGTAGATTCTCTTGAGTTTAAAGAAACCTTTATAACTTTTTATAAAATCACCAACTAGTAACTTGGTCAAACATAGATCTATGAATATTTACTTTTTAAGAACAAGAATCATTATTAAGTTCATGTTAAAATGTTTTGTATGAAGTAACTTCCTTTGAAACCCTTCGTTGGTAAAAAACCATTTTTAACATGAAAGATTTTTGTGGATGAATGTTGTTACATATGATCTAGTAGATAAATAATATAATTAAATGAAAGATATATAAACAAAATGCAGGACTGGTTAAGGGCTTTAACAAATTACAACACAACAACACAATGAGGAGAACAACTAAACTTTGATCAAACAGTGAACTGGATTAACCAATATGATGATACTAAGAACACAAGTAAAGTAATGAGACAGAACAAGAGAGTTGGGTTTCAAGGAGGCAGTATATTGCTTTCTCAAGTTCTTTTACAAGTGTTACAAAGCATAAAGAAAGATACAAGAACTTGGAACACTTATACTACAACCTACAGCCGGCTATACTTTGAAAGCCAGCTGGATACAATTGACTAGACACTAACAAAATCAATTGTAGGATCAAAAGGCATATCTGCCTTTTGACCTTGTGACTTTGACATGCCATAGCTCACATCCTTATCTATTACAAAAAGGATAAAGTACATAAAGTAGAAAGTTACATACTCAAGACCTCAATGTACAGTTACCAAAAGCATGGATCTTTTCACTAACTCATGTAAGTTGGTGACTTTACAGAGATGCAGCGGAAAGGTGCTTTATGGAACAGTACATCAGATAAAGCATGTATACTAAAAGTCTTTGGAAGAAATCTGTCTTCATAGGTTGACGCTTCGGAAGACTTTGTCTCTGAGGCTTCGGAAGACTTCATGTTTGGCTTCGGAAGATATTGGTCTTGGCTTCGGAAGATTTTACACTTAGAGTATTTTCTAGTGTTTGGTGTAAAACTTCTGAAGCATTTCTTACTTCAGTACTTAGTGCATGTTGCAGAGAGACATTTGGATGTTTTGGTTTGCATCAGACTTAAGGAATCCTTACAAACTCCCCCTAGGCTGATGCTACCAAAACACTTAGAAGATCTTCAGATGTTGGTGGTCTTCAGTACAATCATGACCATACCCTTCTTCATTAGATGGTCAGGATCATCAAGACCTTCATAGTATCTTCTCATCTCAAAGAGATCATGCAGAGGTAAGTTGATTATGTCTTGCCAAGTGTAGACATTTTCAACACCTTGATCTCTGATTACATGCCATTTTCTGGATTGGTAGAGTAAGTCCAGGACAAGATGGGTGTCTCAGTTGTCAGAGGAGCCACTTGCATAGGAGTTGATTGGGCTGCCTCATCATGCACTTCCTCAGGTTGATCTGACTCAGCCTGAGGTGTAGAGGTAGATGACTTAGGCTTCTTCTTCTTTGACTTTGGTTTAGAAGCCATTTTCTTCTTCCTCTTAGATGACTTTAACTAAGAAGACTGGTCTGCAGCACCATGTTGATCATCCTTGTCTTTCTCAGTTGGGTGTTCCTCCCTCACAAGTTCAGAAGGAGATGGAGTTTGACCCTGCCTTGGATCAGAAGATGAAGCTTGCTGAGGCTCAGCAGGAGGTCCAGGTTGAGGTGTCTCAGGTTGTTCAAACTTAACCTCCACTTCAAGTGAGACTTGACTTGGAAGAGAGTGCAAGTCAATCAGTTCACCACTCTTAAATCTGATGCAAACCAAAACATCCAAATGTCTCTCTGCAACATGCACTAAGTACTGAAGTAAGAAATGCTTCGGAAGTTTTACACCAAACACTAGAAAATACTCTAAGTGTAAAATCTTCCGAAGCCAAGACCAATATCTTCCGAAGCCAAACATGAAGTCTTCCGAAGCCTCAGAGACAAAGTCTTCCGAAGCTTCAACCTATGAAGACAGATTTCTTCCGAAGACTTTTAGTATACATGCTTTATCTGATGTACTGTTCCATAAAGCACCTTTCCGCTGCATCTCTGTAAAGTCACCAACTTACATGAGTTGGTGAAAAGGTCCATGCTTTTGGTAACTTTACATTGAGGTCTTGAGTCTGTAACTTTCTACTTTATGTACTTTATCCTTTTTGTAATAGATAAGGATGTGAGCTATGGCATGTCATAGTCACTAGGTCAAAAGGCAGATATGCCTTTTGATCCTACAATTGATTTTGTTAGTGTCTAGTCAATTGTATCCAGGTGGCTTTCAAAGTATAGCCGGCTGTAGGTTGTAGTATAAGTATTCCAAGTTCTTGTATCTTTCTTTATGCTTTGTAACACTTGTAAAAGAACTTGAGAAAGCAATATACTGCCTCCTTGAAACCCAACTCTCTTGTTCTGTCTCATTACTTTACTTGTGTTCTTAGTATCATCATATTGGTTAATCCAGTTCACTGTTTGATCAAAGTTTAGTTGTTCTCCTCATTGTGTTGTTGTGTTGTAATTTGTTCAAGCCCTTAACCGGTCCTGCAATTGGTATAGAGCTTTTCAGGCTCTTGATATAAGATCTCACCATCTTAAGATCCCTCACACACACAAAAACTAAACTCTCCAAATGGCATCCATCTCAAAAGACTGATATGGAGACTGGAACCATGAACAAATCCCCACTATCACTCTTGATGATTTTGACACCAGTGTATGAGAATGGAAGGTTTCATCGTCGTCTCTGGATTCAAGAATGTGTGGGAACTGTTGAGAATGGACCTTTAATACCCAGCACTCCTCTGCTACTGGTGCTGGTATGATTCCAAAAGATGTGGCCAACTACTCGATTAGATAGAAAGAAGAGTAGAGATTGATAGGAAGGCCATGACTGCTCTTCAGACTGCTCTCCCAAACTCTGTATACAGAGGCTTTAAGAAGTGCAAAACAGCTAAACAGCTGTGGGATGCACTGAAGCTGATGTATGAAGGCTCCTCTGAAGCCAAGGAGAACAAGAAGGATCTCCTGAAGCAGCAGTTTGAAAACTTCACCTTCAAAGCAGGTGAAACCATGACTCAACAATACTTCAGGTATGTTGAGATAGTGGATACCCTAGTGGATGGAGGAGTTCCTCTTGAGAACAGGGACATTGTAAGGAAGTTCATGTCCTCACTTCCTAGGCAATGGACACACTACTGTGTGGTGATCAAGAGGACTGAGAACCTCAAAACTCTTACTCTGACAGAGTTATATGGGATTCTCAGTGGATACCAGATGGAGATGAACATGCAAGGTTCATCTGGCAACTCCAACAATCAAATGGGTTCAGCCCTTCATGTGGTTGAAAGGGATAGCATAGACCCCAACATCATCTCATATGCTCCCCTGACAACTCACCAAAGGGTCCTTTCATCACCTTCCCGGAGACACCCAGGGAGAACTTTACTCAAGGAAGCCCATTCCAAGAGACAAGTTCTTCTCAAGCCTTTGTGTCTCTGATGAAAGCTGTGGGAACTCTCTCTTCACTCTTGAAGACCTGACTGTATCCATCCAGATGACCTGGAGTACATGGAATAGTTCAGCAGATGGCTCTCCTCACTCACAGAGCCAAGAAGTTCTACAAAGAGAACAGGAAGAAGGTTTCCAAGCAATGCACCATGGAAAGTTTGGGCTGGATAAAGCAAGTCAAGTGTTACAACTGTAACCTTATGGGCCACTTTGCTAGGGAGTGTAAGGCACCTAAACCAAATGGTGGCCAAACACAAACCAGACCAAACTACACTGACAAAGCCCCTCAGAATGAGAAGCCAAAGCAACATGCTGCTGTTGCTGTTGAAGAGGGAGGCTTTGACTGGAGCTTTCAGGTGGAAGATGCTTCTCCAAACCAAGCACTGATGGCAGACCATGATGAAGCCAAGGTATTGGAACATCTCTGTACTCCTGAATGCATTGCTAAAGTAACAGATACAGGTCCTACAACTTAGAATGAGATCTGATCTTGAGTCATTAAACATATTAAAATCTGATTTTAGAAAGTCTGAAAATGATTACAAGTTAAAGATAGAGGACTTGGAGAAAACCATTTCAGTACTAAAACATGAACATACAGATTTAGAACTCAATCCAGGATCTCATAACTAAGTTGACTGAGTGCCAGGCTGAGCTTGTGATCAGCAAAGCCAAGGCAGAAAGAGTGTTCTTGAAGAAGAGACCTTCAAGAACATGATATCCTCATCCCTGCACAACAATGTGCTATCAAAATAGACAGGGACTGGGATCAAATGAGATAGCTCCTCCACACACAATCTTGTCTGTAAGATCTCCTAGGTGTGGAACTTGTGAAGATGAGCTTCCTCTCATAGATCCTATAAGTGAAGAGGATGAAGAAGATAGTGAAGAATTCCTCTGAGAAGAGTGAAGAAGAGGATTCTTCCAAGGGCCACTATCCTTCTGAGGAGAAGAAATCTACTGTGATGACCAAGTCCAAGAGAAAGAACTTGATCAGGAAGAGCAAAAGAAAAGCAAAGAAGGCTCAAGAGATCAAGGCTACTTTTGATGCTAAGCAGAAACAAGTTTTTATCTCTGCAGGTTTTAAAGTAGTAAGGACTGAAGACATCAACCAAGACTCCTCAGCTAAGAGTCCTGGTTCTTGTTCAAATCATCTCAGTGCAAAGAAGAAGACTGAGCTGCTGTGTACCACTGCTGCACAGCCTGGACCATCAAACTCCAAGAACAGTTCACAGCCCAAAAGAACTGTCTCAGCATCTACCAAGATGAAGGTGGAGAAGGGATGTGACCAAAGCCAGTCTTGCTCTCATAAGGAGACTCTTTTGAAGAAGAAAATGTTATGTGTCATGTGTGAAAGTACCTCTCACATTGCTAAGGATTGCCCATACAATCCTAAAAGTACTATCCACATGACCAATACAAAGACTTCAAAGAGTTCAAGAAGATTCAAGCTTCGGAAGGAAAGTCTGTTTCCTTCGGAAGCTCCAAATCAAAGAAGAAGGTAAATGGAAAATTACCTTCGGAAGAAAATTGGTCTCGGAAGAAAGGAGTTCTTCCGAAGCACTGAAGTCTGCTGCAGTGACTGTAGAATCTTCCGAAGGTTCAGTCATCAAAACTTGTGAAGTCCAAAAGCTTCTAAGGTTTTGAAGGTCAAGTCCAAGACTCCAAAGGTGGTGTGGAAGTCTAAGAAAGACCAAATGACTGAAGTTTCTCCATCAACAACAGCTGAAGATCCCCTAGTACAACCATAGGATCTATTACTGTTGCATTACCTTCTATTACTTAGTGAGCCCAAGACAAGTAAGGCTTGGGTTTCCAAATGTAACTAATCATTTTCTTTGTGCAGGAACAGCTCAAGACAAGCAGGAATGTCTGGATAATTGACAGTGGCTGTTCCAGGCACATGACAGGCAATAGGTCTCTACTCCATAATTTGAGAGAATTGATGGAGGACCAGTTGCTTTTGGAGGAGATGAAGGTGGTTACATTTCAGGAAGGGGCAAGGTCACAAATGGTAAGCTCAGCATTGAAAAGGTAAACTTTGTTAAGGAGCTTGGGTACAATCTTCTGAGTGTATCCCAATTTTGTGATCAGAGTCATAACATGCTCTTTACTGAGCATGAGTGCATTGTTCTCAAGCCTGGAGTGGTCATTCCTCATGAGCATATCCTGCTCAGAGCCCCCAGGAAAGGGAACATGTACAAGATGGATTTGCAAGAAACATCTCCCTCTGGAGAAGTTTCATGCTTTCTATCTAAAGCAAATAGTGATGAGTCTTTCCTATGGCATAAAAGAATGTGCCATGTAAACTTTAAGAACATGAATAAATTAATTAAACATGATTTGGTAACTGGAATGCCAAAGAAAGAGTTTACAAGTGATGATCATTGTGTTGCATGCCTGAAAGGGAAGCAACATAAGGTATCTCACAAGCCTAAGGAAAGAACTCCATCACTACTCCCCTACACTTGTTACATATGGATCTCTTTGGCCCCACCAGTGTAATGAGTCTAGGAAGGACCTCTTATTGTTTAGTGATCACAGATGATTTTACAAGATTCACTTGGGTTTTCTTTCTTAGAACTAAGGATGAAACCCCTGAGATTCTGAAGAATTTCATCTTAAAATTGAGAATCAATGTGATCACAAGGTCAAAACCATAAGATGTGATCAAGGAACTGAATTCAAGAACCAAATCCTTGATACATTTTGTGATGAAAAAGGTATTACAAGACAATATAGTGCTCCCAGGACTCCTCAGCAAAACGGAGTTGCTGAGAGGAGAAACAGGACACTAATTGAAGCTGCAAGAACTATGTTGTCTGACTCTAAACTGCCCATCACCTTCTGGGCAGAGGCAGTAATACTGCTTGCTATGTGCAAAACAGAGTTTTAGTAGTTAAGACACATGGTAAGACTCCTTATGAACTTTGGCACAAGAGGAAACCTTTCATTGGTTTTCTCAGGTCATTTGGATGTCCCTGCACCATCTTGAATACCAAGATCAAATTGCCAAGTTTGCTGAGAAATCAGATGATGGACACTTCATTGGATACTCTTCCCAAGCTAAGGCTTATAGAGTATACAATCTCAGAACTAGAATTGTTGAGGAGTCAGCCAATGTGACTTTCAATGAACACACACCCTGTGTGGCTGGTTCTGGTCCTGATTGGCTATTTGATCTTGATTTAGTTACCAACTGTTTTAACAAATCTTGTGAGAATGTTTCAGGATCTGCAGAAAATCTAAATACAGGTGATCCTGATCCAAGATTTGAGCTAGGAAGACCTCAACTCATACATCTTCAGCTCCAGTTGGAACTACTTCAGCAAATGAGGTTTCTATCAGCACAACAATGACAAATTCAGCTGATACATCTGGTATGCCTTCAAATTCCAGCTCAGAGGCTCCTCAACCAGATAAAGATACCTCAATTGTAGAAGACAACAATGGTGATGGTGATAGTGATCAGGAATTCCTTGATGCTAATAACCACACCATAGATGACAACATCAATGATGTCACACACTCATTGGATCAAGTTAATCTTGATAAGTGTGGTAATGTGGAGGGTGAATCATCTATGCCAGATCTAAATTTCTCAAATTTGGATCTTTCTCAGCAACTTGCTGTGATCCCTCAGCTAAGGATCCACAAGTCTCACCCCACCACAAACATCATTGGAGATGTTGTCACAGGGGTAAGAACAAGAGGACAAACCCATGAAGCAAATGTTTGTCTTCACTCTTGTTTCTTATCTCAGATAGAGCCAAAGAAAGTTGATGAAGCTCTAAAGGATGGAAGTTGGGTTGAAGCTATGCAACAAGAGCTGCTTCAATTCAAAAGGCAGAAAGTTTGGAACCTTTGTCCTCTTCCTCATGGGAAGACTACCATTGGAACCAAATGGGTTTTTAGGAATAAGAAGGATGATAGAGGAATTATCATCAAGAACAAGGCAAGACTAGTTGTTCAAGGATACACACAAGAAGAAGGGATTGACTACACTGATGTCTTTGCTCCTGTAGCAAGATTAGAAGCTGTTAGGATATTCCTGGCATTTGCTGCATCCAAGAACTTCAAGGTCTTTCAACTTGATGTAAAGTGTGCTTTCTTATATGGAGTGATTGATGAAGAGGTTTATGTCAAACAGCCACCTGGTTTTGTAGACCCTGATCATCCTGATTATGTCTGCAAGCTTGACAAAGCTCTTTATGGGCTGCATCAGGCACCCAGGAAGTGGTATGAGACACTATCTGAGTATCTTTGTAAACATGGATACAGGAGAGGTACTATAGATGGAACTCTCTTCATCAAAGGACAGGGAAATGACTTATTGCTAGTTCAAGTATATGTAGATGACATCATCTTTGGTTCAACTAATCCAAAGCTCTGCAAAGACTTTGAGAAGCTGATGAAAGACAGATTTGAAATGAGTGCAATGGGAGAACTCAATTTCTTTCTGGGAATTCAAGTGAAGCAAGTTGAAGATGGCATCTTCATAAGTCAGTCAAAGTATGTTCAGGACATACTCAAGAGGTTCAACATGACTGATTGTAAGATTGCTAAGACACCCATAGCCAGAAACCACTCCCTTGGACCTGATCTTGAGGGGGAGTGTGTAGATGAACATTTATACAGGGCTATGATTGGGTCTCTTATGTATCTTACAGCTAGCAGGCCTGATATCATGTTTGCTACATGTATTTGTGCAAGATATCAAGCCAACCCTAAGATGTCTCACTTAATCACTGTCAAAAGGATTTTAAGATACCTCAAAGGTGCTTCAACACTTGGTCTATGGTATCCAAAGAATCCTGACTTCAATCTGTATGCTTATACAGATAGTGATTATGGTGGTTGCAACATGACTGCAAAGTCTACATCTGGGGGATGTCAATTCCTTGGTGGAAGGGTTGTCTCATGGCAATGCAAGAAACAATCCTGTGTGTCTGCATCAACTGCTGAGGCTGAATACATTGCTGCTGCAAGCTGCTGTGCTCAAGTGCTTTGGATTCAAAATCAGATGCTGGACTATGGATTTAACTTCAAGGAGACTCCTATCCACATAGACAACAATAGTGCTATCTCTATCACTGAGAACCCTGTGCAGCACTCAAGGACCAAACACATCAATATCAGGTATCATTTAATAAGAGATAACTATGAAAAGGGATTAATTAAACTAGTCAAAGTTCATACAGATGAACAATATGCTGATCTGTTTACAAAAGCTTTTGATGAACAGAGATTTAAATATCTAATATCAGCTATTGGGATGATTAACTTTGAGTAGATTTTTCTTAAAACTAATTCTAATTATTTCTTCTTAAAATATGTGTCCTAAGTTGTCTAGTTCATCACTTTCATAAGCTCATGTTTTCTTTGGATATAAATTCTTTTTGAAGACTTTCCTTAGATTCTTGAAAATTTTCTGATACTTCGGAAGATAAAATTTTATCTTCGGAAGAAAATCATGTCTTCAAAATAAATAACTGTCTAAGAAATTTTACCTTCGGAAGAAGTCAAAATCTATCTTCCGAAGCTTAAATTCTTATCTCAGACAAAGCATTCAAGTGTTTATTTCTCTTCCGAAGCATAAATTTTCAAGACTCTCAGGAAAATCTTCCGAAGCCATTTTAGCTTCGGAAGCTTTTTCATTAAAACTTCCGAAGACAATTTACCTTCGGAAGCTTTTCGAATTCCAAGAAAACTACTTTTTGAGCAAAAGTAAACTACTTTTTCAGAGGTGGGACCGACTTTCGGATTTCAAAGTTTATCCTCTTTCATTAACTTTGGTTCAAATCCCTTTTCACATAAATACCCAACGGTTCCCCCTCTTCCTCACTATCTTCCTCAATTCCACTATTCCTCAAACCTAATTCTCTAAACCGCCTTTGCTTTCTACCTTTCTTCACCCTTAAGCTTCTGAAATGGCCAACCTTAACCGCAAAAACAACCCAGATTTCTCCATGCAACTTCACAGGCAACACAATCAAGTTGCTCTGTTAAGCTCTGAGAAAGATGCAAGTTTCTCAGAGATTTGCCAATTCTTAACTCTATCCAACTACTTCACCTCCCTGACCATTGATCCTACTCTGTATGAGGATCATTTGCTTGAATTCTGGAAGACCTGCCAAGAGGTCATTATGGATGGGGAGAAGCACTGTCTGCCACAGTGCAAGGGAGGACAATCTTCATCACTCCGGCCATCATCAACCATCATTTGCAGCTGGATGATGAAGAAGGTGAATTGTCCTTCCCAAAGGAAGCTGTAATCATTCCTTTGAGCAGATGGGCTATGAGGGAGATTTCTCTGTAAAGACCTTCAGGAAAGGGAAGGTCTCATCCAAGTGGAAATACCTGCTCCATGTGGTTATCCACAGCTTGTCAAACAAGCATGGAGGGTGGGACCAGATTCCTGAGGATCTCTCCTTTGTAGTTCATGGAATGGTTCAGGGGGTCAAGTTCAGGTACTCTCAATTTGTTAATACAAATTTACTTGCAAACTTGGACTCCTTAGAGTATTACATGTTTCCTAGATATGTTCAACACATTCTTAACTGTGAACTGGGCTCACAGTTGAGGGAAACAAGTAATATTCTTAAATTGGGACAGATGAAGCCCGTCATCTTTAAAATCATGAAGAAGCCAACTGTAGGCTTCTCAGGGGTAGAAACAACCCTAGTCCCCAAAATGTTAGAGCTCATTGCTCAAGGTGACAACCTAGCAACACAAGCTAGTGTTGAACCCACACCTTCTTTTTCTTTACCACCAAAAAGATCACAAATAACCCTCACCTACCAAAGAAAATCCAAACGAACCCCTGCTCAGGCTATTGAGTCTGCAGGTCCCCATATACTCACCCTTACAGGAGGAAGTGGACACTAGAGCTCCCACTTCCCCTGAGGAGCAAACCACTCCCATTTTTTCACTATCAGGGCTGAGGTTCCTCATGCTCACCCTGATGAGCTCACAAGCCCAACAGCCTTAAGCCTTCACTCTGAGTCTCAACACTCAAGTGAACAACCTTCAGGGGACAGTTACCATCCCCAGCTTTAGATTTAAACCAACCAATTCCCAACCTATCCGTCTATACTGATGAAGACTTAGGATTCAATGAGTACCATGAGTCTCTCTTCTCCTCCCCTACTAAAGAGAGATGAGTACCTCTGATTGTCCTCAGTCTATCCCACATCAGTCACCTGTTACTGAGGTGGACACCTCTGAACATGTTCAGGATGTCCATATGGAAGAGGCTCTCACTTCTGAAAGTGATTACATCATTAAGACCTCAACCATGGCAACTCAGCCCACTGGCATCTCAACTGAGATTGCTAGTGAGCAGAGGAAAACCAGCAGCCAAGAACCTCAAGCTGGTGGTGTGAGAGAGGACTTTGGTCCAATCATCTCATCCCCCAATGATTCTTCTGATGAAGAAGAGGGGAATTTGAGACTAAAGGTGCAGAAACTATCAAAAACATGCTCCTATTTAGTCTCTAAGGTTAGTCACCTTGAATCTCAGGTGACTACCTTACAAAACAGGGTCAATGATCAGCAACTTCAGATTTCATATCTAAAGGAAAAACTAGCTGGGAGACCTTTAAGGAGAGCTCAACCAGGAAACAAGAACCTGTGGAAGTGATTGACTTATCCTCCAGCTCACCTATGCAAGTGGGTGATGCTACCAAAAAGGGGAGAAAGTTATTGCAGCCACAGAACCTGGGAGTTCTTCACAGAGAATGGACATAGAGGACTCACCATCCTCACTTGCTGTTGTGCATTCTCAGCAACTTCCTCAAGTTCACATTAATGTGGACTCTATAGACTCAATCATCAGGAGTCTCTTTGAGGAAGGTATACCAAGGGCTGTCTCATCTCCACCACAAGGAACTGGCAATTACATCATAAGGTGGAGGTATGATGATGACAGAAGAGCCCTTATACTTCACAGAGTTCAAGGCCAACAAGAAGTTTTTCAGTTCCAAAGCCTGAGCTTCTATGAAAGACTGGATCTAGTCAACATGCCACTTGTCAATCCAAGCAATTCAAGACAAGCTGACAAGTTGGCTCAAAGAATCCAAGACAGGATCTTGCAGAGTTCTCTCTAAGAAGGAGACTTAGGCAATCAGGCAATGTCATCGGTCAACTGGATGTTGAGGTGGACCCTAAGATTAGTTTTAAAGGGGAAACCTTGACTGAAGGCCCAGTGGCAGAACCTGAGACCCCTGTCTCATCATCAACAACTGCTGCAGAGGTCCATACTCCATCTGAGACACCTGCTGGTGAAGGTGTTTCTCAGCCTCTCTCTGGCCAGAGCATGGAAGCTAAACCAAGTAATGAAGGCCAAGCCTTAATCCACCCTGAGTCACAAAGGTCTGTTGGTGACAAAGGGAAAAGGATAATGACTCCTGAGGAAATTGAGGAGGAAGAGAGAGAGAGAGGAAAAGGAGACTAAGGGGAGAAAGTTCTTCTGGGTCATCTAGCTTCATGCAAGCTGCAATCAGGGCTGCCCCCAGACCAAATACTCAAGATGATGAGTTAAGGGCAGTCAGGATTACCTATTTACAGACCAGGAACTATGATATTGATGAAATCATCTCCCTCCCCTTAGAAGAGTTAAATGAACTGGCTGACATGGAAGTGTCAAGAGAGATGAAGGAGAAAGAGGATGCAAGGTTACTTCTTCAATTCAAAGAGGAGAAGAGACAGAAAAGACTTTACAAGCATGCTCTCACACTCTCTCCAGTTCTTGTCCTGCACAGGAAGATGTGGCTCCACAAGAACCTCAGGTAGATAAAGAAGAAGATAGGATCAAGATGATCAACTACCTGAGTGCCACAGGCTTCTATCAGGCAGATGCACTTCTTCCCCTATCCTATGAATTCATTGAGTTCGAGTACCTAAAGCAACTTGAGCTTGAGCTAGTCAAAGAAAGAAAAACAACCAAAAGGAAGCTAAGGGAAGAAGCTGCAAAGTCAAGAGCCATCATTCAAAAGAATGCAAAGAAGTCTGCTGACAGACAAAGAATGATGAGCTTCTTGAAGCTATATGGATTATCCGGAAGGAGACTTGGCCCCATGTCTCTATCCACAATGGATGAGCATATAAGGGTGATCAAGCAGAAGATTAAAAGTGGAGAACTTATTGACTTGCACTCTTTTCCAAGTCAAGTCCCACCTGAAATGGAGGTCAAGTTTGAACAACCTGAGACACCTCAACCAGAACCTCCAGCTGAACCTTAGCAAGCTTCATCTTCTGATCCAAGGCAGGGTCAAGAACTTGGAATACTTATACTACAACCTACAGCCGGCTATACTTTGAAAGCCAGCTGGATACAATTGACTAGACACTAACAAAATCAATTGTAGGATCAAAAGGCATATCTGCCTTTTGACCTTGTGACTTTGACATGCCATAGCTCACATCCTTATCTATTACAAAAAGGATAAAGTACATAAAGTAGAAAGTTACATACTCAAGACCTCAATGTACAGTTACCAAAAGCATGGACCTTTTCACCAACTCATGTAAGTTGGTGACTTTACAGAGATGCAGCGGAAAGGTGCTTTATGGAACAGTACATCAGATAAAGCATGTATACTAAAAGTCTTCGGAAGAAATCTGTCTTCATAGGTTGAAGCTTCGGAAGACTTTGTCTCTGAGGCTTCGGAAGACTTCATGTTTGGCTTCGGAAGATATTGGTCTTGGCTTCGGAAGATTTTACACTTAGAGTATTTTCTAGTGTTTGGTGTAAAACTTCTGAAGCATTTCTTACTTTAGTACTTAGTGCATGTTGCAGAGAGACATTTGGATGTTTTGGTTTGCATCAGACTTAAGGAATCCTTACAAACTCCCCCTAGGCTGATGCTACCAAAACACTTAGACGATCTTCAGATGTTGGTGGTCTTCAGTACAATCATGACCATACCCTTCTTCATTAGATGGTCAGGATCATCAAGACCTTCATAGTATTTTCTCATCTCAAAGAGATCATGCAGAGGTAAGTTGATTATGTCTTGCCAAGTGTAGACATTTTCAACACCTTGATCTCTGATTACATGCCATCTTTCTGGATTGGTAGAGTAAGTCCAGGACAAGATGGGTGTCTCAGTTGTTAGAGGAGCCACTTGCATAGGAGTTGATTGGGCTGCCTCATCATGCACTTTCTCAGGTTGATCTGACTCAGCCTGAGGTGTAGAGGTAGATGACTTAGGCTTCTTCTTCTTTGACTTTGGTTTAGAAGCCATTTTCTTCTTTCTCTTAGATGACTTTAACTAAGAAGACTGGTCTGCAGCACCATGTTGATCATCCTTGTCTTTCTCAGTTGGGTGTTCCTCCCTCACAGGTTCAGAAGGAGAGGGAGTTTGACCCTGCCTTGGATCAGAAGATGAAGCTTGCTAAGGCTCAGCAGGAGGTCCAGGTTGAGGTGTCTCAGGTTGTTCAAACTTAACCTCCACTTCAGGTGGGACTTGACTTGGAAGAGAGTGCAAGTCAATCAGTTCACCACTCTTAAGTCTGATGCAAACCAAAACATCCAAATGTCTCTCTGCAACATGCACTAAGTACTGAAGTAAGAAATGCTTCGGAAGTTTTACACCAAACACTAGAAAATACTCTATGTGTAAAATCTTCCGAAGCCAAGACCAATATCTTCCGAAGCCAAACACGAAGTCTTCCGAAGCCTCAGAGACAAAGTCTTCAGAAGCTTCAACCTATGAAGACAGATTTCTTCCGAAGACTTTTAGTATACATGCTTTATCTGATGTACTGTTCCATAAAGCACCTTTTCGCTGCATCTCTGTAAAGTCACCAACTTACATGAGTTGGTGAAAAGGTCCATGCTTTTGGTAACTGTACATTGAGGTCTTGAGTCTGTAACTTTCTACTTTATGTACTTTATCCTTTTTGTAATAGATAAGGATGTGAGCTATGGCATGTCATAGTCACAAGGTCAAAAGGCAGATATGTCTTTTGATCCTAAAATTGATTTTGTTAGTGTCTAGTCAATTGTATCCAGCTGGCTTTCAAAGTATAGCCGGCTGTAGGTTGTAGTATAAGTATTCCAAGTTCTTGTATCTTTCTTTATGCTTTGTAACACTTGTAAAAGAACTTGAGAAAGCAATATACTGCCTCCTTGAAACCCAACTCTCTTGTTCTGTCTCATTACTTTACTTGTGTTCTTAGTATCATCATATTGGTTAATACAGTTCACTGTTTGATCAAAGTTTAGTTGTTCTCCTCATTGTGTTGTTGTGTTGTAATTTGTTCAAGCCCTTAACCGGTCCTGCACAAAAGAAAGTGTTCTTACTAAAAACAAGCAAGAAGGGATGGAAGGGTTGATGTAGGATGCTTGAAAGCTTCAAAAATCACTTGGTCTTCAACAATAGCACTTAAATCACCCAAGATTTGTAGAAAATTAGTTGGAAATCAAATGAAATGGTGGTGAGGGTGTCTTGGACGAAAATTGGAGGAAAGAAACAAGGAAGAGAGTGTGTTGGGTAGTGTTAGTGAGTTATGGATGTTATTTGCATATATAACCATACATGAATTAGTAAATCAACTCATATGAGAGTGTTGGTCAACTTCTTAGAGGAAGATCTTCCAAAAGAAGGTAGGGAGACATGTATTTTGTTTATAACCTTTTCTTTATCACAAATAAGGTAAGTTTCAAACTTTGATAAAATGCAAAGTAGTCTTGTAGAGATATGACATAATCTTGTAGAGATTTGATAAGAAAAGAAGAAAGTGAAAAGAAGAGGGGGGGTAAGGGGACGGTTAATAGGTTGAAATATGGTGGTTTCTTTTAGTTTTGAGTAGTATTAGGTATTTGGGTGGTATTTGTTGCACTATTGGTATTTTTATGTATTTTTATATTTTTACTTTTTACTTATTAAAATATAGTAAAATATGATAAGAACTTGTATAATCTCATATATTTAATATTTATGGTATGTTAATAATGCATCATGTATTTAATAGTCGCGTTAAAAGGATTCGTTCCAGGTAAAATGTCAATTTACGCGATTAGGTTTATTTATAAATTTAAGTTTTTCCAATGTATTTAATTTAGAGTCTAAAATACTTTGAAACACTAAAATCTAGAATACCTTGAAACAATTTAAAGTATTTATTGGTACATATATATTAATTATCACCAACATTCGTGTGTGCCGGTTGTAGCGCGTGTAAAAATGGTAATTACACCGAATCACCTATGCATGAAATGTAATGCATGAAATTTTTACAATGCATGAAACGACTTCAATAAATATAATTCAATTGAAAATCAAGTATTATAAGTGTAAGTATAACCAAGTCAAGGCCGGATATTGACCTGAATTGTTGGTTGTCACAGATGAGTATCCTAAATTTCTCTAAAGTCAATCACAGAATTTTCATTACATATCTTACATGGTATGAATTTTACACTCGTCTGTCCATCAGTTTGGGTATGGTAAGTCGTACTTAAGTTTAATTTTCTTCCCAGTTCATATTATAATGATCGCCAAAACTTGGAAGTGAAGCGGTTATCTCGATATGATACTATTGAGATGGGTATACCATGGCTTGAGACTATTCTTTGATATAGTTATGCTAGCTTACTTATCTTTTAGTCATCGTGAATAGGTAAGAAACGGGCAAACTTAGTAAATTTGTTGACTTTTACCTTGATTGAATCATATCCATGGCTTGATCTTGGGAAATCAGTGATAAAATTTATTGTTATTCTTTCCCATTTTCGTTTAGAGATATATAGCCGTGAAGGTAACGTGATGGTTTATGATGTTTTGCCTTTACTTTGGTTCACGTACGATATCCTTCTACGTATCTTGCGATAGATGTTTTAATACGCGACCACGAGTAATCATTTCTTAAGTTCCTATATATCTTATCATTACTGGGATGAATTGAGTGTCATGACTTATGGGCTTCTTCGAAGATCGTATCTTGTAATCCGTTAGACTTTGGAATCCATATACGATTTTTAAAACCTTAATATCTCATGGCTACCCTTAAAAACCAACTCAACCCTTGCTAGGGGCTTTGCCCCTTGAACACTGCTAGGGGCTGCCACCCCTTGGACTTACTACCATGGGTGCTTCCCCCAGACCCGTGTTTGCTCGCAAGGTTCATATTTTGAGTTTGGGCTTGTGCACAATTGTAGTTATAATGTGGTGAGAGTGGTTGTTGGAGCTGCGAATGGCCACCATCTGTGTGCTTTTAGCGGTTTCTTTGAATCCATCAAGTTCTATTGTGTATCTCTGGTTGGAGAGTACAAACATGATACTAGTTTCAATACCTAGCTACTTATGATAAGGACTGATAAAGTTCCTTTAAAACGAGTCATATTTGATATCTCATTAATATATGTGTATTTGGTTTTCAATACTTGTTTTTTTAACTGCGAAACATAAACCAATATGTTAACAGTAGTCTTAATTCAGACTGTTCTAAGAATTCTGATCCACTTCAAATATATTAGAATAGACACTTTATTCATGTATTTAAACATGCTCATACAAGACAAATAAGTATTAATGAATATGATTACATCTAATATACCATAGTAGATATAATACCGTTGATTTGAATGTTCTAAATACTCATTTACTAATCTTTATAGTTTCTTCTATCATGTGCATGATTAAAGATATTTATGCAAATTTTATTTATGTAATATTTATTATCTTTTTCAGTTTCAAGATTTGAAAACTTTCCTATCATTTTTTAAAGTTTTAATATAGTTGAAATATATTTTATTAATAAAGAAAAATCTAGTTAAATATAAAAACAACTCAGGTAAAAAGTGAATGTAAAAAGTGACGATTGTATGAAAAATATATGGATATATAAGAATTATTTTAAAATTCCAATGAATTACATATAAAAATCAGCTTTTTTAAAATAGACATCCACTGTTCAAGTTTTATAACATAAGTATGTACATCCCAATGCACCCATATGTCAACCTTTGTGTGATAACGAGCTCAAGGTCGTCACCTCAACTGCTTGACATGTGTACTACCCGAGTGAAAACGACATTGGAAAATAACAAATGTTCACACTAAGATCTTTGTACGGTACATACAGAGATTTGTACGCACAAAGATCTTAGACATCTACATAGAGATTTGTACAATGCACACATAGATTCTAGTATGGTGTACATATAGATTTGTATAATGCACACATAGATTTGTATGATACTTTAAGATTACACGTGTCAAATCTCTAATGTATCATTATAGAGTACGTTTTCATACATTGACTTCACGTTGCCCACATTTTCACACTAAAACGATTTGAAAAGTCTGTTTATCTACTCAGAGGCGTCTCAACGTTTACAGATGCCTAAAGTGAAGATGAAATCGGAGGCCTTTTAAAATTTTATCTTTAAAAACTCTCATGTTTTAAAGCACAAGCACTAGTTTTTAAAATTTTATCTTTAAAAATCTCATGTTTTAAAGCACAAGCACTAGTTGATTCATGATTTCTAAATCAGTTAATTCAAAGCAAAAAACTAATTGATTCAATGATTTTATATTATAATAAACTATAACAAGTAAAAAGCTAAAACAAATAAACAATTAGCAATGTGCAAATTAAATAAAAAGAAGCATATAGAAAACCAAAACAAATTTAGAACAATTTTCAATTAACAACTTGTCCCTAGAACAAAAAATTAAAGAAAAACAATTAGCAATACATTAAGCAATTTACCTTATTTAGGGAGAGAATCAATCAATCAGAGAACCCGTTTAGCCTAGTTCCTAATCGTGAGCCCGTTACTCCACTAGATGTCCAAATGAAATTGAAGTTTAAAGGCTTCTTAATTGCAACGAAATCAAAGAATAAAAGCGTGACCCACCGGATGAAATTAGAGAAGCAAATGAACGTTGGGGGGGAGGGGGGGTTCTTATTCATGACTCCAGTGAAGAAAATGAAGTTTTGGGTGGATGGGTTCGTTTGGGGCAAGCAAAATCATAAACGAATCATGGGTGCGCGGTTGTTCATCTTAGCCATTTGACTTTGTTCGTCTCTTCGTTTCAACTCCCCCCACTCAAACCCCAATCAGGAATTCACCACTAGTTTGTGTTGAAGATCTACGATCTGACGACCTAGGTTTCCTTCTTTCTTTCATTCATTCTGTTTTTTTAATTTAGTTTATTTTGCGCTTAGATCGAGAATGAGCTATACAATAAAATTTATTTTTTCGTGACCTATTAGAATGAATGGGCCTAAAGCACTAACTTATTTTTTTAAGCTGTTGAGACGCCCATGTATCTACTTTATTTTGCAAAATGTTTGATCTGGGGTACTTTTGTCTTTCTATGGTTTGAGGAGAAAATAGAAGAACCAGTAAAAATTAAATCTATTATATGTTTTAGGTTTAAGAAATCGTGTTTGTCTTATTTAGATTCTTTCAGTGTGACCGACAAAAGCATATTTCTTTCTTTAAATACATATAAAGGCTTTGGGGATCACATTGATTGGGAAGCCAGCTAACTCCTGGCGCTTCTCTTTTTCTTTTATTCTTATCATTATCTATCAACATATATATAGTATTAAGTATTTATGTTACAATAGTAATTTAATTTTTAGTCGATCAGTCCTAAATCAACTTGTTTACGAAGAGACACCTTATGATTTTTCAAAATGGAAGTCATGGGTTACAGTCTCACTATACACAATATGCTCCAAGTGGGCATAGTGTTTTACCATAGTGAGTATTTAGGTGATGGTTTTCCATTGGAATGGTGGACGAGTCAGGTCACCAGCGTTGTCTCTGTTCGCGGACGTGGGTGGTCTTTCGCCAATGAGTTTACCAGGGTGACCGGTCTTAAAAATTATTCGTTAACCGTTAAAAAAATTAATATTGTTTCTAAATTTGCTAGCAATGTGCAATAACCTTTTTTTCTTTTCGTTCGTTTCTTGTCACATTAAAACAGTGTCCTTTAAAGATGTAACTGTGATTATTTAAAAGCATATATAGCCTTATCAGAATTTACCATCTTTTAACATTTCATTATTTTTTGAAACAAAAATAGAATCTACTATTAATATAGCACTATTGTCCATCAGGCGTTTTAAACTCTCGACTTCTTAGATAGAGACAATATTTTACACACTTCGACACAGTTGGATACTACTAGATAAAATGTTGTTTAATTTTTTAAAATTTAACTAGTGTTAAGCCCCCCGCGTTGCAGCGAGGACGTAAAACCATACTAAGTAGCACCAATGACACACCACCGTCAGTGCCCACCAATATCGAAAAAACTCGTATTAAAAAAATAAAAAATAGGAAACAATAAAATCGAAACAAAAAAGTCTTAGTTTTTTGCCCGCGCTGCGTGGTGAGAATTTTGTCGGTTTTCTTCATACTATGTAGCGTTAGTGTGTTCATTATTGTCACGGTTTGTCGAAAACCATACCAAAACCGGCCAATAAAATACCAAAACCAACCGCAAAAAAATACCAAAAATACCCCAAACTTAAAAAAAATACAAAAAAGCCCAAAAAAATAGACCCCCAAACCACCCCAAAACCGCCCCAAAAAATGCCCTCAAAACCGCCCCAAATAATACCATACAACCAAATATGCATAATGTACAACCTAATAATCATAAGAAAGTTGGTAATTAGTATTTAAATTAGCGTAGAAGTAACTTGTAAGTTATATCGCGTGGGCTTAACATTTGGACTCAGGTCCAAGCAGGTTTGACCCGTTGAGTCTCATCCTTCTTTAAACTGAACACTACTAAAACAACATTTCTTAAACTAATGAAGCTGCTAACATCTAATCCTAAATTAGTAATAAACTTTAAATAGTTTCATGGATAAGTAGGAAGACCAGCCCAGTTGGAATAAGTTGAAGTGTGCATTGCAGCCCCATCATAGTTGACCATATAGTTGCAGTCAGCTGCAGCCATAGCGCGGTGAGAGTGGTTCTTGGAGCCGCGAATGGCTTCCATCGGTGTGCTTTCAACGGTCTCTTCGCCCGACATGTCAGTGTACCCTGCTGTAGATGTTTCTGCTTGTTTGTTGCTCACTTGTTCTTTCAGTATAGTTCTTAATGCTAGTACCTTCATCAAGGTTAAATGCTTACCATAATCAGCAGATTTGAATAGGTTTTTGTATAAATATCCTCGTACTTTTATAAATAATCAATCAATAATAATACACAATATGTTAAGAGGTTTAATTTCATTATTCTATACAAAACAAGATCAATAGATCATGAGATGCACATACATAGCTCATATTGAAGTATTTGTAACAATGTTACCATGATCAGAAGATATGATTTGATTATTGCGCGTTGTACTTCTACATTTAATTAACAATATCTTACGCAGTTTTCGTTATTGTATAAAATGTAGATCGATAGATCATGAGATGCACCTACATACCTGATCTTGAAGTTTTTGTAACAATCTTACCATAATCAGCAGATATGATTTGATTATTTTTCTAATACACATACTGGTTAATGGTTATACTTTTATAAATAATAAACAATATGTTACTAAGTTTTCATTATTGCATAAAAAGCAGATGATCAATATGCACATATATACATACCTCATCTTGAAGTTTTTGTTTCTCTCTAAAGACAGCTTCAAACTCTTGTTTGAGTGCATGATACAACCGCTCGAGCTGCTTCACCTTCCAACGAGCGCGTCGGTTCTGAAACCAAATGGCGATCTGTCTGGGCTGCAGCCCAAGTTCCTGTGCAAGCTTCATCTTTCTATCCGGGTCCAGCTTAATCTCCTCCTGAAAACTGTTCTCCAACGCCTCTAGCTGCTCACTCGTCAATCTCTTCTTCTTATCCTGATTATTATTATTATCATAATCAAACTGATTCAACTCCATCACCGGTAAAGATGCCTGCTGCATCATTTGATTCATCTCTGCACCTCCTGCCATCATTCTTTCTGCAAATCATTGCATAACATAACATAAAACTTATGTTATAAAAAGTTATCATAGTTTATTATACAAAGTTACAAACAATGCATACTTTTGAAGAATCTAGCTATAAATTTCTAAACTTTTGCATTGAAGTACAGTACTACAGTTACAATTCTCAATACAAAACTACATCAAAATAGAAAGCAAACGGGCAACAAACTACACCACCAGTGTTTATGAATAATAAAACTTACTCTTTTAAGATTACATTCATAGATCTTAGGGGTGTAACATTACTAGGTGTGTATAGATTAAATAAAATGCAGAATATGATGAATCACCAGGTGTGTATAGACATGGGTCAGTGTTATAGTTGTAGAGAAATGCAAAAGAACTTTGTCTACTCCACTCCATTCTAAGTAGTAAGTACCCTCAGCTCTTCTTCTTTCTCAATATCTCATGTTTATGTATGCTAGGATATGTGCATGCATGTATGTATGTATATATATATATATATATATGTTTGTAAGTATTGGTGGACAATGTTATAAACAGACACCAGGGTATTAAAAAGGAGGAGGTGGGGATGTGGAAGGTCATAATCTGGTCCCAAATGGGTTCACTGCAAGGGTTCTTGAGCCTGTTTGCCTGCCAGCATGTACTAATATATATATATACACACATATATATATATATATATGTATGTATATTATATGTGTGTGTGTATATATATGCATCATACACTGACATATGCCTTCACTTTTCATGCCTCCTCTGACTCTTATATGTATACTGTAGTGCAGCACATAGCTTTTATATCTCTGTCTCAAAATATTTTGTTAATATTTTAAAGTCAGTGGGATAGAAACAAAGGAAAAGACGAGCAACATAGAGTAAGTTTCTTAAGATGGTAACATGTAATGAGTAATCTCACACTGTCACACTTCAAATGTTTAGACATGGAGAGAGGATGATATTGATGGGAAATAAATCATGATGTTGGGTAAAAATAATGTCTGCTGCTGCTGGTACCTTCTATATTATCATTTTCACCATATGATTTGACTATTTAGGAGTTTAGTTTTTTTTTAAGTTTTATATAAAGTTTAACCAGTTGTATTCCACCCGTCGCTTCGCGACGTTATTAAATCTGTTTTAACGTTTTTAAAAGCTTAGAAAAGATGGTTTACTGTGGCTGTAAACGATCGTTTACCACGCCAAAAAATAAACACAAATTTCATAATTTTATCATCATCGCCTACATGTAAAACGTAAATAAATCTCAGACGCACATCATCACCAGCTAACAAATTAACATGGTCAACAAACAGCCTACATTACCCGTATAGAACCAATAATACATACAAACAGATTAACGCGATCGACATAACAACAACACCAACACAGATCACCAACGGTAGTCAGATAGGGTGCTTCGAGACTCAGAAAGGCGACCTCGTTGTGGCTGCACCCTAGAAGAATGCCACGCCCAAACAACGAAGACCTAGACTTTCTTAGCGTCATAGTCTCAACCAAATCCAACTAAATCAGGCAATCAATGGTAATCTTAAGCACATATATATATTTAACGTTTAAAAAGAAAGGCAAAGAAACAACAGGTTTGTATCTCAGATGAGTTCACGTCCACCATCATCGGTAATATAAAAGAACCCAAGGGTTTCAATGTTTGTGGCTTTGAGCTCTTGGATGTCGACATGTGCCTAGAGACATCATCATCGAGCAATTAAGCAACAACAGACAACCATACGCATAATTGCTGCGAGAGCACACCACCAGAAAGCTAACATAGCTAGCATATGCGTTCAAACCAGGCACCCACCAATAAACATGGGTCAAATCGGAGCCTTCACGACCCTCATCGGCTGTAACTAGTGGCCGATAGGCTTGCATGTCGAATCAGAAAAGCACCACTGAGGTATAGCAGGGTCACCATGCTAGAAATGGCCTGTCGAGAGGCAAACCCCTCTCACACGGCAGCAACCCCCAAAAACCCTAACTAGTAAGGTTGAACATGGTATGAACTAGTAACACCAAAGAGCCACCACCGCAAACCCACAAGCACAACCGTGCATCTCTGTCTAGAAAAAAAACAAAAGGCAGGGTGGCGATGGCCAGAATGGGCGGCGACGGCCAGAACAGGCGGTAGGCGGCGATGGTCAAAATCGATGGCAGGCCCCGGTGGCCGAAACTGCCGGCACACGGAGATAGCCAAAACCCGCGACCAAACCCCGTAGGGTAAGTGCACAATCAAACAAAACCAGGTGGCCAAAACAACAAACCCCACATGCAAACTATTTTGGAGGTTGAGAAAGGAAACCGATGCGATACGACACACGGGAGACGGGAAGACGATAGCCAAGCCTGAGCGACCACCTCCACCGTCTCCGGCACCATCAAACACTGATTTCGCCCTCTCTCATTCTATCGTTTGTACTGCTATTTCTCTCTCTAAAATATGTCTGTTGCAGGCGGTGGTGGTTCAGGCGGTGGCGGTGGCGTTGCCGGCGGCTGACGACAGTGACAAGAGAGAGCACTTTATCTCTCTAGAATTGAAACAGATGGGATAAGAGAGAATTAAAACTGTTGGGATAACATGGAGGTCTACTCCTTTTCTTCTCTTTAAACACATAGAGGGGTGCAAAATGTGAAAGTTAAAAAAGCTGTGTGGCCAAACCATAAAAACATTCAAAAGCAATGCTTCTTCAACTTTGATTTTAAATATATAGGGTAATTAGTCTGGTAGTCCTTTTTATAAGTTTTAATGTAGCAACGGTTTCGGATCTATAGCTAGCTACGGTTTTTAGCTAAAGCTTTTCAATTTTTTGTTGGTGTGGAAGTGCTTACAATAGGAGTTTTGTCGCTAAAGCTAGGTCTCTGTAACTACTAACACGCATCGTGTATTTCAAGCCTTAACAAATTTCCTTTATAATAAATTATTGGATTCACGTAGCTTATGGCAGAAGTTGTCACGATGTTAATACTTAATGGGAATTGTTAATCTCACATATTAGAATTTTAAAATATCCATCTTGTGTGTGTTTGTGTTTATATGGGCATAGTATATAGGTGTGTGATCATATTGGGATAGGATTTATATGTGTTTTGCTAATGCCTAGCCATTATGACTAGTTGGCTCACAAATAGATGTAATTAGTTACTTGTAGTGTTAATCATGCTAAATTGAATTGTATTGTCTAGGTATGGGTTTGTGTGGTTAAATAACCCACCAAGAGTGTAAAATATTCATACACCTTGATTAATTGGCCTAAATTGATTTATTTTATTCCGGTGTGGGTCTATGTAAGCACGAACAACCCATAAACCCATGACACAACTTGTCCAAGCCAAATAGTGTAAAGTGTTACACACTAGGATAATACACCTAAATTGACTTGTTTGACGTTATGTATCTTGTTGTTACCTAAAGTAACAGAATAAGGCCGATTGAGGATTAAAAGCCGAAAAAATATAACATCCGACAATCGGTTGGTAATCACTGACCCACTGCAGGATCGGGTTTGTCACTTAAACACTTGTATTTCTCTCAAACTCACTTATGGAAACACTCAAATCAGATGAAATAATGTCTATTACAAGAGTTGATAATAATATAATAAGTAGCAAAGAAACAAGCAGAAATATATTTTCAAGGCACTTGTATATATTACTTCTCAACTCAAGGTATTACAAGACTCTTACAAGCATGAAACAAGAGTTACAATGAGAAACTATATATACTAGATCCTACAGCCGGATATACTTTGATACCAGCTGGAAACCTAAGACTAAAGCATATACTACAATGCTAAAGATAAGGTATCTTAGATAAAGTATTATCTAAGATATGATAGTCATGACATGTTCATGACTTACCTTTTGTCACCAACTAAAGATGGCAACTACACTAACATAAAAAGGTAAACAGTGGATTAAAGTATGGTCAACTACATGGCTTTTGAGAAAACGCCATGCGGTATCTCAGAGATTTGCAGCGGAGTGTCAGAGAGACCATACTTATGTCCACTGGATAATAGGACTGTCTTCCGAAGGTTAATTGGCTTCGGAAGAACAAGTTCTTCCGAAGCCACTTATATTTCGGAAGAGGCTTCTATGCTTCCGAGGCTTTGAGGACTTCTGTACTTCGGAAGTTGACTTCAGATCTTTCTTTCTAAGACTTGATCTTCGGAAGTAGGTTCTTTGTCTTCGGAAGTTGGAGTTTTTCTTCGGAAGTGTGTTTTACATTTTGTCTTCGGAAGAGCTCCTTCTTCCTTCGGAAGTTCCATACTTAGCTTCGGAAGTCCTTTGTTTGTTGTACCAAAATCTTCTAAGTGACTTGGTTTTGGTTGCAACAGCCTTTCTAGATCCAACAAACTCCCCCTAGGCTGATGCTACCAAAATCTCACTTATTTCTGATTCTCAAAGCCTTCAGCACCAGGGACAAAAGGTATTTGTCTGTCTCTTTGTTCTTCCCTGAAGTAGTGCTGAGAAGCTTGTACAAGTCTTGGTGGATTAGGAGATCTAGTCTAATTGCTCTGAATGACATGTACCCTTTGTTGTGTCCCCCTGAAGAAGTTAGTTGACGGGATTATAGGTCATACTCCCATCTAACTATGGACTCAAGTTCAGGACCTAACCATTTGTAGAAAGGCTTTGCCTTTGGTTGCTGATCCTTCCTTTCCTCCCTCTCTCAGTTTCAACTCCTCTTCAACCTTGCTTCTAGCAGTAAGCTCGGCCATATGAAGGCTGCCTAGATGATTTCTGATCATGGGCAGCTACATCAGAGTTTGAAGGTTTGGAGAATGGCTTTCTCTGCTAACTCAGCAATGTCAACCTGCTCAAGTGTAGCAGAGATGAGGCACTCAGCCTGTTGAGCTCTCCATTCTCTCTTTCAACATAAAGTTGTGAGAAGAGTCTTCGAACCTCCACTGGATGATCTTCTTTCTGGTGCAAGAGGTTGTCTTGGCACCCTGTCTCCTTTCTTAGTATCCAGTAGAGTCACCAGCCTTCTCCTTAGCTTCTTTTCTTTCCTCATTCAAAGTGTCTTGAATTGAGGCCAAGGAGATTTGCAGCTTGGTCCAAAGTTCCTCTGGGCAGATCAAGAAATTGATCTCTTGTGAGGGAACTTGAGGATCCGTCAACATAGGTCAAATTGACTGAATCCTCCTCACAGGAGATATCGCTCAGTGTTGCAGTTTGAGCTTTGTCTTGACTGCCTTGAATTCTTCCAAGGAGAGATGTTTAGAAGGCTGAGGGGATGGTTTGATGGTTTGATGGTTGATGGATAGGTTGAGTGTTTGGGTTCTGGCTAAGGTTTTGGGTTGGAGGATAGGTAGTTTAGGTGGTTGAGGTGAAGAGGTTGTAGGTGTGATGGTGTAGGTTCAGGGGTGTATGGTTCAGAGGTTGGTTCGGTTTTGATTGGGAAGAAAAGGGTATAGGTTCAGGTTGAGGTTGGGTTTGGAGTTTGGGTTGAGTGGTTTGCTTTGAAGGTCATCCCCTGTCCCCTTCTATACATCTCCTTCCTCTTCCCGCGCGAATGTCAGCCTTAATGTCACTGACATGTCGCTGGAGAGTCTTTTCTGACATGGACCCACCTGCCTGCCAGAGAAGCCATGACCTTGAGATAACTCTTCATCCAGGCCTTCTCACCTATCTTCTTGGCAGCAGTCAGTCCTGCTTCCTCTTCCTTCTTCTTCTTTTGCAACAACTTTTCCCTTGCAGCTCTCTTTCTCTCTTTCTCCATTTGATCTTGCTCTTTGTTGAAGAGCCATAAGATCGTATCATTGTTATGTGGAGACAACTCTTCTTGAGAGAAACCTCTGGAGAGTAGGAAGGTTATCCTTTCCCTCCTGAGCTGCAGATCAGCTTCTCTTTCCTTCTTTCTCCCTTTCTTCTTCTAAGGCCAACCTTGCAGCTTCTTCTTTTTGCTGTTTTAGCAGCAAGGTTGCCTTTTCCAGCTCTATTAACTCCTCTAATGGTAGCAGGAGTACATCTTCAGTTGCAGCCCCTAGACCAACAAGTCTATCTATGACCTCTACTCTTTTTCGGTTGTTGACTGCCTCCTGGTTGGCTGCAGCTGCTTTGGTACTTGCAGCTAACAGTTTTCCCAGTTGGAAGCCTACCTTTTCTTTTAAGCTTCTCCAACCTTTCTTCCTCCTGAAGCTCTTCCGAAGTCATCTTCCTCTTTCCTTTGATGTCTTCGGAAGTACTAGACTTTGGGGGTTCTTGGATGGAAGATTCAGGTTGAGTAGTAGAGATGGGAGCTGGAGTTAATGCTGATGTCAGAGCTAAAGGTTGGGTGAGAAAATCCTCCCTATTAACCTCAGATGCAAGTTCCAGAATTGCATCTGTGACTATTAGATCATCGGAAATGAGAATAGTCCTTCCGCAGCAGCAATCTCAGCTTCGGAATTTTTCGAGGCTTTGAATTGTGCTTCGGAAGTCTGTGAAAATACACTTTCTGTCCCAACTGTTTCAGTTGCTGGCTGCCATCAGTCCTTGTTCCCCTTCGAAGTTAATCTCAGGTTCCACTTGGACCTTAGGTTGACCAACTTCCTCGATAGTGGTAGAAGGTGCATTTAACCTCTGAAGCTCTTGAGCTCCGAAGTAGATCACAGACATATCAGGGCTTGGCTGTTCTATAAGGGATTCCAATAGGAACTTGTTAAAGAACCTATTGAGATCTTGGAGCATCCTTTGATCCACTTGAAAACAACTGGAGGAGGCTCAGGGAAAATTGCAGCTTGTTGCACAGGATACTTTGAGCTCAAGGAAGTGAGAGCTTGACTTTGGGTTTCCTCCTGTCTTTGACTTTGTCTCTGAACACTCTCCCCCTTTTTGGTAGCATCATCCTGAGAGCTTGATGAGCTAGAGGAAGAGGTCAAGGAGACCTGAATTGGTACATGCCTAACAGACCTCTCAATCTGTTTCTCAGCTAGTTTGGCCTTGAGAGTTTCAATCTCAAGTTGCTGAGTGGCAGACCTATCCTCTAAAGTCCTAACCTTAGATTCAGGTTTGAGACTTTAGAAAGTAGGTCTTGAATGGTGAGTTGCATTCTTCCCTCATCTTCTTTTGAAGAATCATGGGGAGATGAGGTAACATACCTGGTATGTTCATCCTCACCACCAGATGTGGTTTCTTGGCGCCCTGGTTTCCCTTGCACAATGATGTCTCTTTCAGAGTCATCAAAGGGCATGGTTGCCGTAGATTCAGTCTCAGTTCCGTTACCACTGTCCTGAGGATCCATTGAGGCTCCTTCAGTAGTGGCAGCTGAATCTACATGAGTCCCCTCCACATCAGTGGGACTCACCTCAGTAAGGCTTTGCTGATGGGGGCTAGAGATAAGGGGTCTCTCTAGGCTCTGTTGATCCTTGAGAGGGTGTTGTGGATCAACTTCATTGCCTTTAGAGACATAATCTCTTCACCAGCTCCAGTCAAAAAGGTCAGTAAAAATGACCCGAGACTTTGATCAATGTCTAGAGGCATTGAGCCTGTGATAGGGCTGTCCCTTTTTGGCTGCTCAGGGGAGTATAGAGACTCTCCCTGAGGGCTATCAGCTTGGGTTTCGGGCTCATGGGTCTGAGACTGAGGAGACTCAAGACCCATATTGAGGTCAATTGTGAAGGATGGTTGGACCTCAGGCTGAGTGGGAGCCCTTTGTTCCACTCTAGCCTTTTTGGATAGAACATGAGGAGCTTGTTCAATCAGAGTAGATTGAACAAGGGTTCGTTTGTGACGTCTCTGATAGGTAAAGTAATGGGTGGAGAAGGTAGATTTGGCAGAGTGAGGGTAGTTGCTGGTGTGGGTTCATCACCTGTGGGGTTAACAGGGATGTCACCAGGAGCCATTGGCTCAATCATACCTGGAAAAGTGCAGTATCTCTTCCGGTGAAGTTGGTGGACACTCTCTTCAAGGTCTCTTGAAGATGGTCGGCCTCATTTGAGGAGCAGTCAGAGCAGCTGCACAGACAAGCTTGCCCTGGTCCAGCTCACAGTTGATTATGTGCTGGAGAAACCTGGGATACATGAAGAATGTGTCCCTTTGAAGATTTCCCATTAGGTTAGTCAGCACAAACCTTGAATAGTTGAAGCGGAGGCTTTTACCAACCCATGAACTAGGCACCCAAGTTCATATGGGATTTGATCCCATCCCCCAGATTTATTAGACAGGCAGTGAAGAACCACATGCAGCAGGAACTTCCATTTGTAGGAGAAGTTGAATTTGTAGACAGTTGACCTGCTGACATCTCCACCATATCCCATTTGGAGATAAGAATTGTCCAAATCTGTTTTGGGGAATTCCGTTGGAGCGCCCTCATCATGAAGCTCGAGATGCTCCCTGATGATCTGTTCAGATATGACCAACTCCTGGCCACAAATGCTCGACCGAATAACACGAACCCCATTTAGGGTTTCAATCTGACCATTTGCCCAAAATTCAGACATTTGGTTTGAGTAAATCGTGGGGTTTACAGTCAGAGTTGTAGTACGAAGATTGGGTCAGAAAAGAAATGATGTCTGAGAAGTCAACATCCCTTGAAGAATCAAGAGTGCGACTTGGTTGTGCTGAGGGTTTAGTGCCATTGAAGAAGATGACAGAAAGATAGTTCGGAATAAGGTAAATTGGAAGAAGAAGAAAGCTTTTAGGGCAGTAATTTGGGTAAAAAGGATGTAAGTGATTAACCGAAGTATTTAAATGGGTGGAATGGCGGTTTAAAGGGGGGTTTTGGATAAGACGATGTGAGGTTTCAGTGGATGATGTGACATGGGCGGTAAGGTTAGTCCATTTAAATAATCCGACATCATTAACAAAATCTTTACTTTTTACAGAGTGGGGCCCAAAAGATTTCCGTTACACAGTAAAATCTTTCTTCCGAGTATAAAGCATTTCCGAAGGTAATATTCTTCCGAAGGCAAATTTACTTCCGAAGGTAAATTAATTACTTCCGAGAGTATATGTTGCTTTTCAAGTGGAGTGTGTTAAAGCTTCGGAAGTAGATCTGATATGAAATCAATCGCTTCTTCCGAGACTTAACACTCTTCGAGAAGAAAATTATCCTGGGAGAAATTTGCTTCGGAAGATATGCAAAATATCTTCCGAGGGTTAATTTCTCTTCGGAAGAATTCATACTTAGATAAAATTGAAAAAGATCTTTTGTAACAGGGCTTAGATTGTTTTGACATGAGACTTTACACATTAAAAGGTTTTCAAATGAGATTAACTAATCAATGTTTATCATCCCAATAGCTGTAATGAGATATTTAAATCTTTGTTCATCAAAGGCTTTGGTGAACAAATCAGCATATTGTTCATTTGAGTCAACTTTGATTAGTTTGATAAGATTTTTCTCATGAATATCTCTAATGAAATGATACCTGATATCAATGTGCTTAGTCTTGGAGTGCTTCACTGGATTTTCAGTAATGGATATAGCACTGTTGTTGTCAATGTGGATAGTGCTCATGAAGTTGAATCCGTAGTCTATCATCTGGTTTTGAATCCACAGCAGCTGAGCACAGCAACTAGCAGCAGCAATGTATTCAGCTTCAGCAGTTGATGTAGAGACACAGGATTGCTTCTTGCATTGCCATGAGATGATCCTTCCACCAAGAAATTGACATCCACCAGATGTTGATTTCTTGTTGATGTTGCAGCAGCCACCATAATCACTGTCAGAGTAACCATAGAGATTGAAATCACTATTTCTTGGATACCAGAGACCTAGTTTAGGTGCTCCTTTGAGGTATCTAAGAATTCTCTTGGCAGCTATTAGGTGAGACACCTTTGGAGCAGCCTGATATCTTGCACAAATGCAAGTTGCAAACATGATATCAGGTCTACTTGCTGTGAGATACATCAGAGAACCAATAATCGCTCTGTACTGATGTTGATCAGTATCCTCCCCCTCAGAATCAGGGCAGAGATTGTGGTTTCTGGGTATAGGTGTTTTTGCTGCTTTACAATCCTTCATATCAAATCGTTCTAAGATATCATTGACATACTTAGATTGATTGATGAAGAACCCTTCCTTCAATTGCTTTACCTGAATTCCAAGGAAAAAGTCCATTTTTCCCATGGAACTCATCTCGAACTTCTTCTTCATAATGCTCTCAAAGTCTTTACACATTTGGTCATTTGAGGAACCAAATATGATATCATCAACATAGACTTGAACGAGCAAGATGTCTTTCCCAGACTTTCTTATGAAAAGAGTCTTATCAATGGTACCTCTAGTGTAACCATTCTTCAGGAGAAATGAGACAATGTCTCATACCACAGCCTAGGTGCTTGGTGCAGCTCATATAGAGCTTTATCCAACTTGCACACATAGTTTGGATGTTATGGATCTTCAAATCCTGGAGGTTGGCATACTAGACTTCCTATCTATATCCCCATATAGAAAGGCACACTTGACATCAAGCTAGTAGACAGTAAAATTCTTGGATGCAGCATAAGCAAGGAAGATCCTAACTGCCTCAAGTCTTGCAACAGGTGCAAAGACATCAGTATAATCGATTCCTCTCTTTTGAGTGTATCCTTGAACCACCAGTCTTGCCTTGTTCTTGATAATCAAGCCTCTATCATCTCTCTTGTTTCTGAATACCCATTTAGTGCCTATAGGTACTTGACCAGATGGTAGCGGACATAGGTTCCAAACCTTTTGTCTTTTGAATTGAAGCAACTCCTTTGCATTGATTCAACCCAGCTACTATCTTTCAAGGCATCTTCCACCTTCTTGGGTTCCATTTGGGATAAAAAGCATGAGTACAAGCAGACATTCCCATTGTGAGTTTGTCCTCTTGTTCTCACGCCTTCAGAGACTTCCCCTATGATGTTTTCAGCTGGATGAGTGTTATGAATCCTGAGTCTAGGAATTACCTCCAGTTGCAAAGATAAGTCCAAATTGGACATATTTTGCTCAGGAGCTTGAATACTTGGTCCAGCTGTTGTTTCAAACTCATTCAATGAGGACTGATTGAATGAAAGAGAAACATCATCATTTCTTTGTTGTGAAGCACCATTAACAGTTGCTGTTCCTTCAAGATGGTGCTTTCATTAGCCTGGTGTTGTGTAGGGTCACCTGAAGAGATTTGAAAGTCAGCAGGTGAATCCCTTGTTTAAGTACCACTATCTCTTGAAATGGTTTTACTGTCAGATCTTTCAATAGTGGGAACTTGATTTGCTGCAACTCTTGGAGAAATTGGAATAGGTCTGGGAAGCTCAAACAGTTGATCTTCATCAGAGTCACTTTGAGCACCTGTTCCAGCTGAAACATTCTCACAAGATGGTTTATAATAGTTTGGAAACAATTCTAAATAAAAATATGATCAGGGCCATCTCCCATAACACAAGGAGTGTGTTCATTAACTACAATGTTGGAAGATTCCTCAAATTGTTGATTTTTAATATTGTAAACCCTAGAAGCTTTAGAGTAAGAGGAATACCCAACAATGATAGCATCATCTGACTTTTCAGCAAATTTTGCCAAATTGTCTTTTGTGTTAAGTATGGTACACCTGCTGCCAAAGGACCTTAGAAAGCTAATGAACGGTGGCCTCTTGTTCCATAACTCATAAGGGGTTTTTCCATGTGGCTTTATAACAAGAACTCTGTTTGCACATAGCATGCAGTGCTGACTGCCTCTGCCCAGAATGTTAGAGGCAGCTTTGAATCAGCTAACATAGTCCGAGCAGCCTCAATAAGTGTCCTATTTCTCCTCTCAGCAACACCATTTTGTTGAGGAGTTCTGGGAGCACTATATTGTCTGGCAATCCCTTTTGAGTTACAAAATGAGTCAAGAACTAGGTTCTTAAACTCAGTCCCTTGATCACTTCTAATTATTTTAACCTTGTGATCAACTTGATTTCCTATTTTAAGAATAAAAGATTTTAAAGTTTAGCAGTTTCATCTTTGGTTTTAAAAAGAATACCTATGTAAATCTAGTAAAATCATCAACAATCACAAGGCAATATGATTTCCTTCCAATGCTCATTATACATGTGGGACCAAATAGATTCATGTGCAATAAGTGTAATGGAGTGGTGATGGAGTTAACAACTTTGGATTTATGAGATGTCCTGTGTTGTTTCCCTTTCAGGCAAGCAACACAGTTATCTTTGCAGAAAATTCCTTTTTAGGCAAACCATGTACCAAGTTATTTTTAGCCAATTTATTCATTGTCTTAAAATTTACATGACACATTCGTTTATGCCATAGTTTTGACTCATCACCATTAGCTTTGTAAAGAAAGCATGATACTTCTCCCATTGGGGAAGCATTGTTCATATCCAGCTTGTACATATCCCCTTTCCTGGGAGATCTAAGAAGCACCAATTCCTGAGGAATTGTCATCCCGGGTTTGAGGATAATGCACTCATGTTCTGTGAAGAGCATTTGATGCTTTTGATCACAGAATTGAGAAACACTTAACAGGTTGTGTTCAAGCTGTTTGAGAAAATTAACTTTGTCAACCTTTAACTTTCCATTGGATATACTTCCTCTGCCAGAAATATATCCTCCGGCCTCACCTCCAAACTAGACAGGACCTCCATCATAATGTTGAAATTGTTGAAGGAGAGATCTGTTCCCAGTCATGTGCCTGGAGCATCCACTATCTACAATCCAAATGTTGTTATTCTTGTCATATGGATGTCCCTGCACATAAGGTGAGATAATTAGTTTTGATTGGAAACCCAAGCCTTATTGGTCTTGGGTTCTTCCAATGATAATGACATAATTGAACCAAATTTATGCATGGGGGTTCAATGGATGTCTTTGAAGAAGAGGTTTGGGCTACAGCATCTTCCTTGATCTTCCATTCCATCCCTTGGTTGATCATAGAGGATGAGCTTGTAGAAGCTTTTGTAGCTTGGCATTCTTCCGAAGCTTCTTTCTTTTCGGAAGAAACCTTCATCACCTTTTCTTCCGAAGCAGTCTTCTTCTGGGATGGTTTCAAGGGGACTCTTTTGCTTTTTTGAGTCTTTACAGCTTTAACTTCCAAATCCTTTTTCCTTTCGGAAGAAGAATTTTCTTCCGAAAGAAGTCTTGCTTCGGAAACAAGCTTTCCCTTTTTCATCACTTGAACCATTTGATATGGTCCAAATGAGAAACCTTTCCTGACTCCTTCCTTTTAACATTATTTGAATAATGTGTGCTAGCAGGATTGTAGTAACAATCTTTGGCCATGTGGTTTTGCAGACCACACATTATGCATGCAATGTTAACCTTTTGGGAATGTGAGGATTGCTGTTTCTTGTTCTTTTTCTCTTCATCAGCAACCTTTCCCTTTAATTTCTGATCCTTTGGTAGGATAGGAGTACTGGTACTGCACTCCTTTCCTGAATCAGAATTTCCAATCACCTGGAATCCAGCTAAGATGAATACACCCTTTTGCTTTGGGTCTATCTTTATCTTGGACTCAGCCACTTTCTTGGCAGTTTTTCTTGCTGCCTTAGCTCTGCTTCTTCTGGATTTGGTGGTCAGGGTTTGATCATCATTGGCAAGGGAGGGCATAATTACCTGGTCCTTCCCTGTGATGGTCTCCATAGTTGCATCATTCTTTGACTCATGAGAAGGTGGGTCAGTAGATGGAACCTCTTGCTCTTTAGTACCACACCTTGGTTGTCTTATAGACTCATAAGAGTGTGGTGAAGCAATTTCATTGGTTCCCAACCCACCTTTGTTTTGGTAACAAAGTTTTGAGTGAGAGGATGATGCAAGAATGGCTTGGAAGTTTTGCTCGGAAATAGCATACTTCCTGGCTTGAGCCTCAGCAATGACAAGCTGGGCTTGAGCCTCAGTCAATTTGGATATTAAATCCTTTATTTGAGTCTTGTAGTTTGCATGTTCATGTTTTAAGAGGTACACGCTTTTCTCTAACTCCTCAATTTTCTTTGTTAGTCAGATTCAGCCCTTTTAAAGTCAGATTTTAAAGCATTTAAAGACTCAATATCATATTTAATTTCCATATTGTAGTCCTGATACAGTTTAACCTTAGCAATACAGGCAGGAGTACAGAGATGTTCATATACCTTGTTTTCATCTGTTCCGGCCATGAGTGCTTGAGCAGGAGTCACATCCTGAACCATAAAGCTCCAGTCAACTTCTTGAGCCATTGCAGTAGTCTCTGTTGACTTTCTGGTGGGCTTTGGTGTAGAGGGATGTGTGGAGGCCTGTGGGGTTCCCGGGTTGGACTTGGGAGCCTTGCATTCCCTTGCAAAATGACCAAGTTGGTTACAGTTGTAACATTTGGCCTTGCTTTTGTCAAACCCAAATTTGCTGTTGATTGGGTTCTAAGGGAATTGCCTTCCAGTTCTCTTAAAGAACTTCTTTGCTCTGTAGGTTAGAAGAGCCATTTGTTGGACTATGTCCACGTATTCCACGTCATCCGGGCTAAAACACTCTAGATCATCAAAGCAGTATTGATAGTCATTTGAGTGTCCACTTCCTGAGACAAAAGCACAGCTATCCTGAAAGGAGCTTTGCTGAGCTTGTTGAGACCTTGAAGTCTCAGGAAATGTGATGTAAGGCCCAGAAGAACAAGATGGCTGTTGGGTGTAAGTCAGGTATTGCTGAGACTGGGAGATTCCTGAGCCTTCAGCAACCATTAAAGCGTTACTAGCAGGAAGACTCAAGGGTCTGCTTGTTTGATGACCCCTCTTACTTTCCATTTCCAAACGGTATCCATCAAGGATCCCATAGAGTTCGCTCAGTGTGAGTGTATTCAGATTCTCTGTTCTCTTGATAGAGACACAGTAGAATGTCCACTCATTGGGTAGAGCACTCATGAACTTTCTTGTAAGGTCTCTGAGTTCATGAGTAATTTCCACAGATTGAAGGGAAGAAATGAGGTCCATGTACCTGAATATTGCTGGCTAAGAGTCTCTCCAGCAACATAGGTGAAGTTCTCAAACTGTTGCTTTAGTGAGTCCTTCTTGGAATCATTGAGCTTGAGTACATTTGAGCAAGCGCATCAAAGAGTTCTTTGGCAGACTTACAATGCTCAAACCCCACCATGATAGAGTTTGGAATTGCAGTCATAAGAACAGTCATAGCATTGCTGTCTATGTCAAGCTTCTTCCTGTCTTCATTAGAATAATCTTCAACGACTTTCTCAATCATGGCACCGTTTCCACCAGCTACTTTTGGCTTATACGGGCCATTGACAATGGATTGCCACATCTTGCTGTCTTGATACCTGATGAAGCCTTCCATTCTTCTGCTCCAAGACCTGAAGTTTTCAGGGGTGATGATGGGAGCTTTGGTCATCGTCCC
>JACVEC010000187.1:0-45000 GCA_025215565.1 Flaveria ramosissima | reverse complement strand
AATATAACATTAAAATACATAAGTGATAACCCTAACCCTAACTTCACATCTTCATATTTTGATTTTTGTATTATTAGTGTTGCTTGCTAAAAACTTCCTAGGTACCCCACTCCAAATCTTTTGGATAATTTTTGTATCACTAAAATGGTTCCTAAATATGTGTTAATAATGGTTCTTATCGTGTCTTATCGTGTATACCTGGTATTAACAGGTTCGTGTTCATGTTTGGAAACAGGTACACGATAAGTTATCGTGTCGTGTACAGGTATACAGGTTTCGTGTTCGTGTCTTATCGTGTTCGTGCCTTACATGTACATGTATACCTGTTATGCCAGCCCTAATGTCGACAACATATTACTTATTGGAAATGACATTCCTACTCGAAAGGATGTGAAATCCTTGTAAAAGAAAGTGTTTTGAAATGAAAGAAGTTAAAGAAGTTCTTAGATAGGAATTAAAATCCACATGGATGGATCAAAGCTGGATTTGTAACAACCTGAAGTTTCATAGGAATCGCTTAAAAGGGGAAAAATAAAAAAGTTTACGACTTGAATAGAAGACAAGGGACTAAAGGTGGCTTATAACAAAACTAATACCCTAAATTTTGACTATAATAGGACGAGGAGTTGCCTTTTCTATTTTTTACATTTAAAGATTTTCTTAAGAAGCTAGAAAGTGAAAGTTGTTGTTAGAGAGATAAAGTCAAGAAAGTGACCAAAGTTATGAATTTTTCATATCTTTTCCTTGATCTAAGCTACATCTTGGTTTATATGATTATAATGTTTCATTTATATTAATGAATTTGATAACCTTACGTGTGCATGCATGTAGATCTAGAGATTTATCTTCTCAGTACTAGATTCATTCGAGAGCTCCAAAAGATGAGTTCTAAATTTCCTCTATTCCATGTTTTATCATACTTTTACGGTTATATGTTATTTTCTATCAAACTGATTTCATACGGAAAGATAACATTTTTATGTTTGTTTATGATATTTTAGTATGATTAATGATCATATTATGTGCATGCCATGATTAGAAGTGAACCCTGGAAATAAGATGTCAAGATATATTACTAAAAACCTGATTTCATAAATAATGAAGTAGAAATAATAAGTATGAAAATCAAACGGATTGGATTGAACATTCGCATTAGGTGTCATTTTCTTCACGTGATTTGCCTTAGCCTATATATTCTGTCTTACTTTACCCGTACTAGACTTTACTCACCCGCATCAGCATGTACTTGGCCACATTTAGAGATATTCATCTGCATTAGTTGTTGTTCATTCACATCAAATGTTGTTTACCCGCATCAGTCCTTACTTAACCAATGATCATCCATATTGGCCCATCTTCAACCATTCAACCATGTAAGACGGAAGTTGTATGTTCATCTTCATTGGCCTATACTTAGCCATATATAGAGACGTTAGTTGCCCACACCTAATTAAATCATCTACATCTAGTTTAGTCACTCACATCAAGGTACTGTCATCTGCGTTTGAGGATACTTAGGATATTTTCATCAAGGATTCCTGACTAAGTGTCGACTAAGAGTTGACATTTAGCCATAATTGATTGTTTCTACTATATGAACTCTTACATGTCTCATTAAATAAAAAGACTACTTTTGATGCTTGTATGTACAAGATGCGAAATGTGCTAATTTATGAAAGCTACCATGGGAAGTATATGAAACATTAATGGATACTTAATGATAGTGAAACCTAAGTAAAAGAAAGGTGGGCTCTACTGAAAAGTCATGCAAGCAATGGATAGAATGGACTTCATATATGTGTTGGGTATATCCAATTGACATAGTGAGTCAAATGAATGGAATGGATCCTTAATTAAGTGTCATGTGTGGGTCTTGCATTATGGGTCAACTGTCAGGGGTTTAGCTAACCAAGACTGTTTGCTAACAGACACTCAACATTTGTTGTCAGCCAAATGTTTGGGTTCTTTCTTTGTGTAGCACCAGTTTTTTGGCAAGTCGAAAAATAAAGAAAGAATCAAAGAAAGTTAATGACATAATAATGAATGATAAGTAATCTATGGTGTATTGTGTGCTCAATGAAAAAAAAAGTTTTTTTTCTTATAACTAAAAATAGAATTCATTCAGTAATACTAACTTTTATATGCACATTAGTTGACATGTGAGTTGTTGGGAGTATAAGAATGGCATGAATACAACCTGAATTATATCCAAATTGTCTATTTTGGATGACTTAATATAATACAATTAATTTAAGCTATTGTTATTACTACAAGCTGGATTTTATTAGCAAAAGAATGTTTAAAAATTCTACTGCTATCTTTGATTAATTATAGAAGGATGTATATAGTTTTATGCTAGATTGACCAACTACGAGGTTTTACTAGGTAGGGGGGCTTACAATTTGGTATTAGAGCCAAAGTTTAAAAAAATTTAGGAAAATAAAATTTTCAAAAGCTAACCTTAAACAAAAAATCATACCAAAGAAAGGGATGCTAGCCTAAGTAGCCATGGGCCGGTAGGTAAAAGTTTTAATACAAACAAGTATAAATTTATGTGTGTTATTTCATTATATATGCATAGTAGATTTGAATACCGATATAAATCATAATAGGAAATGCATATGACATGTAATAAGGTAAGTAGTTAATCAAACTTGGCCACTGTAATTAGGAAGTTACCATACTTGATATAAGTGAAGCTATCACCTTAAATGACCATGTTCGCGTTTGAATCTTATAGGAAAGTAGGATTCATGGATGGTAGGATATCTACAAAGGCTACTTGAGGTGGTGCTCAAGGTGGGCGTGCCACTAGGTCACATGTTAATAGAAGCATGACTAAGGACAATGAAATTACTCATGAAAAGTTGGAAATTCATAGTCACGAAAGCGATGATAAAGCAATGAAGCTTAAGTCAAAGGTGAATGACCATACTTGATATGACTATAGCTATTACCTTGAATGAACATGTTGACGTTTGAGTCTTATAAGAGAGTAGGATTCATGGATGGTAGGATATCTACAACGGATACTTGAGATGGTGTTCAAGTTAGGTATGCCATTAGGCCACATGTCAATAGAAGCAAAGCTAAGGTCAGTGAGACTGCTCATGAAAAGTTGGAGATTCATAATCACAAGAGCCATAATGAAGCAATAAAGCTTAAGTCAAATGTGAAAGAGACCATTACTTATAAGTTTTACTAGAGTATGTAGAATGTCCTACCATGGGTAGTGAAGGAAGTAATAGATGGAGAGAATACTCAAAAGGAGGGAAAGAAAGGATCGAGAAGGAAGGGACAAAGAAGATTGAGAAAAAGACTAAGAAGGGGTTGAAATAAAGACTAAGAAAGAAAATGAGAATTCTGAAAAAGAGTAGACGGAGCCAAAGGTGGTAATCCACAATGATGATAATGATGATGAGTCTAAGGAGGAGATAATTAAATGGTATAATTATGAGGCATTTCAAAAGTACGAGGCCCAGTGTTTGATAGGAATGGTAATGCTACTGTAGCTCATTGTTGGATTATAGAGATGAAGGTAGTTTTGGGCATAAGTGAGTGCAAGGAGGATAAGAAGTTGAAATTTGCCTCTCACTCCTTAGTTGATTTAGCATTACGTTGGTGGGATAATATTATCTAGGCTAAGGGAAAGAGGGTGATTGCAAAGATGAGATGGTATAAACTAAAAAGGTTGGATCTAGCATAATATTATCCACATAGGAGTTAGACAAGATTAAGAGAGTTGTTGTATCTAGTGCCCGGAAACATGACTCACTAGGAGTATTTTACTAAATTCAATGAGTTCTAAAGAGTGGTGCAAGAACTGATGATGCTTGTGTCATGAAAGATCAAAAGATATATGGAAGGTTTGCCTATGGATATGCTTAAGGGGATGATAGCTACTAGATTAAGTATGTTACGGTCTAAGATGGATTTGGCCGGAATACTACACGACCAGAGGTAGAGGTGCTAGTTTATAAACAATAGGGAAAGTGGAACCTGTACCAAACAGGAGTGTGAATTGGTTCAAGAATGATAACTACATCATTGGGGAAAAGAAGATGAAATTGATGATCATCGAGTGGGACGGGGAAGATGAATGTGTAGAAGGAATGAATAAGTGTGGTAAATATGATCACATGGAATGTCGATTAGGAACGACCACATGCTTTTTAAGTGTGGTGAGGAGTGTCATTATGCCAAAGACTGTGGGGGCATCAACCAAATATTATCAGTGTGGAAGAACTAGGCATCTGAATGAAGATTGCAAAAGGGGCAAGGTAGAGAGTTTCTAAACCAAGAAAGTTAGAGAGAAAGAAAAAGAGGAAAACTTTAAGACAAAGGCTAGAGTGTTCAACATTACTAGGGATGAGGCAAGTAGGGCTGCAAACAAACCGAACGATCTGCGAACAATTCTTGAACTTTTGGCAGGAGTGCATTTATGTTTGTCAGTTTAATAAATGAACGAACATGAACAAAAAAAAATCATTTGTTTTAGTTAAAAGAAAAAACGTAAACCTAGGTTGTGTTCATTCATTTAAGTTCATGAACGTTCTATAATATGTTCGTTAACGTTTGTTTGTGTTCGTTCATTTAAAAGACATGTTTGAGATAATTTTGTTAAATACTTATTTATCTTTGGTGGATATTACATAATATTTATGATTTAATTTATAAATCAATATATGATGTTGTATTTGTTTTATTGGGAAATTTTGTTTGTGTTCATAAATGTTCATGGATATTTGTATGCGTTCGCTTGCCTTCGTTTGGGTTTGTTTATGTTCATGGATAATTCAACATATTCATTTCCTTAATGAACAAACACGAACAAAAAATCTCATACGCTAAGCGTTCGTGAATAGTTCGTGAACAAGTTATTTTCTTAAGAAACGAACACAAACAAGGACTTGTTCGTGTTTGTAACATCCGTAATTTTTCAAGACTTAAACCCAAACCCGAATACGTTTGAGTCTATTTCAAAAAATCAAATTCATTAGTTAGCAGTTTAATTTATTTATATCTTCAAATACAATAATTATATCATTTATTCAAAATCTATTTATTTAATTTATTTAGCATTTTGTAAAAAACTTTGTGATTTTAAATTTAACTACTTATTTAAGGATAACAAGGATTATAAAAACATTATTAATTATTATAAATCTATTATGGTTTAAATGTAAATTATTTTAAACATTATAAATTTATATTTTTTAAATGAATAATTATTGAAATAGTAATTTTAATAGTTATTTAAATAATTAATTATTTATTTATACATTTAACATGTTATATATAATTAGTCAATAATGTTATTCCTTAAAATTTATTTGAGTTCTTTTTAAACTTATAAAATAATATCACTTTCTATTATATGCTATTTTAAAGACATGATAATAAATCATATAAATCATATAACGGCTTGATATTAAATATTAAACTTTACTTTTATTTTAGACTTTTATAATAAATCATTTAAAAAGTTTAAAACTCTATAAAATGATTTTAAATAATTTTAAAGTTATTTAATAAGTATGCAATTAATTATCTTTATCAAGTTTTAAATAGTTATTATTAAATTAATTTCTTTTCACATATTATACTTAATTTCTATTAAATCAATAAGTTAAATTGTTGTGACATTTTTTTTAATTATTCTTGAACTTAATTGATTTATATCATCTGTATTAAACCAAAAACAATTCATTATTTAAACCCCAAATTACAATTGAAACCCTAGTTCACGTCTCATTGTTAATTTTATTATCAAACTTAATCTTGAAACTTATACATTTAGGTAACTTGTAAAATAAATCATTGGAGCCTCGTTTAATCTCTTATCATCATTCTTATACTTATTTTTCCCAAGTGAGTTTTCCATGTGAGTTCTCCATGCCCCTTTTTACTTTATTTCACACCTTTTGGGGTGAAACATGTTAACCTTATAAACTTACACTTGTAAACATCTTGATACTTGTAAATGCACATGCAATTCATCTTTACCTTTTTGTCATAGTTATTTGTGTTATTGTAAGTCTTATATGAGATACATATTTTTGTTTACAATCATAAACTATTGCTAGCCTGGCGACGTCTTATATCTTTGGGTCTGACAAGCCTATTTGGTGCTAAAGTCGATGTATTGCCGACTCCTGATGACGTATGCTTGTTCATCATGGGAACCACATACACTTAGCCAATCTTATATACTTGTAATCAAGTCGAGGTTTGGTTGTAACTGTATGTGTTCTATAAGCTTGCTAACTTGTAACCATGGACATGAATTGCTACTTGTAACCCTTTTATATATATACATATATGCGTGTGTTTAAACCATGGGAACTCACCAACTTTATAGTTGACCTTTTATTTTTAACATGTTTCAGTTTGATGCTTGAAGATCTTCTTGTGCTCATATAAGACTTGGACCTAGTTAACTAAATATGTTATTTCTTTGTTTGAAGTTCTTGTATTGTATGGACTTATTTGTCTTGTAATGTTCATTGATAAATGATATTTAATATTATTACAACTTAATTAGTTCCATGTGCTATGAGCAATCGTCTCCCATTCGTCCGCTCCGATGATTCCGCCGTCGGTCGGGGTGTGACAGATTGGTATCAGAGCCATGGTTATAGGGATTTAGGTTATTAGAAATGGAATGACCTAGACTATAACTAAGTACTCTTACACATGAGTCCTCTCATGTATTTTATTTGTTTAGATAGGATTTTATGTGCCTTATGTGTTTATACTTGATTATGTGCTTATATGCCTTATGTGCTTATGCTTATACTTTAAATCTTATCAATGCACACACGAACCTTAAATCATATTCTAAGGCATTATATGCCTGAATCAAATGGTTTTCAAAATGTGTTTTTGAATCGTTATTCGTGGTTTTCAAGTCTCGTCAAAGTCTATGTCCTATAACTTGAAACATGTAATGCTGGAAGAGTGAGATGCCTGTATCTCGAGGTGTTCTGTCTAGGCAAGGTATTCATATAAATCCAAATCAACCGATGGATCCGTTTACCTTACCTGGGAACCCTTGGGGTGAGTGTCTGCTTATAGGTACGCATGTCTTCATTACGGTTATAGTTGACCTAATACTTTGATAAGTCAACGTAATGTTTTGGTTTGTAAACCGAACGTTACACTCAAAACATTTTGTTATTTTGGCTTGTTTCTTCATTGATTTTGTCCTCTGAATCTTAAACTCATTATCCCAAATCTCTTAACGACCCTTAATAATCTTTCTAAACGCCTTCCCCCTCAAAACCGCTCTTATCCTGAAAACCTATTACAATGATACTTTCATTCTAAATTGAATCCTTAATCATAACAATCATGATTCTCGTATCAACTTTAAGCTAATAAAACCTTGAAACCTCAATGACATAATTAGACAACAATCGTTAATCCTGAAACCCCGCAAAATTTGTTTTCTTGAGAAATTCTTATGAAGGCATCCTGAACTTATCTTCGAGTCTCATGTCACACTAATACTTAATGTTTCCTTGTGACATAACCTTCCCAATTGTCTTGTACCATTTAAAATACAAACGTTCATCAATCTGGTGCCCTTTGCCAATGAACACATGAAATCATAAATAATGAACTTTTTAACAAACTTAAGCATAGTAACACATGAAAATTAAACTCATTGAATTAAAACGTTCCAAGTGTCACTTGCGAATGTAACATAAAATCCAAGTCTCCTCGCATCCTTGAAATTAGTCTATTTGTGATTAAATTTCGGGACGAAATTTCTTAAAGTAGGGGAGACTGGAACATCCGTAATTTTTCAAGACTTAAACCCAAACCCGAATACTTTTGAGTCTATTTCAAAAAATCAAATTCATTAGTTAGAAATTTAATTTATTTATATCTTTCAAATACAATAATTATATCATTTATTCAAAATCTATTTATTTAATATATTTAGCATTTTTTAAAAAACTTTGTGATTTTAAATTTAACTACTTATTTAAGGATAACAAGGATTATAAAAATATTATTGATTATTATAAATCTATTATGGTTCAAATGTAAATTATTTTAAACATTGTAAATTTAAATGTTTTAAATGAATAATTATTGAAATAGTAATTTTTAATAGTTATTTAAATAATTAATTATTCATTTATACATTTAACATGTTATATATAATTAGTCAATAATATTATTCCTTAAAATTTTATTTGAGTTCTTTTTAAACTTACAAAACAATATCACTTTCTATTATATGCTATTTTAAAGGCATGATAATAAATCATATAAATCATATAACGGCTTGATATTAAATATTAAACTTTTCTTTTATTTTAGACTTTTATAATAAATCATTTAAAAAGTTTAAAACTCTATAAAATGATTTTAAATAATTTTAAAGTTATTTAATAAGTATGCAATTAATTATCTTTATCAAGTTTTAAATAGTTAATTATTAAATTAATTTTTTTTCACATATTATACTTAATTTCTATTAAATCAATAACTTAAATTGTTGTGACATTTTTTTTAATTATTCTTGAACTTAATTGATTTATATCATCTGTATCAAACCAAAAACAATTCATTATTTAAACCCCCAAATTACAATTGAAACCCTGGTTCACGTCTTTTTGTTAATTTTATTATCGAACTTAATCTTGAAACTTATACATTTAGGTAACTTGTAAAAGAATCGTTGGAGCCTCGTTTAATCTCTTATCATCATTCTTATACTTATTTTTCCCAAGTGAGTTTTCCATGTGAGTTCTCCATGCCCCTTTTACTTTATTTCACACCTTTTGGGGTGAAACATGTTAACCTTATAAACCTACACTTGTAAACATCTTCATACTTGTAAATGCACATGCAATTCATCTTTACCTTTTTGTCATGGTTATTTGTGTTATTGTAAGTCTTATATGAGATACATATTTTTGTTTACAGTCATTAACTATTGCTAGCCTGGTGACGTCTTAGATCTTTGGACCTGACAAGCCTATTTGGTGCTAAAGTCGATGTATTGCTGACTCCTGATGACGTATGCTTGTTCATCATAGGAACCAAATACACTTGGCCAATCTTATATACTTGTAATCAAGTCGAGGTTTGGTTGTAACTGTATGTGTTCTATAAGCTTGCTAACTTGTAACCATGGACATGAATTGCTTCTTGTAACCCTTTTATATATATACATATATGCATGTGTTCAAACCATGGGAACTCACCAACTTTATAGTTGACCTTTTATATTTAACATGTTTCAGGTTTGATGCTTGAAGATCTTCTTGTGCTCATATAAGACTTGGACCTAGTTTAACTAAATATGTTATTTCTTTGTTTGAAGTTATTGTATTGTATGGACTTATTTGTCTTGTAATGTTTAATGATAAATGATATTTAATATTATTACAACTTAATTAGTTCCATGTGCTATGAGCAATCATCTCCCATTCGTCCGCTCCGATGATTCCGCCGTCGGTCGGGGTGTGACAGTGTTCGTTTGGCTCGTTTGCAGCCCTAGAGGCACGGGTTGACCCTGAGGTGGTTTCATGTAAGTTACTAGCGAACCATATATATGCATCTTTACTTTTGTTGTATGTACTAGTAAAAGCTTTGCAGCTACTTCGTTTTGTAATATGATGTGTGGAAAAAGTAGGAGGACTGATAAGCTGTCACACCCCGACCGACGGCGGAATCATCGGGGCGGACGAATGTGAAACGATTGTTCATAGCACATGGAACTAAATAAGTTGTAATAATATTAAATATTATTTTTATTGAACATTACAAGACAATCAAATAATAACAATATAAACAAGATCTAAACAACAACATAAGATTTTCAATTAACTATGTCCAAGTCCTATATGAGCACGAAGAGATCTTCAGGTATCAAACCTGAAACATGTTAAAAATAAAGGGTCAACTTTGAAAGTTGGTGAGTATCCATGGGTTAAGCATACATATATATAAAAAGATTTACAAGTAGAAATTCACATCAATGGTTATGAGTTAGCAAGTTTATAGAATACATATAGCTACAATCAACCTCGACTTGATTACAAGTTTATAAGATTGGCTAAGTGTACTTGGTTCCCATGATGAACAAGTCATTCGTCATCAGGAGCCGGCAATACATCAGCTTTAGCACCAAATAGGCTTGTCAGGCCCAAAGATCTATGACGTCGCAGGCTAGCAATAGTTAATGATTGTCAGCATATAATGTATCTCATATAAAACTCACAATAACACAAATAACCATGACAAAATATAAGTAAGATTTGCATGTGCGTTACAAGTATAAAACGTCTACAAGTGTAAGTTTAATAAGTTAACATGTTTCACCCAAAATGGTGTGAAATAATATAAAAAAATAGGGCAAGGAAACTCACATGGAAAACTCACGAGACGTAGAATGTGCTTTAGATAATAATAAGAAAACTAGATAGTTCCAATGATTCCTTCACGATTCAACCTAAGATTTGGTGTCTTTAGATTAGAATAAAGTTAAGATTCAAGAGTAAATATGAATTAGGGTTTCATTTGGAATTTGAATTTTGGTCCATGTGGTTTAGAAAACTTACATTTAATGTAAATAGTTTGTGAATTAAGTTTTTGAATTTACAATTTAACCCTTAATCTTTTAAAAGCCTAGTTTTAAAATTAATCCAAGTTACTTATAAAACTTTGTAAGGATTCCTTAAGGCTGATGCAACCCAAAACATCCAAAGTGTCTCTGCAACATGCACTAAGTACTGAAGTGAAGAATGCTTCGGAAGTTTTACACAATGCATTAGAAAATACTCTAAGTATAAAATCTTCCGAAGCCAAGACCAATATCTTCCGAAGCCAAACATGAAGTCTTCCAAAGCCTCAGAGACAAAGTCTTCCGAAGCTTCAACCTATGAAGACAGATTTCTTCCGAAGACTTTTATTATACATGCTTTATCTGATGTACTGTTCCATAAAGCACCTTTTCCGCTGCATCTCTGTAAAGTCACCAACTTACATGAGTTGGTGAAAAGGTTCATGCTTTTGGTAACTGTACATTGAGGTCTTGAGTCTGTAACTTTCTACTTTATGTACTTTATCCTTTTTGTAATGTATAAGGATGTGAGCTATGGCATGTCATAGTCACAAGGTCAAAAGGCAGATATGCCTTTTGATCCTACAATTGATTTTGTTAGTGTCTAGTCAATTGTATCCAGCTGGCTTTCAAAGTATAGCCGGCTGTAGGTTGTAGTATAAGTATTTCAAGTTCTTGTATCTTTCTTCATGCTTTGTAACACTTGTAAAAGAACTTGAGAAAGCAATATATTGCCTCCTTGAAACCCATACTCTCTTGTTCTGTCTCTTTACTTTACTTATGTTCTTTGTATCACCTTGGTTAATCCAGTTCACTGTTTGATTAAAGTTTAGTTGCTCTCCTCATTGTGTTGTTGTGTTGTAATTGTGTTCAAGCCCTTAAACGATCCTGCAATTGGTATCAGAGCTTTCCAGGCTCTTGATATAAAATCTCATCATCTTAAGATCCATCACACACACAAAAACTAAACTCTTCAAATGGCATCCATCTCAAAGACTAATATGGAGACTGGAACCATGAACAAATCCCCACTGATCACTCTTGATGATTTTGACACCTGGTGTATGAGAATGGAAGGTTTCATCAGGTCTCTTGATTCAAGAATGTGGGAATCTGTTGAGAATGGACCTTTCATACCCAGCACCCCCTCAGCTACTGGTGCTGGTATGATTCCTAAAGATGTGGCCAACTACTCAGATGAAGATAGAAAAAGAGTAGAGATTGACAGGAAGGCCATGACTGCTCTTCAGACTGCTCTCCCAAACTCTGTATACAGAGGCTTTGAGAAGTGCAAAACAGCTAAACAGCTGTGGGATGCACTGAAGCTGATGTATGAAGGCTCCTCTGAAGCCGAGGAGAGCAAGAAGGATCTTCTGAAGCAGCAGTTTGAAAACTTCACCTTCAAAGTAGGTGAAACCATGACTCAACAATACTTCAGGTATGTTGAGATTGTGGATACCCTAGTGGATGGAGGAGTTCCTCTTGAGAACAGGGACATTGTAAGGAAGTTCATGTCCTCACTTCCTAGGCAATGGACACACTACTGTGTGGTGATCAAGAGGACTGAGAACCTTAAAACTCTTACTCTGACAGAGTTGTATGGGATTCTTAGTGGATACCAGATGGAGATGAACATGCAAGGTTCATCTGGCAACTCCAACAATCAAATGGGTTCAGCCCTTCATGTGGTTGAAAGGGACAGCATAGAACCCCAACATCATCTCATATGCTACCCTGACAACTCACAAAAGGGCCCTTTCATCACCTTCCCGGAGACACCAAGGGAGAACTTTACTCAAGGAAGCCCATTCCAAGAGACAAGTTCTTCTCAAGCCTTTGTGTCTACTGAGTGCCAGGCTGAGCTTGTGATCAGCAAAGCCAAGGCAGAGAAGAGTGTTCTTGAAGAAGAGACCTTCAAGAACATGATATCCTCATCCCTGCACAACAAAGTGTGCTATCAAAATAGACAGGGACTGGGATCAAATGAGATAGCTCCTCCACACACAATCTTGTCTGTAAGATCTCCTAGGTGTGGAACTTGTGAAGATGAGCTTCCTCTCATAGATCCTATAAGTGAGGATGATGATGAAGTGATAGTGAAGAATTCCTCTGAGAAGAGTGAAGAAGAGGATTCTTCCAAGGGCCACTATCCTTCTGAGGAGAAGAAATCTTCTGTGATGACCAAGTCCAAGAGAAAGAACTTGATCAGGAAGAGCAAGAGGAAAGCAAAGAAGGCTCAAGAGATCAAGGCTACTTTTGATGCTAAGCAGAAACAAGTTTTTATCTCTGCAGGTTTCAAAGTAGTGAGGACTGAAGACATCAACCAAGACTCCTCAGCTAAGAGTCCTGGTTCTTGTTCAAATCATCTCAGTGCAAAGAAGAAGACTGAGCTGATGTGTACCACTGCTGCACAGCCTGGACCATCAAACTCCAAGAACAGTTCACAGCCCAAAAGAACTGTCTCAGCATCTACCAAGATGAAGGTGGAGAAGGGATGTGACCAAAGCCAGTCTTGCTCTCAAAAGGAGACTCCTTTGAAGAAGAAAATGTTATGTGTCATGTGTGAGTACCTCTCACATTGCTAAGGATTGCCCATACAATCCTAAAAGTACTATCACATGACCAATACAAAGACTTCAAAGAGTCTCAAGAAGTCTCAAGCTTCGGAAGGAAAGTCTGTTTCCTTCGGAAGCTCCAAATCAAAGAAGAAGGTAAATGGAAAATTACCTTCGGAAGTAAAATTGGTCTCGGAAGAAAGGAGTTCTTCCGAAGCACTGAAGTCTGCTGCAGTGACTGTAGAATCTTCCGAAGGTTCAGTCATCAAAACTTGTGAAGTCCCAAAAGCTTCTAAGGTTTTGAAGGTCAAGTCCAAGACTCCAAAGGTGGTGTGGAAGTCTAAGAAAGACCAAATGACTGAAGTTTCTCCATCAACAACAGCTGAAGATCCCCATAGTACAACCATAGGATCTATTACTGTTGCATTACCTTCTATTACACTTAGTGAGCCCAAGACAAGTAAGGCTTGGGTTTCCAAATGTAACTAATCATCTTCTTTGTGCAGGAACAGCTCAAGACAAACAGGAATGTCTGGATAATTGACAGTGGCTGTTCCAGGCACATGACAGGCAATAGGTCTCTACTCCATAATTTTGAGAGAATTGATGGAGGACCAGTTGCTTTTGGAGGAGATGAAGGTGGTTACATTTCTGGAAGGGGCAAGGTCACAAATGGTAAGCTCAGCATTGAGAAGGTAAACTTTGTTAAGGAGCTTGGGTACAATCTTCTGAGTGTATCCCAATTTTGTGATCAGAGTCATAACATGCTCTTTACTGAGCATGAGTGCATTGTTCTCAAGCCTGGAGTGGTCATTCCTCATGAGCATATCCTGCTCAGAGCCCCCAGGAAAGGGAACATGTACAAGATGGATTTGCAAGAAACATCTCCCTCTGGAGAAGTTTCATGCTTTCTATCTAAAGCAAATAGTGATGAGTCTTTCCTATGGCATAAAAGAATGTGCCATGTAAACTTTAAGAACATGAATAAATTAATTAAACATGATCTGGTAACTGGAATGCCAAAGAAAGAGTTTACAAGTGATGATCATTGTGTTGCATGCCTGAAAGGGAAGCAACACAAGGTATCTCACAAGCCTAAGGAAAAGAACTCCATCACTACTCCCCTACACTTGTTACATATGGATCTCTTTGGCCCCACCAGTGTAATGAGTCTAGGAAGGACCTCTTACTGTTTGGTGATCACAGATGATTTTACAAGATTCACTTGGGTCTTCTTCCTTAGAACTAAGGATGAAACCCCTGAGATTCTGAAGAATTTCATCTTAAAAGTTGAGAATCAATGTGATCACAAGGTCAAAACCATAAGATGTGATCAAGGAACTGAATTCAAGAACCAAATCCTTGATACATTTTGTGATGAAAAAGGTATTACAAGACAATATAGTGCTCCCAGGACTCCTCAGCAAAACGGAGTTGCTGAGAGGAGAAACAGGACACTTATTGAAGCTGCAAGAACTATGTTGTCTGACTCTAAACTGCCCATCACCTTCTGGGCAGAGGCAGTTAATACTGCTTGCTATGTGCAAAACAGAGTTTTAGTAGTTAAGACACATGGTAAGACTCCTTATGAACTTTGGCACAAGAGGAAACCTTTCATTGGTTTTCTCAGGTCATTTGGATGTCCCTGCACCATCTTGAATACCAAAGATCAAATTGCCAAGTTTGCTGAGAAATCAGATGATGGACATTTCATTGGATACTCTTCCCAAGCTAAGGCTTATAGAGTATACAATCTCAGAACTAGAATTGTTGAGGAGTCAGCCAATGTGACTTTCAATGAACACACACCTGTGTGGCTGGTTCTGGTCCTGATTGGCTGTTTGATCTTGATTTAGTTACCAACTGTTTTAACAAATCTTGTGAGCATGTTTCAGGATCTGCAGAAAATTTAAATACAGGTGATCCTGATCCAAGATTTGAGCTAGGAAGACCCTCAACTCATACATCTTCAGCTCCAGTTGGAACTACTTCAGCAAATGAGGTTTCTATCAGCACAACAATGACAAATTCAGCTGATACATCTGGTATGCCTTCAAATTCCAGCTCAGAGGCTCCTCAACCAGATAAAGACACCTCAATTGTAGAAGACAACAATGGTGATGGTGATAGTGATCAGGAATTCCTTGATGCTAATAACCACACCATAGATGACAACATCAATGATGTCACACACTCATTGGATCAAGTTAATCTTGATAAGTGTGATAATGTGGAGGGTGAATCTTCCAGACCAGATCTAAATTTCTCAAATTTGGATCTTTCTCAGCAACTTGCTGTGATCCCTCAGCTAAGGATCCACAAGTCTCACCCCACCACAAACATCATTGGAGATGTTGTCACAGGGGTAAGAACAAGAGGACAAACCCATGAAGCAAATGTTTGTCTTCACTCTTGTTTCTTATCTCAGATAGAGCCAAAGAAAGTTGATGAAGCTCTAAAGGATGGAAGTTGGGTTGAAGCTATGCAACAAGAGCTGCTTCAATTCAAAAGGCAGAAAGTTTGGAACCTTTGTCCTCTTCCTCATGGGAAGACTACCATTGGAACCAAATGGGTTTTTAGGAATAAGAAGGATGATAGAGGAATCATCATCAAGAACAAGGCAAGACTAGTTGTTCAAGGATACACACAAGAAGAAGGGATTGACTACACTGATGTCTTTGCTCCTGTAGCAAGACTAGAAGCTGTTAGGATATTCCTGGCATTTGCTGCATCCAAGAACTTCAAGGTCTTTCAACTTGATGTAAAGTGTGCTTTCTTATATGGAGTGATTGATGAAGAGGTTTATGTCAAACAGCCACCTGGTTTTGTAGACCCTGATCATCCTGATTATGTCTGCAAGCTTGACAAAGCTCTTTATGGGCTGCATCAGGCACCCAGGAAGTGGTATGAGACACTATCTGAGTATCTTTGTAAACATGGATACAGGAGAGGTACTATAGATGGAACTCTCTTCATCAAAGGACAGGGAAATGACTTATTGCTGGTTCAAGTATATGTAGATGACATCATCTTTGGTTCAACTAATCCAAAGCTCTGCAAAGACTTTGAGAAGCTGATGAAAGACAGATTTGAAATGAGTTCAATGGGAGAACTCAATTTCTTTCTGGGAATTCAAGTGAAGCAGGTTGAAGATGGCATCTTCATAAGTCAGTCAAAGTATGTTCAAGACATACTCAAGAGGTTCAACATGACTGATTGTAAGATTGCTAAGACACCCATAGCCAGAAACCACTCCCTTGGACCTGATCTTGAGGGGGAGTGTGTAGATGAACACTTATACAGGGCTATGATTGGGTCTCTTATGTATCTTACAGCTAGCAGGCCTGATATCATGTTTGCTACATGTATTTGTGCAAGATATCAAGCCAACCCTAAGATGTCTCACTTAATCACTGTGAAAAGGATTTTAAGATACCTCAAAGGTGCTTCAACACTTGGTCTATGGTATCCAAAGAATCCTAATTTCAATCTGTATGCCTATACAGATAGTGATTATGGTGGTTGCAACATGACTGCAAAGTCTACATCTGGGGGATGTCAATTCCTTGGTGGAAGGGTTGTCTCATGGCAATGCAAGAAACAATCCTGTGTGTCTGCATCAACTGCTGAGGCTGAATACATTGCTGCTGCAAGCTGCTGTGCTCAAGTGCTTTGGATTCAAAATCAGATGCTGGACTATGGATTTAACTTCAAAGAGACTCCTATCCACATAGACAACAATAGTGCTATCTCTATCACTGAGAACCCTGTGCAGCACTCAAGGACCAAACACATCAACATCAGGTATCATTTAATAAGAGATAACTATGAAAAGGGATTAATTAAACTAGTCAAAGTTCATACAGATGAACAATATGCTGATCTGTTTACAAAAGCTTTTGATGAACAGAGATTTAAATATCTGATATCAGCTATTGGGATGATTAACTTTGAGTAGACTTTTTCTTAAAACTAATTCTAATTATTTCTTCTTAAAATATGTGTGTCCTAAGTTGTCTAGTTCATCACTTTCATAAGCTCATGTTTTCTTTGGATGTAAAATTCTTTTTGAAGACTTTCCTTAGATTCTTGAAAATTTTTGATACTTCGGAAGATAAAATTTTATCTTCGGAAGAAAACATGTCTTCAAAATAAATAACTGTCTAAGAGATTTTACCTTCGGAAGAAGTCTAAACTTATCTTCCGAAGCTTAAATATCTATCTCAGACACTTATTTGCTTTTAAGGACTTTTTCCTTCCGAAGCAAAATTAACTCTCGGAAGCTTTGTTTATTCTTATACAAAGCATCCAAGGGTTTATTTCTCTTCCGAAGCATAAATTTTCAAGACTCTCAGGAAAATCTTCCGAAGCCATTTTAGCTTCGGAAGCTTTTTCAATTAAAACTTCCGAAGACAAATTACCTTCGGAAGCTTTTCGAATTCCAAGAAAACTACTTTTTGAGCAAAAGTAAACTACCTTTTCAGAGGTGGGACCGACTTCCGGATTTCAAAGTTTATCCTCTTTCATTAACTTTGGTTCAAATCCCTTTTCACATAAATACCCAACGGTTCCCCCTCTTTCTCACTATCTTCCTCAATTCCACTATTCCTCTAACCTAATTCTCTAAACCGCCTTTGCTTTCTACCTTTCTTCACCCTTAAGCTTCTGAAATGGCCAACCTTAACCGCAGAAACAACCCAGATTTCTCCATGCAACTTCACAGGCAACATAATCAAGTTGCTCTGTTAAGCTCTGAGAAAGATGCAAGTTTCTCAGAGATTTGCCAATTCTTAACTCTATCCAACTATTTCACCTCCCTGACCATTGATCCTACTCTATATGAGGATCACTTGCTTGAATTCTGGAAGACCTGCCAAGAGGTCATTATGGATGGGGAGAAGGCACTGTCTGCCACAGTGCAGGGAGGACAATCTTCATCACTCCGGCCATCATTAACCAACATTTATAGCTGGATGATGAAGAAGGTGAGTTGTCCTTCCCAAAAGAAGCTGTTAATCATTCTTTTGAGCAGATGGGCTATGAGGGAGATTTCTCTGTAAAGACCTTCAGGAAAGGGAAGGTCTCATCCCAGTGGAAATACCTGCTCCATGTGGTTATCCACAGCTTATCAAACAAGCATGGTGGATGGACCAGATTCCTGAGGATCTCTCCTTTATAGTTCATGGAATGGTTTAGGGGGTCAAGTTCAGGTATTCACAATTTGTTTATACTAATTTATTTGCAAACTTAGACTCCTTAGAGTATTACATGTTCCTAGATATGTTCAACACATTCTCAACTGTGAACTGGGCTCACAGTTGAGGGAAACAAGTAATATTCTTAAATTGGGACAGATGAAGCCCGGCATCTTTAAAATAATGAAGAAGCCAACTGTAGGCTTCTCAGGGGTAGAAACAGCCCTAGTCCCGAAAATGTTAGAGCTCATTGCTCAAGGTGACAACCCAGCAACACAAGCTAGTGTTGAACCCACACCTCTTTTATCCTTACCTCTAAAAAGACCAGAAATAACCCTCACCTACCAAAGAAAATCCAAACGAACCCCTGCTCAGGCTATTGAGTCTGTGCAGGCCCCCATATACTCAACCTTACAGGAGGAAGTGGACACTAGAGCTCCCACTTCTCCTGAGGAGCAAACCACTCCCATTTCTTCACCTATCAGGGTTGAGGTTCCTCATGCTCACCCTGATGAGCTCACAAGCCCAACAGCCTTAAGCCTTCACTCTGAGTCTCAACACTCAAGTAAACAACCTTCAGGGGACAGTTACCATCCCCAACCTTTAGATCTCAACCAACCAATTCCTAACCTATCCTTCTATACTGATGAAGACTTAGAATTCAGTGAGTACCATGAGTCTCTCTTCTCCTCCCCTACTCAAAGAGAGATGAGTACCTCTGACTCTCCTCAGTCTATCCCACATCAGTCACCTATTACTGAGGTGGACACTTCTGAACATGTTCAGGATGTCCATATGGAAGAGGCTCTCACTTTTGAAAGTGATTACATCATTAAGACCTCAACCATGGCAACTCAGCCCACTGGCATCTCAACTGAGGTTGCCAGTGAGCAGAGGAAAACCAGCAGCCAAGAACCTCAAGCTGGTGGTGAGAGAGAGGACTTTGGTCCAATCATCTCATCCCCCAATGATTCTTCTGATGAAGAAGAGGGGAATTTGAGACTAAAGGTGCAGAAATTGTTCAAAAACATGCTCCTATTTAGTCTCTAAGGTTAGTCACTTGGAATCTCAGGTGACTACCTTACATAACAGGGTCAATGATCAGCAACTTCAGATTTCATATCTAAAGGAAAAACTAGCTGGGAGACCTTTAAGGAGAGCTCAACCAGGAACACAAGAACCTGTGGAAGTGATTGACTTATCCTCCAGCTCACCTATGCAAGTGGGTGATGCTACCAAAAAGGGGGAGAAAGTTATTACAACCACAGAACCTGGGAGTTCTTCACAGAGAATGGACATAGAGGACTCACCATCCTCACTTGCTGTTGTGCATTCTCAGCAACTTCCTCAAGTTCATATTAATGTGGACTCTATAGACTCAATCATCAGGAGTCTCTTTGAGGAAGGTATACCAAGGGCTGTCTCATCTCCACCACAAGGAACTGGCAACTACATCATAAGGTGGAGGTATGATGCTGACAGAAGAGCCCTTATCCTTCACAGAGTTCAAGGTCAACAAGAAGTGTTTGATTTCCAAAGCCTGAACTTCTATGAAAGATTGGATTTAGTCAACATGCCACTTGTCAATCCAAGCAATTCAAGACAAGCTGACAAGTTGGCTCAAAGAATCCAAGATAGGATCCTTGCAGAGTTCTCTCTAAGAAGGAGACTTAGGCAATCAGGCAATGTCATCGGTCAACTGGATGTTGAGTGGACCCTAAGATTAGTTTCATAGGGGAAACCTTAACTGAAGGCCCAGTGGCAGAACCTGAGACCCCTGTCTCATCATCAACAACTGCTGCAGAGGTCCAAACTCCTTCTGAGACACCTGCTGGTGAAGGTGTTTCTCAGCCTCTCTCTGGCCAGAGCATGGAAGCTACACCAAGCAATGAAGGCCAAGCCTCTATCCACCCTGAGTCACAAAGGTCTGTTGGTGACAAAGGGAAAAGGATAATGACTCCTGAGGAAATTGAGGAGGAAGAGAGAGAGAGGAAAAGGAAGCTAAGGGGAGAAAGTTCTTCTAGGTCATCTAGCTTTATGCAAGCTGCAATCAGGGCTGCCCCCAGACCAAATACTCAAGATGATGAGTTAAGGGCAGTCAGGATTACCTATTTACAGACCAGGAACTATGATATTGATAAAATCATCTCCCTCCCCTTAGAAGAGTTAAATGAACTGGCTGACATGGAAGTGTCAAGAGAGATGAAGGAGAAAGAGGATGCAAGGCTACTTCTCCAATTTAAAGAGGAGAAGAGACACAAAAGACTCTACAAGCATGCTCCCACTCTCTCTCCAGTTCAAGAAAGTCCTGCACAGGAAGATGTGGCTCCACAAGAACCTCAGGTAGATAAAGAAGAAGATAGGATCAAGATGATCAACTACCTGAGTGCCACAGGCTTCTATCAGGCAGATGCACTTCTTCCCCTGTCCTATGACTTCATTGAGTTTGAGTACCGAAAGCAACTTGAGCTTGAGCTAGTCAAAGAAAGAAAGACAACCAAAAGGAAGCTAAGGGAAGAAGCTGCAAAGTCAAGAGCCATCATTCAAAAGATTGTAAAGAAGTCTGCTGACAGACAAAGAATGATGAGCTTCTTGAAGCTATATGGATTCTCTGGAAGGAGACTTGGCCCCATGTCTCTATCCACAATGGATGAGCATATAAGGGTGATCAAGTAGAAGATTAAGAGTGGTGAACTGATTGACTTGCATTCTCTTCCAAGTCAAGTCCCACCTGAAGTGGAGGTCAAGTTTGAACAACCTGAGACACCTCAACCAGAACCTCCAGCTGAGCCTCAGCAAGCTTCATCTTCTGATCCAACGCAGGGTCAAACTCCCTCTCCTTCTGAACCTGTGAGGAAGGAACACCCAACTGAGAAAGACAGTGATGATCAACAAGGTGCTGCAGACCAGTCTTCTCAGTTAAAGTCATCTAAGAGGAAGAAGAGAATGGCTTCTAAACCAAAGACAAAGAAGAAGAAGCCTAAGTCATCTACCTCTACACCTCAGGCTGAATCACATCAACCTGAGGAAGTGCATGATGAGGCAGCCCAATCAACTCCTATGCAAGTGGCTCCTCTAATAACTGAGACACCCATCTTGTCCTGGACTTACTCTACCAATCCAGAAAGATGGCATGTTATCAGAGATCAAGGTGTTGAGAATGTCTACTCCTGGCAAGACATAATCAACTTACCTCTGCATGATCTCTTTGAAATGAGAAGATACTATGAGAGTCTTGATGATCCTGACCATCTAATGAAGAAAGGAATGGTCATGATTGTACTGAAGACTACCAACATCTGAAGATCTTCTAAGTGTTTTGGTAGCATCAGCCTAGGGGGAGTTTGTAAGGATTCCTTAAGGCTGATGCAACCCAAAACATCCAAAGTGTCTCTGCAACATGCACTAAGTACTGAAGTGAAGAATGCTTCGGAAGTTTTACACAATACATTAGAAAATACTCTAAGTATAAAATCTTCCGAAGCCAAGACCAATATCTTCCGAAGCCAAACATGAAGTCTTCCGAAGCCTCAGAGACAAAGTCTTCCGAAGCTTCAACCTATGAAGACAGATTTCTTCCGAAGACTTTTAGTATACATGCTTTATCTGATGTACTGTTCCATAAAGCACCTTTTCCGCTGCATCTCTGTAAAGTCACCAACTTACATGAGTTGGTGAAAAGGTCCATGCTTTTGGTAACTGTACATTGAGGTTTTGAGTCTGTAACTTTCTACTTTATGTACTTTATCATTTTTGTAATGTATAAGGATGTGAGCTATGGCATGTCATAGTCACAAGGTCAAAAGGAAGATATGCCTTTTGATCCTACAATTGATTTTGTTAGTGTCTAGTCAATTGTATCCAGCTGGCTTTCAAAGTATAGCCGGCTGTAGGTTGTAGTATAAGTATTTCAAGTTCTTGTATCTTTCTTCATGCTTTGTAACACTTGTAAAAGAACTTGAGAAAGCAATATACTGCCTCCTTGAAACCCATACTCTCTTGTTCTGTCTCTTTACTTTACTTGTGTTCTTTGTATCACCTTGGTTAATCCAGTTCACTGTTTGATTAAAGTTTAGTTGCTCTCCTCATTGTGTTGTTGTGTTGTAATTGTGTTCAAGCCCTTAAATGATCCTGCAAACTTTTATAACTTTATGAGTTTGTTTAACTTTGAAATTTCATTTTTTATTTTAATTTAGTAGTTAGAACCCATAAATGACAATTAAAACTTAATACACTTATAAAACTTTATTTTTATAACTTATAAAATTAATATAATTTGTTTAAATGATTTTGATAAATGGAAATTAAATAAAACTATTATCAACATTGGTCAAGTTGTACATTTAATGCATTTGATCCATTAGAATTATTAAAATAATTTTAATAACGGAAGTTCAAAATGGATTCGAGTTTAGGTTTATGTCCTGAAAATAGGCAGATGTTACATAAGCTCTTCTATGTTGAGACCGTAATTGGTAAATCTACCAAAGTAACCGAAATGATTGATGATTGCTTCAAAGAGTTAGAAGGTTATTGTTTTCCTGTTAGGTTGGTTATCATGACATTTGGAGGGTTTGACATGGTATCAGGAATGGGTTGGTTAGCTATTTTCGAAGGGATTATTATGTTCCGAAGATAGATGATTCACGTGACAGCACCTGACGACAACCTAGTTACTGTTTATGGGGACAAAGAATGTGTTTTTTCACAAATGATATTAATGATAATATCAGAGAAGTTCATAAGGCGAGGGTATGGTGCTTACCTAGCGTATGTGAAGGACGTGGATGCAAAGGTGTTGTGATTGTCAGATGTAACTTAGGTAATAATTTTCTTAGTGTGTTTCGCGAAGATTTGTTGGGAATGCCACCCGATTGTGAGATTAATGATCTGGTTGTCAAGACTCGATTAAAAGCAAGTTAACTAACTAGTCGTAGCTACCTTTATTGTGTAAGTAAGATCTACACATGAAATTACTAGGAAATGTCTAACTAAACTAAAATTAGATTACATATGAAAGACTTTAATAAGTAAATAATGAAATATTGAATGTTTTTAAGAATCATAATTGCAAAAAGCACCTAACTTTAAAAGATAGTTCAATAATTAATAAGGAAGTAATCACTGCTAGCTTTTTAAATTCGCAAGTACAACTATTATTATGTTAAGTTAGGGATTGCACAAACACAACTTAAGATTTTGACTTTTGATTAAAGTGATAAAAAATGAACAATCTTTTAAGATTTGTTCGTTTACAATGGTATCAATTTATCTATTTCAAGTTATCTACTCTTCTTAATAAGCTAATGATGCTAGTAAATTAAAAGCTAATAATTAAGCAGACAACTTTGTTTATAAATAAATCATTTAAAAATAAAAGCTTTTAATTACATAAAGAAATTATAAATAATGTGATTACAAAGGAACAATCTTTTAAGATCTGTTCGTTCATAATGGTACCAATAATCAAGTGTTCAAGTGATCAACACAATATCCTAATATAAATGTACCATCCCTCTCACTTATTATTTACTAGTGAATCATGTACATTGTATTGTTATGAAGTATAATTTATTTTTCGATAGATACAACTAGAATTCAGCCCTTCGTGTTGCGTCGGGGTGTGAAATCGTGTTAAATACCACCAACACTAAAGTTGTGGTGTGCAAATGTGAAAAATTTAGACTGAAACTTAAAACATAGAAAAATATAACTAAGTCGATCTAGGAACCGCTTGTTGCGACAAACGTGTCAAACTTGAAAAATAGACATAACAACATTGAACCACACACGCAGATTGCGTCATGTTAACTCGTAAAATTTTGAATGAAATGTAGAACGGAATTTTGAGAATGATGAAAGGTACAGGGGACCAAAGTTGAAAGTAAAAATATTGTGAGGCTAAATTGCAATGAAAAGTTGCGGGTTAAAAGTTGCAAAGATGAAAAGCTTTGGGTTAAAATAAAAAAAATAACCCTAAGAATAAGCTATAACATCATTATGCATATAAAACTTGCAAATTAGCATAATATAAATGTGTAATATTATAGTTTAAGCATGCACTTAAATATTTCTTGTTCGGGTTCACTAATTTCAACCAAGAAAATACCAACCCTCCTTGTGGCTAATCCTTAAATTAGAACATGTGCACTTTAAATACACACAAACACGCTCACATACACATACACACATACATAGAGGTCTAACAAATAAGAATCACTAAAGATTTAGAAATCTTTTTGTTACTAGTAAATACTATTTATTAAACTATTACGAATTATATAATGTGATGTATACTGAAGTAATATATTTAGAAATCTTATAATTTACCAGCAAATAAAACAATGGCATAACCCTTAATATCTATGGTTTATTCACAAGTGATATAAGGTGCTAGAGGCATTTGTCAACTACTAAAACTACAAAAACTAAATCAACCAATAATTTATTGCCATCTTACTTTTACCCAAAACTATCTAAATTGGTAGGAGCACAACCCACACAACCCAAATTATTGTTGGAGAACCAAGGGGGCGGTGGCGGTGGCGGCCAAGAAAATGGATTTGACCTCGGATTGTAGAAGCCAATCTTGGTAACTAAATTGGGGAACCGATGGGAGTGACGGTGGTGTTGCGGATGGAGCCGAGATATCCCGAAAGGGGTACCTGAGGGTGCCCTGAGCACCCTAAATATATATGATATATAAATAAGGAGTTATGTTCATATGATGTGTAAATGAGGAAGCTAGTTGTACTGGTGTAGCAGCACCTCACTAGATCCGTTAAGAGAGAAGGGTACAAGATATGTTTAAACACATCATCCTCACACTTAAGATTTGGTTATTATTTTGTACCCAATAGTACTCTACATTCATTAATAACCCAAACCCACCATTGGCATTTACTTGCTTCATCTGCCTACCCTGGCCACAACACCTCTCAAGATAGTCAGTAATGGCCAAGGACTACAAGAATTTAATATATGTTTTCAATGTAACAGCTTAAACAAATTAAATTTATTGACACAAATTTGCATTAAGGATGGGTTAAAATCAAATAGGGATTATAATCATATATACCCTTATAAACTTCTAAAATACATACACAATCAAAATCTAAAATCTGTATTATATAATATAGAAGTAACTAAGATTTAATATGGCATTTTGCTATTACTCCTAAAAAAATTAATCCCCTAAACTTAAATTATTTTAGTCAGTTTTTTTTAAGAAACTTAATTGAAAATTTATTTTGTTTTGAATTTAATTTTTTTACATTATCAACTAAATTGTGTAATCATATATTGTTTTAGATTATACACAATTTTATAGGGAAATAAGATTCAATTTAAATAAATAAAAAAAATTATTAATATATTTATATATTTTGGATTCGTGCGAATTTGTGGCAACTATTTTTTAATTTTACACAGGTTAACTATATGTTAGATTATCCAAAGAAATATTCGAATATTTATAATTTAAAAATATAAATTTTTATTTTTCTTTATTAATGTAATACCTAACTTAATCATATGAAATATATATACATTTATGAATTATATAGATTTTCTATTTTCAACTCGTATATTACACAGGTTAATATCATATATATCATTCCTTAATAACATTTTACTAAATGACAATTTTACCCAATCAGATCTTTTCATCTCTCCTGTTTTATTAATCAATTTTTTTTACCCTTTTCATTATAGTTTTCACTAATCCGATTCTTTTATATTTGTTAGCACTTATTGTTAGTCCTCAAGACTCCCTACCGAAATTGTTTTCTCCATTATCATCATCAGCACATATTATCTACCGTTGCAGACGGGACATAATAGTTCCAAAAGAAATTGAAAACTGAAGGTTTGTAACTTTGGTTTTTTCGTTCATGTAATTCTAGTTTTCGAAATTGAATCTATAAGGCTTTCAATTTTACATTATTATAGAACATGATTATGCGACGATTCAAGAAACGAAGGAAAGTTATTCTTTTCAAGAGGCTTATTAAAGAACCCGAAACGGTGAAGAAATTCAACCAGGAAAAGCCTCAACGGTCTTTTGTTTCCTAAACCGAAAACTATAACAATTTCTTTCAGTTAACACGAAAAATTCTGATAAAGGGATGCTTGATTATGCTCTTCAAAAGGTTCTAAGTGAGCTACCTGTTAATGCTTTTGAAACCATAGCTTATGTCCAAGATAATTCACAAGGATCGAGATTAAATGTTAAAACTGAAAGTGTTAGTTAGTTTGGAATCAAAAGGTAAACTTCAAGAGTGGTTACTCGAGTTCCTCCGTTGAGAATACTGAAGAATCAAAAACCGATTTGGAGAAAGAAAATCACATTCAAAATGTAACCAGGGCAAAATAGTCATATATTGATTCTTTTTAATATAATGGTAAATTCAATATTTTTATTAGTTTGAAATAATATATATATGATATTTTAAGTTTAGGGTGAGCATATATATTTTAAAAGTGTAAGGGTGTTTATGAAATTCTCTTAAAATTATGAAGCTAAAAACATAACTTTAAAAGATTAATCAAATGGATTATAGCACAAAACTAGCATTCATATCAAATTCTTCGTTCTCATCCTTGTAACTATATAAAATTATTTTTTTTTCTTTTTAATTAAATAATATTTTTTTATACTTTTATCATTACCTTTTTAATCATCTCCGCTTACAATTACTTTCAATAAATATTAAAAAGCTTGTAGTGGTGAACAACATCACTTCAAGTATTCATATGAACAAGAGTAATTTTTTCTCTCATCTACACACAAACATTCTCTATGATATAATGAACACAAGCCAATTGTGAATGCTCTATATAGCTTTATTCAAATAATATACTTCTATAATCCTATTTTTACTCGCTAATTATTTATAAACCAGATTCAAATTTCACGGACTAAATGATTTGAGTGGACGTTTGATGTGGGCCAAAGTGTGGATAAGCAAGCTTTAGTTTTTTTGAAGGCCCAAGATCGCTTATCAAAAAAAGCTTTACTGAAACGGCCATAACTTGGGCTAGAAGTCTCTGTTTTGGGCCTGCGACCAATCAAGACGACCGTTGGACCGATATGCACGTTTTCACAAACCGCCGTAGGCGGTTTGGGTCATCGTTTCGGCCAAAAAACAGCTTATTTTATGAGTTATTTCGATTTTTGTCGTATTTTTATATTTTGTTGGACTTTACATTTGGCCTAATTTTTGGTTCGTTTATGTTTTGGGAACCATTCGACTTTGGTTTTCTTTCTTTATATGGGCTTGTAAGAGATGGGTGAAATATTATTGATGTTTATGAAAAAAATCTTTTTTTCTCTCTATCACAGTGTGTTAGTGTGAACCTTGATTATCGGTATTATTTGTGAATCAACGATAGTTAGATGAATTGTTCCTGGTATTCTCGTTGAATCAACAAGTTCAATTATCTATCTTTCTGTTTCCAACTGCATCAACGCTACCCTGTCCATTACAACCAATACCGCTAGAATTTACCTGTTGTAAACTTTACCTGACCATTCCAAATGATACAATGAACTTGTCTGGTAAGAATTGTTACCCAACCCGTCTATTTACTAAAAGATCTGAGTCACAAAACCTCATTAGCAGAATGGAAAGTAATACTTTGCTTCACAAACAGGATCTTCCGGATACCAAAATGCATGTTTTGTGACTAAAGTACCAACACTATGTATTTAACAGTCACCATCTGGCGAAGTGAACCCAGAAGACATGAAGAAGTTACGCAGAAAGTAGCCTAAATATACAACATCAAGATAACTCACGAACCCCCACACACCCTGGTAACCAACATGATCAGATAAGCAGTCTAAATATACAACATCAAGATGGTGGCTAATGGGTTGAGAGACTCACGGATGCAGTCTATGTAGCAAAAATGTGCCCTTATGCCAGGATTCTGATGCTTTTGGGTGGGTATGTATTTATCTTTACAAGGGATAGATGTGTAGAAACCCCTCAGAGTTGGACTATGGATAGATATTTCCCAAGTTATACTATGATAGCATTCATTTCAACTTTCAACTTCTCAAGATACATTTTATACCGATTAATAGGACCTGAGCTTACGTCTTCACGCTATAACTCCAAAGCAAATCAATCTGGTTGAAAAGTCCCTGTCTTTAGTTCCCTACTTTCTAACATCTTGCAAATAGACTAACGAAAGCAAGTAATCAGTTGAAACTTCCATCAAACTCTACTTTGATAGGCGCTCTAGTTTCTATAAAGAAATCAGTAGTCAATCCAGTTAATTATCTATATGAGGATGTCTTAATTACTTGCCAGTATCATGTCCAGCATATAGCTCTCCACATAAATGAGTCACTAGAGGTGGCAGTTTTGACACCATGAATGGTCTATTCTAGTTTTGTAACTTCTAACAGAATAAACATTATAAAATAAAAAATAAAATAAAATAAAAATCATCACAAAAAGAAAAAAACCAAATGGACCAAACCGGGTAAAAACCCCCCCATGTCTAATTTAATGAATAAAACTTACACAAACATTTCAGTCGGAAAGAGTATCATTTTTGTGATCATATTTCACACATTAAGCACTTGTAACAACATAAAAAATTATGGACAAGGTTTTTTGGTTTAACCCTGCACAAGACCAGATTTGACTGTGACCCAAACCATCCGACCCGCCCAGTTTGCCACGTCTAATAAACGCTTTAAACCATAGGAGAATCCTGAGAGATCAATCACAGTAAAGAAAACATAAGCAATAAGCCGTAAAATCATGGTTGTGTAGTGAAAGCAAATTAAAAAAAGTATTTCACATATAGCATCCCATTACAACATGTTAGTGATTTGGATCTAACAAAGACGCTATAAGATCTGGAAATCATGCTACCAAAAAAAGTAATGAAGCGAAAAAAAAAAAGGATCATAAGCACATCTGTAATATCAGTAATTAACATTGAGGACACATACCAAACGGCAAAAATAAATCAACATGACATCCTCTATTACAGTATAGGCGGCATTATATTTCTTAACTAATATAAGAGATATATATATATAGTGATACTGAAAAAGCTGCACACAACATGTACCTGACATTACTTCAACACCCTTCTCCTTGTACCTGCTTTAAGAGCACTGGGGATTATTGATACAGTATCAACACATATTCCACCTTTTGAGTGAGTGCAGTCTATTTGCTTCATTGAGAATCTGACTTCAGTAGGGGGATCAGACTCATTTACAATAAACTCCCCCACTTTGTATTCTATCCAACAACCCCGTTTATGACATCCATTCACTTCATCTTCAGCACAATCATCTAAATAACATTCTGTAGATGCTTCTTGACCATCTGATGTTGACAAGTCAAATCTTACAGGTTTTATATCCCAACCATGAGTGTGATCAAAATAGCAAACACGTCGTCCCAACCTTCTGGAGAATCTACCCAGGTGTATTCTAAATGATAATGTGTAGATATCGGCTGGAAGATGGAACTTTACAACACCATCCACCTCAAACCACCATATTTGCTGCAAATAAGCCACAATATTGAACCTGCAAACACTAGCAGAATCAATATGTTCTCCTTGCTTTTATAACCAATTAATTATTACCAATTACAATGTAGGAATTAGAAGGTAAGAATTTCCTCAACACCTCAAGAGTAACATCTACGAAACCTCTATAGTAAAATAATAAAAGTATAGATGGCAAGCTCAACCCATTTCAGAAAATGGATGGACTTGGGTTATCCCTCTTACAGATCAAATGGGTCAAAAAAAATTTAAGAGTTATTTAAAGTCAAATGGTTGCTAGTCACCCAAACTGTTAATGAAATATTTTCAATTTCTTATGTTTGTTTATCCATGATAGATATATATAATTCTAAGGTATTGTTTTTTGTAATCATATTACATCCATCAACTATTTACAAAATTTAATAAAATGACTAAAAAATGTTGGTGGGTGGACCTAGTGTAGTTTGACCCAGATTAAAAAGCCCATTTTGACTTGTTAGTTGTTACCTAACCCGCTTATTTTGTCATCTCAATTATTCAAACATGAGATAACACTCGCTTTATAGACCATTTTAACTAGTGTATACCCTATTTGTTTTATAAGTTTAAGGTTTTGAGCATAACTAAAGCAGTTTTATGAGAACATCTGTAACTTCATGTAACATACAATCAAAACCTACAAAATCACAACACACTGAAATTGATCCTTAATAATATGTTTCTTTCTTTAATTTTGCAATCTTTTAAAATATTTGATTCACATAAAATCAGTAACAAAGCATATATTCATGCATGTGTTATATAGCACATTTATGCATACATGTGTTTATACTTAAACCCCATACTTTTATGCAAAACTTTGTTTGATCACCATAAAAATTAAGAGCAGCTCACATCACATGCAATTGGGCAGGTATTTTAAGAGGAGCAATGTTTTGGCAGTTTTCTCAACCTATGAACCTAATGCATTAGAAACCACCAAAAACATCAGGTAACTATAATTGGTGCTTGAATTTACTGTTGGTGCAATCCTTTTCGTTACCATCTTCTATGTCAATCCCAAACACAAACAAAAGGACATTGATGGGCGGTTTCTTGTGTGCTGCATGAAGTACTAAGTAGGGAACCTATTATAGGAGAAAACAAGCCCAAATACGGACTGCAATACTGATTATGTCTTTATCATTAAACATAGTTGATTTCATTTTACCTGATTTATAAGTTCCAATTTGAACTTAAGTTCTAGCACTATGTATAATATATAGGTATGTAACAAACATTTGCAATATCCATCATGATAGCACAACCTTTGTAGCACAGCTTATCATAAATGTGACACAAACTGCAAATTCGTGACAGAAATCTGTAACAATTAACAAAACGTGAAAAGAAGATATAGCTAAAGCCAAAAGGCATTAATTTTATGGCACGTCCCTTTTGCTTATGTTTATTAGTTCCTTTGATGTAGACAATGGGTCTTAACATGACATGTCAGCTCCTAAATGTTCCAATTTTAAATATATGTATTGTACCTTATCAAGATTATCATGTTATTGCTTGCATAATTTAAGCCATGAATTACAAAAGCATAAGGATAAAAATCCAACCTAGATTCTTCGGTATGAACCCAATTCCAGTATCTCCGGTCTTCTATTCCAGTTATTGACATTGCCTTGGTGGAGATCGACAAGCAAACTCTTCCAGTAACTTTATCCAACCACACTTCCTGCACCATTACATGTATCAGACGAATGGATACAGTAAATTTAGAAATGTTCATACAACCCAAAAGTGATTTTTCCTTTTATGAACTACCAAACTATAATGTCCAGCATTTTCAACATTAAAGGATACACAATTTATAACACTTTTCAACTCTAGCTGATTCAAAGATCATCTAAATAAAACTCTCTTCCTAAAATTCCACATCATCTAACTATCAGTAAGACCCTATTCAGTACAAAAACGTCCCACCTCACTAAAAACACTACTCCGACTCTCCCAGTAACACACACACCCTTAATCAATCACCTAAAGTGAATCAGCTACAACCCTAATTTCCCAAAAAAAACTTATAAAAAACCCTAAAACACAATCAATCAACAAAGCAACAAAATCGACATAAGCTTGCCTTATTGCCATCATCGAAGGGAACAGGCCGAGAAAGAAGAGCAAACACATCTTTCTTACAGAGATTCCGGTACCTCTCCGGCGGCAACAAGTCCAACAGATCTTGATAGTTCTCAGGGAGCTTGGACTCCCAGACGGCGTCAGACGACGCCGCATCACGGAACGCACGGTTAAGTCTAGCTAAATTACATATCTCGGGAGGCGTGAGATACAAAAACACACACGCCACACAGCTCCCCGGGATGTCACCGAGCCCCGGGCCGTTGCCGGCGATGGGACCCCACTCGGTCAGATTGGACAACGATGCTCCCATGGTGGATTCAACTCATTCCGGTGGTGGTGGTGGTGGCGGAGATCCGGCCGGCGACGGTGGAGAGAGGAGGTGTGGGGAGTGGTAGCAGAGAGAGATGAGGGTTTGATGTTCGCAGGGGTAATCGTTGGTGCTTGATACTTGTTCCTCCTTTCTGGTTTTTTGTTATTTTGTAGTGCTACTCTTTGAAATAATGTTTTTAAAATCAAATTAGATAGTGAACCGGAAATTAAACTGATCAATTGGTTGGATCGGATTTAAAAACCGGATAATATCATAATTATATGTATATATATAGTTATTAGGGTACAACCCCGTGTTTGTATTACAGGGTTGAATTAAAAAATATTAAATAGTTATTAATGAATAATAAGAAACTGTAAAACATTATTTTGATATAAAATATAACTAAAATTACGTATAAGTAGTTACTTTGATTAATTGATAAAATATTTATATTATTTCTAAAACTTCGTTATAAAAATTTATTGTTTTGATAAAAATTTCATTTTTTATCTATATTTTGTTGTTTAAAGACTTCAGGTTTGTTTTGTAAAATTAATTTATATATAAAAAGAATGATTTTAAAATATTTCATTATTATAAAAAGCCTCGTTGTTTTAGAAAAAAATTATAGTTTTAGAAAATTTTATTTTTGAAAACGTGTATTTTTTAATCAAAGTATTTAGTTTTTATTTAATGAAAAATGTCTTTAATATCTTGATTTAATAAGAACTTATATTTATAATATAGAGAGAGAAAAAGAAAAAATTGGAAATTAGTTATTTGATTTTTTAAAATGAATTAATTAGTTTAGGCGAGAAAATAAATGGGAGAGTGAATGTGGTAATGACATGTGTCAAAAAGTGTAAACGTTTATTAGTATAGATATATATGGGGGAATGTTACTACACAAAGTACAAAAAACATGCGAAGCGAAATTCAATATAATTTTATGTATATATATATATATATATATATATATATATATATATATATATATATATATATATATATATATATATATATATATATATATATATATATATATATAATTCGATCTAAGTATTTTATGTGTGCGTTTTATAGTTATATAGAACTTAATATAATTTTATATACAACACTCCAATTTATCATTCAACTTACCCGTTAATCCCATTAAAATTTAAAAAATTAAAAAAAAAACCATGAAATCCGGTCCAACCCTAAAACCAGTTCCTGGTCCGATCGAACCAGGACCAACCAATCGGTCGAACACATTGAAAACGAACTGATGTTACTTGAATTTATCCCTCTCCAATTCCTGGTCGGACCAGCTGAACCGAAGAACGCTTCAAAACATTACGGCAAAGACGAATTGTTTTTTTCTTTTTTATATGTATTATGAGTTTTGGGTCCACACGTCGTTGAAATGTATGGCGAACCGGGTCGGGTTGTTGTCCAACTACAATGTTTATCCTGATTAATGTATTATAATCATTGATATAACTAGTAATATAATAGTAACAAAACTACATTGTTAAATAGGATTGAACGTGACGGTAAATAAAATATTATTTCTTATTTCAAACGAAGAGAACGTGACAGTAATTAAAATATGCATTCTAATTTTCAAATGAAGACGTGTCAGCGTCTTTCATCTTTTACTTTTACTTGAATATTGTCAATTATATTTTTTTCACGTGTCTTGAAATCGACTCATTTTTGTTTTCTACGTTATTCTATTCTTTAATAAACTTTTTACAAAATGTTTTTATTAAATTATGAGTTATTTGATTTTAATAATTTCAAGTTTTAGTTATTTGACGAGATTAATCACATCTCAGAAATATTTACAACACTCCTAATTTTAAGCTTATTTTGCTTCAACAATTCATTAATAACTGAGAGTTAACACTCGTTAGTTTTTTTTTATAAAATGAGACTAACTTTAAGCTATTTTTCAACTCAGTCGCCGTCCAACTTCCATTAGGTTTTTTTTTAGTGTTTAGCATATATCGTCACTTAAAACCTACGCTTTAACGAGTCAAGTGGTTCAAATCAGAAAGTGAAGATTGACAAGTTTAGATTGCAAAAGTTTCAGATTGACGTACCTGATAGTTGATTTCAACTTTCTGCTTAGTCTTTTGGCCATATAAGTAGTCCACATTATCAAAAAACTAACGGTGTTAACTCTCAGTTAGTAAGGGATCGTTGCAGGAAAATAAGCTCAAAATTGGGAGTGTCCGTAAACATTTGCTGAGTTGAGATTAATCCCGACCAATATATAAAAGTTAGGATTATTAAATTCAATAACCCTTAAATTATTAATATATCATTCGCCATAATTTGCTTTTATCTAGGTTTCATGTAAGTTTTCTTTGAAACAAATCCGGCTAAAATATATATTATCAATCTTTTTTACAACACAATGTTATTCTAATTTAAAATATACATTTGCGACATGAATATTTGTCACACCCCCGCTAAAAGCGGAAATACGGGGATGTAACGAGATCGGGATCGTCATAACACATGGTAAGCGATAGAGATGCAATATAATAAATGATGACAAGCATGTCATGACGACACCCGACAACAAGGGGACTTGTGTCGTGTTTAGTCAATATTCACGACAACATAGCCATAAGCATAAACATGTTAAATGATCACATAACCAAATAAAGATGAAGTAGTAATGTAAATTCCCATAACCCGGGAACAAGTATCAAAAAATTGTAATTGTCTAATCAGACTACAATATTGTTCAAAATAATTGTTTGTCAAATATGTTTAGTCTCAAAATACATCCTAGGGTCCCCACTAAGGCAGCACACCTAGATTCCTCAGTTTGCATGATCACCTGAAAAGATATGCTCAAAACGGTCAACAAAATTGTTGGTGAGCTCGCAGGTTTAAATAGTAAATCAGTAAGTGATGTTGTATATAGTAAGCGATGTGAAATACCGTTATTACAGTTATATAAACAAGTAAAATCACATGACAATGAGTTTTGCAACCAAACCTAGTGACATACACAAAGATATTGTTGGAATATATTTACCCAAGGGTCCGTTCCTGGCCACTGATGGTATCAACTAGTATACCAACGAACAAGGGTGGGGGTGTCAACCCAGTAATACTACCAATACCTATCCGTCGGTTCCCACACTAGAATTAAATAGTTGCAAATATAGAACCACACAGCAGACCCAAGCATGTATCAGATAAGTACTTGTAAAACAGTATCACGTTGATTCCATGTATGTAAATTGTAAGTAAGTTGTACAGCATTGAAAATGGGTGAACATACTTTTCCCCCAAGTTGTAAATGAATGAAATATTGTAAGCGTAAAAGGGGCCACGAAACTCACATGTTAGGTGGTAAGTATGTATGATCAATGTATCCAAATGTTGTATGCAAATGAACGGTCAAACACCTATTGATAGTTATTGATAAGCATTAATGATATGATTGAAGCATATAATATTGTTTGGTCGGTTCGGGTTGTATCAGTTGGGTCGCGTGTAACACACACAAACAGACACACGTACTAGATCTGATGTAGATCCAAGTACTAGACATTGTCGCCATTGCTGATGATATTTGAGTAAAAGTTTCATTGTTATTGAAGATGTATTTGATAAATATCAGTAGTTACAAATCGGTTGATAATTGTAAAACGTTAGATTGATTTGATTTTGAATAGTATTTGTGGCCTTTATAGCGTTGACTTTAATCTTTGTGGCCGAACAATGGCAACTCTGTTAATGTTACCTCAACATCACACGACATACACACACCACACACAAGAAGGGAAATCACACACAACAACTTCAGTCGCACGACAGGACCAGACGCATGACTCAACAGTCCATTCGCACAAATCAACCCTCAATCGTGCGAATCAGCTTCATTCGTACGATTGAGCCTTCATTCGTATGACTGGCATTTAGTCGTACCACACAACACCCAATCGCACGACTCAACCTCCATACGCACGAATCAACCTTCAATCATGCGAATCAGCTTAATTCGTACGATTGAACCTTCATTCGTGCGATTGGACTCCAGTCGTGCGATACACGCACAATCACATACATTCATTCGGTCACCTGACTCAATCGCACACATTCATTCGCACGCATGACTCATTCGCACACAAACACACAGTCGCACGACACACCTAGTCGCACAACTCAGTCGCACGATTGACTCAGACGCATGGCTCAGTCGCACGACTCATTCAGTCGCACGACTCAATCGCATGACAGACCCAGTCGCCTGGACAGCAGAATCGCGACTGTTGACGGGCTGAGCAGCCTTCGGCTGCTCCAAACACGAGTTTTACACAACAAGGACTTCCAGAAACACACTACAAACATACACAAACATGAAGCACACGCAGAAAGACCTCACACGCACCCACACGACCTCATGTGTTCGGGTTGAACCCGAACACCCGAAACCCTAGTTTGGACAGCCGTGAATAAGCAAGAAAAGGGACAACCAAGGTCGTCTACCTGCTAGAATGGAGTAGACTAGGCTGTAGATGAAGTCTAGACGACGAAAACGAGACCAAGCGGGTCGGATTTGGTGCTAGAATGAAGAAAATGTGAAGAAGAGGTTGAAGAAGAAGAAGATGAAGTTGAAGATGAATGAATTAGGGCTGGAAAATGGGTTTGTATACCCAGCCCAAGTTTGCAAAATGTCAAGTTTAGTCCCCGCACTTAACCCTCGAGTTTCCCAAATTTGTTTCGGTTGAAAAGCGACTTTGTTAGGGTAATTGTATTAGTTATAAAATGTATTTAATGATATTTATAATTTAAAAAATGGTTTTTATTAGTGACGTTAATTTTATAAAAATGATATATTTGGCGGTTACGATGATGAAAGTTTTAAAAGTTTTTAAAGATAGCATATGATTACAATGAAGGCACAAGCAGATGAAGCAAGCATGATATCCACATAAAGAGTTAATAATGATGAGGAATGATCGATCAAGGAATAGCTAATGGAAAGCCACGTTAATTGACGGATCTTAAGGTGACGGATGTGTTAGGACCTGGTATTTGAACGAAATACCTAGTGATTGCGTGTTAAACCAACTCAAATAGTGCGGAATCCTATTTGATTGGCGATCCAATCAGTGAGAACACACGATGAATCAATCAAGAATTGAAATCAACGTCAGAAATCGATTAGGAACCGATCTGATGTGTTCTATGAACTTGGAGAACGATTTGGGAGGCTTCTTGACGGCTAGGGTACGTCTGGAATCGTAATGGGATGAATGCTTTGTTTTCCCACGAATTGGGTCTATTTATAGGTTAGTATTGTTCAATCGTGCGACTGGGCCATAAGTATGGTTCAGTCGTGCGATTGAACCATGCGGTTGATTCATCCGCACGACTGAGTGTTCAGTCGTGCGATTGAGTCAATCTTATGTGTCAATCATACGACTGATCCAGTTTCCTGTCTCAATCGTGCGATTTAGTCAATCGTATGAAGTTATTCATGCGTGTGGTCCATTCGCATGGGCCATTCGTATGAGAACTTCATTAAATTAAGTTTGAATGTTTTAATTAATATAACATAATGTGCTATCATTCAAACAATCATAAACCCAATCAATTCAATCACAACTCATTAATGAAATATTAAACATTACAAGTAACAACCAATTCATATCATTTCATTAATCGATTACAATTACATCATAATCAGACAGACAAGTTCATTACATTACAAATCATGATCTAGGGACATACATGTATCAACAAACTCCCCCTTGGACCTAGATCTATCTATTCTCTTGTCTTCTGCATCACCTCCTTATACTTCTTGTACTTCTCCTCTTTAGTGACTCCTGCGTGTATCTCAAAAGCAAAGCAGAGTCTTATGACATTTTGGAATTGGAGGGCTTGTACAATATCTTGCGTGTCATAGAATAGTGGCCACTTGTATAATGTGTAGACATCATTAGCAGACAAGTTGGTTAGCCACATTGGGTCGAATACCCTGATAGTATCCATTTGTCCCTCTTTATTCAACACTATGACAGCTTCAGCGGTTCTCCAATCATAGTACCACCATTTGAAGTGGGGAGTGAAGTCCTGTGGCATTTCCCTGAGAGGGATTCTTGACATAGTGCGCGGAGGACTCCACTTCAGCACAATCTTTGGTTTTCCCGTAATGGCATCAACCTCAGACCTTCTTATATACCTCGTAGGCTGTTGTGGTCTGAAGTTAACCCATCGGGTGTGGTACTCCTTCTTCAGGGCAGCCTCAAACCAGCCTGACATCTTTCTCGGGTCAGCATACAGCAGCTTTAGTTTAGCCAGCTGGTTGAGCTCAAAACCAGGTAGAGTCTTCAGATCATGTGGGAACCTGAAGTACTCTATGCCCTGCTCCCTCTTAACTGCATAAGCGTTAAGGTCTTCAAAATAAGCCCATGAGATAATCCTGCCCGACACCTTATGGTGTTTCTTGACTCTGTAGAGCTTGGTGTAGGCATCTCTCTTTGGTGCAGCACGCTGGGCTCTTACTTCTTCAAAACAGGCAGCCCATTCAGCCTTGCGAATATCTACGTCTGCATTGGAGGCTTGGGTTGTTTCCTTCAGTCTTTTCTGTTTCTTGCTCCATCTTGTCAAGTACCTTAAAAGTATCACTGACTAGGGATTCACCCAGATTGGGGACCACATTTCCCTCGCGTCAGCATACTGAGGATACTCTTCTGCAGTAATGTCTTCAACCTCAACTTCATCAATGTCATTCAGTTCCTCATCACTGGTTGAATCAACTGTTGGAGCGTCCTTCACTATTTCATCGGGATTGAGTCTGAACATTTCTGCCATTGCTCATCAGACAGTCATGAATTATCTCCCCTTCTTCAGGGGTATAACTCACAGACCGTCTCACTATCCCTTGTAGGTCAAGAATCATGGTTAATTGAGTCTTGACCATTTGAAGGGGAGCAAAGTCAAACTCATCCCTTTGAAAGTTTGGATCTGTTTGATATAAACATTCAACACATAAATCATTAGTAATAATCAAACAGACTTACATTAACTTAATATATATAAACATTTAATACACTTGTTTTTCATTACATGATTCAAGTACAAAATAAATAAATACATAAAATGTCTAATCAGTACTTTTGTCTTGAATCTGTGGCGTGTCGCTCGGAGGAGCAGAAGTAGTGGATGACTGGTCCTGTCGATGCTTAGATCTCCGCTCTTGACCTGAAGCAGAGGCCGATGCAGCGCATCCCCTCCTTCTGCCTCGTCATCATCATCACGTCCTTCTGTCCTGTCTTCTTCTTCGGTTTCCTCATCATCATCATCTTCCTCATCATCATCCTCATCTTCATCGTCATCATCTCCATCATCTCCGTCACCTTCCTTTAGCTTCAGGGGCTCATCCTTCGACCCCTTCAGCCTCAGCATGATAGTCTTGTTGGTCGTCTCCAACTCCTCTATACGTTTGACGGACTGAGCCTGCATGTCTTGGAGTTGGGACACCTCAACTCTCTGCTGGTCTATGACCCGAGCCTGCTCTGCCAGTTGCTGAGATTGTGCAGCAGCCAGGTCGGTCAGCTGGCGGATCTGCGCCGCCTTCTCCTCGTCCGCAGCAAGCAGACGCATCACCATACGGTTAAGCGCTGAGAGCTGCTCCTCTACCCCGATGTGGTAGAGTGAATCCATGAGCATGTGAGGGCTGGGTGACGGTCCAGCATGATGTGTGGTGGTGGTGGCAGTGGCCGTGGTGATATGGGTCGGTGGGTGATGCTGATGAAGTAGGAGTGTAATGATCTGGTGATGATGGGATGCTACAGTGGTGGTAGGTAAAGTGGTGGATGTGGTAGTGGGAGTAGTGGCTGTGGTGGCTGTGGTGATGGTGGTATTCGTAGTGGTGGTAGTGGTGGCTGTGGTGCTGGAAGTGGTAGTCACGAAGGTCAAACGACGCTTCTTCTTCTTCAAACGTGTGGGTTGAGCCATCCGCTTCCTTCCTAGTCCCGGAGGAAGTAGATGCTCCCCCTGCAGCTTTGCTAACTGACCCCGGAACATAGTTCGGGTCAGTATCTCTCTCCGAGGAGTCCCTGGGGTGTTCACCAACCACCTTAAGCCCGTGGTCTGTGGGAACTACTTTACTTCCCACAGTCCTGGTGAGGGGCTCCTCATCTGACTCCTCCTCCTCGATATCACCAGCAACAAACTCTTGATGGAAACCGGCCATCTCTGCGACCTCTCCGGCAGTGGCTGACCCCGGGGGAATAACGTCTGAATCTGTGCCTCTAGATGGGGCAGGCATGTCATCCCCGGCGTCGCCGCTATCATCATCATCAGAGTCAGTCTCTGGTATAGCAATATGCTCCACATCTGAGTCACTGTCCTCGTGGCGCCACTTCCTCTTTGCTGGCGCCACATAATCAGCACGGGCCAGATGCCCAAACAACCTCCTGACAGGGGGCTTCACCTGCTTCCCCCTGTATACCTTCATCCGGCCAAGAGTCGTGTCGTCCATGACCTCGAGAATAACAGCGTCTCCTTCTCCTTCGGCAGGGAGGGAAGCTTCTGATCAATGATCATCTGTAGAAATCTAGGGTACATACAGAAGCCTTCCTTCCCTTCCCCTCGAGTTCTCCACCAAGTACTGAATATCATCTTGGAGAAGCTGAACGGGTGGTTCAGCACCAACGCTGCATATGCGTTCTGGATCTGGTCGGAGAGCTCGTCAAAACCTCCTTTCCTGGATGCAATACACTTTAGCAGCACGTGCGCAAGGTACTTAAACTGGGGACAGAGGTTACTCTTGTTGAGTACCCCGGCATTGATGTCCCCAGAGTACTTGGCTCTCATGAAACATCCTCGGACAGTGAGGGGTGTAGACGTGTGGACACTCAGCATCGTCTCCAAACTGTAGAACTAATCCTCAGATCCTCCTCAGAAACAGTGATAGCCTCACCAAAAATCGAGCTCCTGATGCAATGAGGCTCGGTGGATCTATCTACAGATGCGCCTTCCCAGAAGGCCTGCTGCACTGATCTGTATGGTGTGCAGGGAGTGGATATAGCGTGAGCGATCCGGGATCTCTGTAGAAAAGTAATAATGCCTGCGAAGTCGGCTGCATTCCTGGATGTCAAGTCCAGGTGAGCACATATGTTGTGCTTGGTGCTCATATTCCAACGACTCGCCATCTGTAACACATAATAATATAAACGTTAGTTTCGTTGGCTAAGAGTATAAAGCAACACTTAACTTTGAATAAAGACTGTCTGTCATGCGATTGAGGTTGTACGACTGAAGACAGTCGTGCGACGACTGAATCGTGCGATTGAGATTCAGACGTGCGATTGAACTCATGCGCACGACTGAGTGTGCGACTGGACTCATGCGCATGAACTCTTGTGCGGTTACACCAGTCGTGCGACTGAGTCTCATTCGCATAGTTCAGTCGTGCGGTTAAGTGAATCGTTCCCTTCAGTCGTGCGACTGAAGTTCATCCGGACGACCAGTCGTCTGTCTCATGTGTTCAGTCGTCCAAAGTTCGAATCTAGCAAACTAAGTCCTATAACCCAATTAACCGGTTCTTTAGTGTCGCATTCTCTTTACTAACAACCTATTTTACTTAATTTTAACATATTGCTTAGTTTTAATAGGTTATTAGGGTTTGACAGTCGCGGTTCGCACTTTCACAGTCGTTTTAACCCATTTAGGGTTTCCAATCTTTCTGATTTTGATGGAAGAAGACTTCAATAAACCTGTATGATGATTAGCGAACGTCAGTGACACAGAATCAACGAAAAATCAGGCAAATCAAATTTTGGCAGAGTAACGGTAGGATGTGCGATTTAGGGGCGATTTGAGGGTGATGAGTCTCTGCGACCGACTCCACCTCTATTTATATTCAACCCTAGATCCAATCGTGCGACTGAGTTCATTCGCACCTTTCAGTCGTGCGAGTGGGACTCAGTCGTGCGATTGGGTCAGTCGCCCTTCTCCAGTCGTCCGACTGAAGTTCAGTCGTGCGACTGACTCACTCGTTCGCACTTAAGCCTCCGATTGGACTAATCGTATGATCCATTCGTGCGAATGGACTTCATTCGTATGGTTAGTCCATACGTATGGTCCATTCGTGCGAATGGGTCATACTTAGTTAATTTTTCTGCTATTTTACCAATTTACCTTTAACTCTTTTATATTAATTAAATTAACGTTATGAACTTTTGATCATCTCAGACATGATCCTTTTATCTTGAAAACACTTTGATCACCTCAGACGTGATCCTTTTAACCACCACTTGGTCACCTCAGACGTGACCCCTTTTAAAATACTTTGTCACCTCAGACGTGACTGATATAACCTTTCAAAGCACATATGGTCATCTCAGACATGACCCTTTTAGTGAGTTTATTCCTTCTGATTTTCCTGATGTAGCCCGACACTTGACTCAAGTTAAAACTTAAAACAAACTAACTAATTTAAGAATTTAAACTAATTACATAATCAGACATATTTTTGGCTTTTGTGAGAGATAAATCCAGAGATTGATATCTACGGGATTTGGATCGGGAGTAGATAGCTTCAACTTAGGTTGATCACATCTGGACCAATTCAATTTTTGGAATCATACAGGCAATTCAAATCATTTGGGACTCGTTATTAAACCTTTTGATGCTCAAGTTCTCGATGTTCATCCAGAGTCGTTAGCAACATAAGGAAATCATACTGAAACTCTTAGATTCTACATTGATTTGGACCTTTGAGAATGTAGCCACAATGATTGTCAGTATGTTTGTCCACTTAAATCCATACACAGACTTTTGACACAGACTGGTGACTTATTTAGGTTTAATTATTTCAACTAACACTTGTGGATCCCACACTTATATGGTAATCAACATCCCTCAGGAGCTTTTGAGCGGTCTACGGGTATTATTACAAGAAGAGACTATTCTTAGAGCTTTTCAAAGAGAAGCCTGTCCTCAGGTCATGCCATCGCACAGCAGAGAGGCGGCAAACAACAATGAATTCTAGAATATCTAGGTTATGCTTATCCTCAGGTCAGTGCCATCGCACAGCAGAGAGGCACATAACCTATCTCCTTGTTAGAGCAGCTTATTTTATTTTGCACAAAATGCACCAACAACATAAGTCATTAGCTTTATTGCATTTGTCTTTCATTTTTTCTTGCTTTGCTCTAGTTATGGTCATCCGCACACATTTGTGGCGTTTACTTGCTCATTACACTTATTGGAATATTGTTGATTGTGTTAACCAGTGATAAGATGGACGCCCACAGTCAGTTGAACACTTAGTTTTATCTTGAAATCACCAATCCGGTCTATTTGTCTATTGTGTTGAATCTACCAACATATCATATATGGTCTAGCACCTCTAAGTCTACTTCTTTGTGTCACCTTAGGAGTTGCCAGTTTTCTATCATCTTTCCTTTTGTATTGCTTAGACTACACAGATTTATACTTTGAACTTTGCATATTTAAAACTTAAATTTTAAAGTCCCTCTTGATTTGTTCCTGTGTACTATCATTTTCCAAAGGTATTGAATCGGTATCACAGATACAATCTACCTTTTTTCAGCTCGCTACTCCTCTCCCTCATTTTTTTTTTTTTTTTATTTTTTTTTTTTTAATGTTAACTTGCTGACATATTCTCCCCCTAAAATACTAAAATCATTTCTGGTTTAATTATTTTAGGATTTTAATAAACAGCAAGAGAACATGAGTTTAATAAATTAAAATCAAATAGACAAATCAAATTAAATAAAATAAAATTTAAGTACACGACATCGGACTACACATTTTCATCATCAGGAATTACCTCACTTTTCTTTTTAACACCGTTGACCTCTAATAAATATTGAAAACGTGGTTTATCAAAGCTTTAGTATAGAGGTCAGCGCGTGAAAATCAGTATTAATTTTAACCACATCAATTAAGTTCTTTTCAAAACAATCTCTTATGAAATGGTATTTATACCGATTGTTTGGTCTTAGGATTTGGACCGGATTTTTAGTTACTGCTGCAATTGCAGCAGAGTTATCAACAAAAAGGAGTAGATGAGAATTTTAAAACCGTAATCCCGCATTTGCTGTTGAATCCAGATGATTGAGAACAGCAACTTGCAGCAGCAACATATTCGGCTTCACAGGTTGACAAGGCAACCGATGTCTGCTTCTACCTACTGCCAGGTAACTATCTTCTCCCAAAGAATTGACACCCTGCTGATGTAGACTTGTAGTTCATCTTGCAGCCCCCGTAATCCGAGTCACTATACGCGGTAAGCTCAAAGTCATCATCATGAGGGTACCACAATCCAAGTGTGGGTGTACCCTTCAGATAACGAAAAATCCTCTTGACCCCGATCAGATGTTGACCTTTGGTTTAGCCTGATATCTTGAGCATAGACATGTAGCATACATAATATCAGGTCTTAGGCAGTGAGATACATGAGGGATCCGATCATTCCTCGGTACATAGTGGCATCTACTAGATCTCCATTATCATCCGGTGCTATATCATGATTAGTAGCAAGTGGAGTCCCAGCATCAGCAGAAGCATTCTCCATGTCAAAGCGACTGAGAATGTCTCCTACATACTTGGTCTGATGTAGAAAGATTCCATTAGGTGTTTGATCCACCTGTACCCGAGAAAGAACTTTCATCTCCCCCCCATGGGCACTCATCTAATCTC